>CM046877.1:194476042-195076042 GCA_025667525.1 Glebionis coronaria | reverse complement strand
CCCTACGAGCAGCCTCTTCACCAAGTCTTTCTTCTTCAAGCTGGCGACGAGAGCGCTTGCGGGTTGGAGATGGAGGATCAGTCATTGGAGCTTTGCCCTTAGGATCATGTGAAGGAGCAGCATGAGAACCAGTAGCAGCATCAGAAGCACCACCCATAGAAGGAGGAACAGTACTGGAAGAAGGAGCATGGGAGGACATTGGAGGACCAGGCAAATCATCATAAACTTTATCAGCAAAGGCAGCCTTTGCCAGCAAGGTCAAGCCATCCTCAACATTCTCTGAAGCCTCATCCTCAGACTCAGAAAGAACCACATGCTTCTTCCGACGACGCTGTTGATTCTCCAAGACCTTAATACGATCGGCCAGAGGAAGAACAAATTCCCGTGTGAGCTTCCGATGTTGGTTCAAGTCAGCTTCCAAGCAAAGCATCCTCTCATGGTACCTGTGCATAAGATCTAGCAAAGATGTCAGATTAGTAGTAGGCTCCTCTGCCTGCCCACCAAGAGAACTTGGATCAGGGAAAGCATCACGGGAGCCCGAAGCAACATTGGGGTCAACGTGTGGAGTACTAGCAGCAAATGGGATATCCGACGAGTGTGGGGCAGGACTAGGAGGTGGAGTCTCCACAAATGGAGACCTGTGTGGAGCCGAGGAAGGACCAGCCTTGGGAGGGGATGGTGGTTCAACCACCACTTCCTCAACTAGCTCCTCCTCTACCACAGGAGTGGCATTACCAGCAGGAGCCTCCTCCTCCTCCATGGGGTCATCATCTAACACAACCAACTCAGGAGCCTCCTCCTCCTGATCTATGGGACCCTGAGCCAAACCCATCATGGCTTCAGTCAGGGGCCTCCAATCCCCATGAAACCCATTCATCATGTTATAATACACTTTCGCTGTCAGCTTAGATGGTACATGCTCAGCCCTATCTCGTGGAATGCAAACAAGTATTTCTTGAATAAACCTAGGATACATAAGAAATTTCTTCCTAGATCCCGCAGTGGACAAATTACTAGCCATCCCTTCAAAGATATAATGTGAAAAATTAAACACTCTACCCTGGGCTAAACATATAAGACCAGTAGCCAAAGGAGTAGGGAACGCATCCCAACTCCCCGACTTGGGACTCAGACAATGTATTAAATAGTGAACCAGAAGCTTCCACTGAGGGGAAAACCTATTCTTTTGGAAGTTAAACCTCCCCCCATGATCATAACCTATGGCAGCCATACCCTCTAAAACTTCCGAATTTGGAAGTGAGACAACACCCCCCTCATCTTGAAAATGAAGAGAAGAGCGAATAGATTCTTCAGTAACCACATAAGCACGTCCATCTATGGTAGCATGGATTGCTCGTGGACGTCCAGCCACATTCACCAGTTCAGCAGATGCCCAAAATTGACGTACCACAGAATCATATATGGTAGGACAAACAGTAAATGCATACCTTAAGTTAGAAGCCTCAATAAACTCCAAGATATCAGCAAAATGTTCACTATTAGGACCATCTCCCAGATAAGCAACACGATTATGAGCAGGTTGATAAGCAAGAGCAGCCATGGATCTTGATGAATGGATTGAAGAAGGATTTAGATTGGAATGAGAGGAGTAGAAGCGGTTTTTGTGTGTGTTTTGATTGTAATGAGTGTATGTTGACCATATATAAGAAGTTAGTAACTGTTCATTGACCCCTATTAATGGGGGGTTGCCCTTTCAAATTATGCCATAATGGCATACTAACCACTTGCCCTTTTTAACATAATAACTTACCCCCAATTGATTTGGTGAATTCAAACTTGTAAATATCAGTATTGGAAGCGTTGACCAAAAGTCAAAGTGCACAACAGTCGGACCAGGAGCAAAACGTGATTACTAAAGGACAAAAGGAATGAACAGTAGCCAGACCAGTACCAGCACCCATATCCAAACACTACTATACTGGGAAGGATTTGAGACCACCAGAAAGCATCCAATCATAACTAGAAGCTGACCAAATTGGACCAGAAGCCAGTCATGTAAGGCCATATCCAGCATAAGTAAGCAAAAATCCTTCATCAGAAACACCACACACCACCAGAACCAAGAAAGTATGTTGTGAAAAACTACGAATACGTTAGACTAAACTAATATGTACACAAAGCCTCCCCTTAGGCTTTGCCTCCCCTCAATCCTAGACTTCAAGGATTGACCATCCCAATATGAACCACCAAGTGGTTAAACCGAGGACCGTCAAAAGCTTTAGTCAACAGATCAGCAACATTGTCATCCGTATGAACTTTAAGAACCTGTATCAGCTTCTTCTCATTGGCATCGCGTATAAAATGATGCCGAATCTCAATATGTTTCGTCCGCTGATGAAATACAGGATTCTTCACAATACAAATAGTGCTTTGATTGTCAATAAAAATTTTAGTATTCATAAAATTGAACCCATAGTCCAACATCTGATTTTGGATCCATAAAACTTGACCACAGCAACTAGCAGCAGCCACATATTCAGCTTCTGTTGAAGAAGTAGCTACTATTGTCTGTTTCTTACATTGCCATGAAATAAGCCGACGACCCAAAAATTGACAACCACCAGTAGTTGACTTCCTATCATTATTAGCACCAGCATAATCACTATCACTGTATGCTTCAAGCACAAATGGGGATTCTCTAGGATACCATAGACCCAATTTAGGTTGAGCCTTGATATACTTGAAAATCTTCTTAACTGCATTTAAGTTCGAAACCGTTGGAGTCACCTGGTGTCTAGAACAAGCACTTACTGCAAACATAATATCCGGACGTGATGCAGTCAAGTACATGAGAGAGCCAATCATAGACCTGTACATATGAACATTTACGGGTGGATCTGGCTCATTCTTAAGCTTGATTTTAGTAACTTCATAAGGAGTTGCTGCTGGACGAAGAGGATCCATGTCAAACTTTTGAAGAATCTCATGAACATACTTATCTTGACTGATGAAAATCCCATCCGATTGTTGCTTGACCTGAAGACCAAGGAAAAATGACAATTCTCCCATGGCACTCATCTGAAATTCGCCTTTCATCAAGTGTTCAAACTCATCACACCACTCCGTCCTAGTAGAACCAAAGATAATGTCGTCCACATAAACCTGAACAAGGATAATATCCTTGGAATTCCGCCGAAGAAATAGTGTTTTGTCAATAGTACCTCTTCTATAGCCATTCTTTAACAAGAAAGTGGAAAGACGCTCATACCAAGCTCTAGGAGCCTGATGTAACCCATAAAGAGCTTTGACCACTTTGTAGACTTTCTTTGGATGAAGTGGATCAACAAACCCCTTAGGTTGAGTAACATACACTTCTTCGTCAATTTTGCCATAGAGAAATGCACTCTTGACATCCATCTGGAACACCGTAAAGCCAACATACGAAGCAAAGGCCAAAAACAGACGAATCGCCTCAATCCTTGCAACAGGCGCAAAGACTTCAGTATAATCAATGCCCTCAATTTGAGTGTGTCCTTGTGCGACAAGCCTAGCTTTATTCCTGACCACAATTCCTCGTGCATCCTTCTTGTTTTTGAGAATCCATTTGGTATTGATAGCTGTCTTCCCATCCGGTAGGTCAACCAGAACCCAAACATTCTGAAACAAGAATTGCTGCATTTCCTCCTGCATAGCCTCCACCCAACTTTGATCCTCAAGAGCATGAGAAACAGACCTAGGTTCCACCTGTGAAAGAAAACAAGCAAACAAACAGTGTTGAAAGTCCGTATGATTATTACGCTTTTGATCCTCAATATAGCCCACAAGAGCATGATGATCAGACGAGGCCTTCTGCTGCATTCTGCGTGTCTTGACGGTAGAACCAGGATCTCCAATGATTTGAGTGGTGGGATGGTCTTTATGTGATTGCAAAACTGGATTGGAGGTAACTTCCACTTCTGGTGCCATATTACCGAGATCACCAACGAAATCAGCATCATATGAAGCATTTTGGAAAATCCCGTCTACTGGTTGTTTATGAATATCATCCAGCTTGGTAGAAGACTTCTTTTCATGATTTCCCAGATCAGAAGGACTGGAGAAACGTGTATTTGAAGCAGACTCACTAGCCGGAGTACCAGTAGGTGAGTGACTAGCACTAGGAGCAGAAGCTGGAGTACTAGGAGCAGATCTGTCAGAAGGCTCAACCAAGGGAAACTCAAAACTACCTTGAGCCGCCGCTTTAGTAGCTTCTTGTTGTTGCTTTAGAAGAGTATCAAGAGCTGCTTGGGAATCCTGTACTTCCAATGGAATTGCATCACTAGGAGGAGTAGGAGAGACAGTGGTGGAATAGGATGGAACCACAAAAATGTCATCCTCATCATCTGAATCAGAAAGACTCGAAGGAACACCAGTACCAGAAGTTGCAAACACTTGAGGTCCTGCATCATGGTTAGTTTTGAAACGAAAATATCCTAACGAGTCACTAAGATAATCAAGATCAAAATACCATTCTGGGCCTGTTCCTTGAATGTTTGTCTTTTCCTCAAAATACCGGAGATTAATAGTTTCAACTATTCGTTTGGCTTGAAGATTGTAGACACGATACGCCCGAGAATGAGCTGAATATCCCACAATATATCCTTCATCAGCCTTGCCATCAAACTTCCCCAAATAGTCACTGGTATTCAGAATGGTGACCGGACACCCAAACGGCTTCAAATGGGCAATATTGGGAACTTTGCCCGTGAGCAGCTCATAAGGTGTTTTCTTGTGTGGACTGGTAATAGACACCCTATTCAAAACATAACTGGCCGTATTAACAGCTTCTGTCCAGAACATGGTCGGAAGCTTGGAATCGGCAAGCATAGTCCTTGCTGCTTCTATTAGTGTCCGGTTTTTTCTTTCTGCCACACCATTCTGTTGAGGAGTCCGAGCAGCACTATAATCTCTTTTGATGCCCTTAGTATTGCAAAGTGTGATGAGGTCTCTATTTTTAAACTCGGTTCCATTGTCGCATCGAATACCTTTAACTTTCTTGGACAACTGATTCTCGATTAAGGTAAGGAAATCTCGAAGAATTGAGTAGGTCTCACTTTTGGTAGCCATGAAGAACACCCACGCAAACCTGCTATAACCATCAGTCACCACCAAACAGAATTGCTTGTGGTCTATGCTTCTGATGGAAGTAGGACCAAATAAGTCCATATGTAGAAGCTGCAATGGTTCAGTAATGAGACTTAAAGCAGTAATGGCCTTGAAGGATGCTTTATGTTGTTTGCCTTTGCTGCAGGCAACACAATTTATGTCATTTCTAAACGTCTTGGGCGGTAAACCAGAGACCAGATTCAAATTGGCAAGCTTGTGAATGGTCTTGAAGTTCACATGTCCCATCCTTCGGTGCCATCTTGTGGCTTCATCTTCCGAGGCTTTTGCAACCAGACATGCTAGTTGACCAGTAGGGTTGACTGCATTCAACTTGATGCTATAGAGATTGTGTCTTCTAGGGATTCTGAGTAAAACTTGTGAGTCATCCGGAAGCTTAAAATCTTTGGAGAGCACAAGAGCATCAGTATCGGTGAAGAGTACAAACTGCTTCTTGTCACAAATTTGAGAGACCGATATCAAGTTGAAGTGTTGAAGTGCTTCCACATAGTAGACCTGCTCAAAATTGAGATTTGGAGTCTTTATCGTTCCCTTGCCAGTGATTCTGCCTTCACCTCCACCAAAATAAACCTTGCCCCCATAAAAGGGTACAAAATTAGAGAGAAGGCCTTTATTGCCAGTCATGCTCCTAGAGCAGCCACTATCAACAATGCCTAGACTAGGATCCTGGTATGGAGTAACCTACAACAACAAGATAATCATAATGCAAAAGTTAGTGTCTTAAGGGGACCCAAACCTTTTCAGGTTTGAGCCTGCCTTGTGGATCATTAGAAGAATGCCAAGAAGATTGATGAGATCCACTATTGTTCCTTGGTTGCCTATTCATCATAAAGGTACTATTATTTGACCAGGAACAACCTGCTGAGGACTTAACAGCAGTTCCCAAATCTCCCAAACCAAAATACGTGTGGTCAAAACAATTCGCATAGTTTGGATTATAATTTGGAAAATAATTACTAGTTGTCTGGTATCCATTTTCTCTCCAAGTATCAGACAGGTACGGAGAGGATACTCTAGAAGTATGAAACATTGGAGCACAAGGATTAAGTCTTCTAGTAGTATATGAAGCAGCTCCTGGTGATCCAGGAGAAAGTAAAGCATGATTAACAGATGCATGTGTGTCATAATAATCACAATCTTTAATTAAATGAAAGGGACTGCCACAAACAAAACATGTTTTGAAAGACCTTTTATTAGAATGAGACTGTTTCATACTGCCTACTTTATTACACACAGTTCTAGAAAAAACATTCTTCCTAGGACTCAATAAACAAGGACCAGACACACTTGACGTGACAGCGACTCTGTCTTCACACTTCCTAGCACCAGTAGCAGCATGGTCATTCGACTTGGAACTCGTAGGTCTTGACTCGTCACTTGAATCATTAGATGCAGAGTCACAGGCTTTGTCACTGAAAGTACATGAGACAAAGTCGTTAGAATTAGTAGAACTTGTTGGGGACTCAAGCATCTGTGATCCATCCGAGTCATTATTCCATGAGGTAGGCATGAAAGTTCCAGTAAGAGGAGGAGGAACAGCATGCATTTCTGCTGCTGGTTTAAACCTATTGTAGCTAGGTTTTCCCTCATCCTCTTTGTCGGCATCAAAGACGCTTGAGAAAGATAAATCAAATACATCTTCAGAATCAATATATTTTTCAAAACCTAAGCCTCTTTTAGTTCTGCCAGACATGCTACTATCAATTAATTTAGAAAGATTTTTAGGTGCCTTTTGCCATTTGTCAAATCTTAACAGTGTAGCATCTAATTTAGCTTGCATCTCCTCTTTTTCTTTGATACTAGCATCTCTTTCAGTTTCTGTATATTTAAGCATATTTGTAGTGTTTTCTAAATCAATGCTTAGTATCCTAATTTTATCCTCATAAGCACGTTGTGTATCTTGTAACCACTTCTTTTGTTGTTCCAATGTGTTTAATGAAGCTTTATAGGCTTGTACCTCTAAGTAATACTTATCATTTTGTTCATTTACTTCATTAAATTGGGACAACAGTTCTGTATATTTATCATGACAACCAAGGGGACAATGTTGTACCTGAGGTGAGATGCCCATAAGAGCAAACTCTTCTGCTTCTTCTGCATCAGAGAGATTCCCAGCAATCATTGCCAACACATCAGTCGTTGATTCCGCTGATTCCAGAGTAGAAGCCTGATGATCATTCCAGTTGACCATGGAGTCAACAGATACCAATGCTCTCTTGTCATCTTTAACCTCCTGAACTTTGAAAGCGGAGTACCTGCTCTTCTCCTGATCATTCTTGCTAGGGCACTCTCTAGCAAAGTGACCCTGTTGCTGACAGTTATAGCACCGAACCTTGCTTCTATCGAATCTTGCTGGCTCCCGAGGGTTGTAATTAAACTTCCTACCTGCTTTCTTCTCAAACTTGTGAACCCTCAGAGTAAGCATGGCCATCTGCCATTTAAGATCTATTTCATCCAGATCCAGCTTATCGATCTGTTTGAAGTCATCAAACGCAAGTTGTTGTTCAGCAGTAACATCAGCAACAAAAGAATGAAGAATAGCTTCTACCATACTACCAGACTTGGCAGGGGGATCAGAAGCAGAAGACATGGGACTAGATGCATATGACATGGGACTAGTATGCTGAATAGTATGCTGGGGAGACACATTATTGCTCTGGCTACTTGCATATGCCATGGGACTAGACGCCATAGAGCTCACAAAGGCTGAATTAGCAGGAGTGGGAAAAGAGTCACTCGAATATCCCCTCACATGAGGTTCGAATGTTCTGAGCCTATGAAACAAATCATCAAAACTGAGATAATCAAGCCCACCTTTGGCTTTAAGAGAGATTACCACCTGGTTCCAAGAGTAGGGTAGGGCTTTAAGAAACCTTGCATTAACATCACCATCTTCAGGCTTAGACCGAAGTTGATTTAACTGGCTCAAGATTTTCTGGAACCTATCATACCCTTGATTCAGGCCTTCAGTTTCTGAGATTTTGAACTCTGTGAATTCATCTCTCAGCATGGACCTTCGCATTTTCTTTGACTCCTCATTTCCGCCAAACCTTGCTTTTATTCCGTTCCAAATCTCTCTGGCATCATCCAAATGGTAGAAGTCACCCATGTGATCTTCAGGAAGAGATTGAAGCAAAATTGTTTTTGCTTTTACCTCCTTCTGAATAGCGATAATTTCCTCATGAGATTTAGGGTCAAGAAGAGTAATATTACCGTTCTTGTCTCGTCCAGTAAGCTTTCTGCTGTTTCCATTCAGAATGATCTTCCAAAGATCTTGATCAGTGTTGGTGATCCACCATTCCATCTTCATTGCCCAGTTGTCATATTCACCTTTCTTCAGAAGAGGAAATTTTCCATTCGTGTTGGAAACCGTGGCCAGGATCTGCTGTGGTTGCACAATTTTAGGAGTACCTTCTTCTCCTGTTTGAGTAGAAGTTGAGGCAGACATGATAAACAGATTGTTAAAAATAAGAGAACTTGATTCGTGTTGTATAGAGACCCTCCCAGGCTCTGATACCACTTGTTGAATCTCACAGATATAGATCTTGCAGCCTGTCAGGACCGGTGAATGACTTCTGTAATCACAAGTCAAATCACAAAGAGACTCTATACACAATATGATTGTAGAATATAAATATAAACAAGAGAAACAGAATAACTATAAAGACTTGATCCTTTCTAAGGATTTCTAATATTAATAAAGACTAAAACTATGTTTTGTGAATGAAATACTTAACCCTACTGCCTCAGGTTCCTTTTATACTCCAAGGAAACCCTAATACAGCTTACAAGAAAACGTGTAAAACTGATATGCATATCTTCTCCTAATATAACTCATGCATATCCTAACAGAATATTACGTAAATAACAATGTTTGACTTTGACTAGGACCAGGAGCAGGACTTGCTCCTACTACGACTAGGACCAGGAGGAACTACATACCTCCTAGTCTACCTATTACATATAACTATTACAATGGTCCTAACATTTTCAATCCACCTTCTTAGCTCCAAAGCACCACCAGTACCACGAGATTGGGTAGGTCCACATTTCATGAAACTAGCATAAGAACATTCCTTTTGAACTTGCTGAGCAACAACATTACCTCCAGCTTGACCAGGAACATTTCCTCCAACCGGTTCATCAACATTACCTCCAACTGTATTAGCAGCATTCCCTCCAACTTAACCAACAACATTCCTATTCTCAGTCTCCTGGTTCCTCGCAGCACGTTCGACTTCCAGCGCTCTAGCAATAGCTTGCTCAATCATGGTATTAACTGTAGCAGTTGTCAATTAGGGCGGCATGTTTAGGGAATTAATCAAACAACAATTCAGTAATGGCAGAAAAATGCCTCCCAACTCCTTCATGTGTCATCACAGAAGAAAAGAACAAGTAAGTATTCATATCAAGATAAGAAGAAGGATTTCTTTATCAAGACGTGGCATGGATACTACATGCACAAACAACACAGTCCACACTGAATCATCAACCAAATCACAAAAACTAAAAGACAAATCATAGATCATGAAGGTAATTTGGATTGCACTTGGAAAATTTCCACAAAATTGTGACAAGTAATGTCACTACAACCCTTTATCACGGCAAACTTAAAAGTCATTAAGTTCCATCATAAACTACTGTACCAGTCTACTTAAGTTCTATTACAACAAGGCTAATAAAAACAACATAAAGAAAACTAAACATTTGATCCCTGCAGCTTCTTGTACATCGGTTCGTCATCACTGCTGCTATCATCCTCCTTAGATTCTTCCTCCACTTTCTCCTTTCCTTTTCGACTTCATCCTTCACTTGGTTTCACCAATACCTGAGCTTCAACCTGACTTGGCACATCCCTAATTACCACACCTCGACTAAGAAAAGACCTTATTGGTATGTCCCACGCATTCAACCTTGCATTCCTTTCTTGTTCCTCATGAAACCTTTCAAATTGCTCACCTCAAATTTAACACCATAGCTCGCAAACTAGCAACTTCATCCATTTCCCTCGCTCGTACATACTCTGACCTTCTCACACTAGTAACAAACCTGTCAAACTGTCTTTCGTTCTGCTCAAACCTTTTAATCACTCGGGTTTCAACTACATACCTTTCAAACAAATACCTATCAAACTTTTTAAGAAACTAGTAAATATCTTCATATGGTCTAGGACCTTGACAGTACACCTTAGCAATATCATCGTGAATAGATCGGGCACTAGCAGCATTACTGGACTCAGCAGAGAAATCATTCCTAACACGGGCAACCCTAGGCAAACCACTCAAATAACTATCACAAGTAGGAATAGAAGAACGTACAACAGGTCGCTGACAATCCTGAACAGTCGGTGGCACCACATTAGCTCTCATACATAACTACCTTGAATCACTTCAGGCTCTGTCTGTCAAACTGCAGTAGGAGTAATCCCATCATCCAGATATTCATAGGTTTCCTCATCGTCACTAGCACCAAAGTTATCTACTTCCTCACCTTCTATTATATCATTCATCTTAATCCAATCCTCCTCACGTGGTATATCAGCCATTTTCTACAATTATAAGGGTTCAAGGATACTTAAGGTCATTGTTAAAAATTAATATGCAATACTCGTGCATTGCAAATGTTATACGTAATCCATGATATGCAATGCAATGCAAATGATGTTTATGCAATGCTCGCAAAAATAAAATATGATAATGACAAGCACTCAACGCACTTTCAATAACCTCGATACAGTATCATAGTATTTACTTAATAAATACTCGGGAAATCATTTCAGTTCTAAAGGATACATCTATAATACAAAACAAAACTAAAAGTGATCTTACCGGAGCGTTGCAGAGAAGTTGTGTGCTTTTGAAAAATAAATACTTTCGACACCAAAGTAATAGTTTAGGAAAATTTCCAAAATCGACCTAGTTCTCTATAACTTGTGGCTCTGATGATTACCAATCTTTAACACCCCTAAATTACATTGCGCAGCGGAAATACACAATTGGCTGCTAAACACAAGCATTAATAAGTGTGAAAACACTTATCCTTTTATCACTTATGTCCAATAATAACAAGACCAAAACGTGTGATTTATGTCGTAAAAGTCGGAATTATGCGTGGTTTGTGTTTTTATTGTGTTTTAGGGCCTAAATATGAAAAAGGAAGAAAACACGGGCTTTCACGGGCTTTTACTGAAGAAAACGGGAAAAAGACGAAGTCAAAAGATCAAGAGTGCAAAAAGAACGGAAGTCCAAGACCTATTCTGAAGATTTATCGAAGAAAAAGTCAAAAGACGGAAGTTTAACGAAGTCGAAGAACTTAAGTCTAATAGAAGAAGAAAATTAAAAGACAAGTTCAAATCCCGAGACGACAAAGACGAAGAATTAAAGTCGAGTCGAGAAAACGTGAAGAAAGCAAGAAAGAAGATGCAACACATGCATCCCTTCCACCTTCACTATAAATACCCTCCTAATAGTCATTAGGAGGGGGGTTAGAGATTTTTAGTTAATTTTTCACTTTTTAGTTTTCTCTAGTTTTTAGAGAGAGAAAGTCTTAAACTTTCTCTCACTAGTTCATCTTTTTCTTTTAATCTTTTAAGATTAAACACTTTTGTATTGCTTGTTTCATTAATCAAAGTTCCATTTTAAGCTTTTATTTCTTAATCTCATTCTACTTTTCTTTGATTTAAGATTGATTTTGGTGTGATTATCATATGATCCGTGTTGTTCTAATTGATTTCATGCTAAAAAGTTAATCTTTTGATCATTTTATAAGTTTTCATTTGATTAAGCTTTAAGACTTTTGTGCTTATTGGCTTACTTTTATGATTAGCTTATTTTTATCATTAAAAAGTTTTATCAAAAAGTTTATGTTTTTATTGTTTGATCCAAAAAGTTGTTTGATTTCGGGTTGATAAGTTGATTCTAGTGCTTATTTGATCCGGTTTAAGCATTGATTCGGGTTAGTGTTGTGATAAGCTCTCAAATATAGCTTATTCTCTTGCTAACCGAATTCCACAATTTTAGGAGGAGGAACAAATCCCCCTTTCCGATTGGACTCGATTTTCCGACGGCACCACACCCCATATTCCGATTGGACCAATCGGATTAGGGTTTAACCTTTCCGATTGGCCCTTTGTCCAATATTCCGATTGGGAGTATTTACGTGTATTCCGATTGATCCTTGTCCCTTATTCCGATTGGTAGCATTTAACCTATTCCGATTGAGCTATATTACATATTCCGATTCATGTGATTTTGGATATTCCGATTGCTAATCTTTCTTATATATTCCGATTTGGTTAAGTTGAATATTCCGATTGTGTTACTTCTTCCCACCATTCCGACCCTCCGATCGGAATACATTCCGATCGGGTTCCCATTTGGCTGTGTTTGGTTTCTTTCGATATAACTTTCTTATAGTACTTGTTATTTTTCTAAACATTTTCCAAGTGTTAGTCTTATTTAGTAAGTTAGTATTTTTCCATTGTCACCTTTATGTTTTATGCATTTATTTTTACTCGTTATTCAAATTAATCTTTTAACTTTCCTTTTACTCAACGACACTTTAATAACTTGCTATTAGTTTAAAACAAATCAACCAAACCTTTGATTCACCAAAAGACGATTGAGTCGCACTTAAGACCGGTTTTCAATTCGAAAAGATTCGGAACTATAACGAACTTTGATACTTTGGGGTAAAATCTTAAGTATTAAATGGCGCCGCTGCCGGCTCTTTTCGTTAAGATAAACGGTTTCTAGTGAGAGACGCATTGAATTTTGGGATCCGTTCTTTGAACGTTATTTTCATTGATATAAAAATTTCAAAAAATCCTAAAAATATAAAACTCTTCAAAAATAAAAAAAAAACATTAAAAAACCTATAAAAACCAAAAATATTATATTCTTTGTGTATATTTTTCTTTTGCAGGTGCATGCGTACTAGATCTACAAACTATTCTGAGCCCGAGAATCGTGAAGATTTAGGTATGGCTGGTGTTAACAACAACAATAATCACCCACCTCAAAATAATTTGAATAACAACAACAACAACAACAACAATGTCCTTCTACCTGATTTACGAACCATGGAGGAATTGTGCCAACCCACCATGAACGGACGCGGAGGCCCGATTGCGCCAATGCACGTCACGGCTCAGGAGTTTTCGTTGAAGCATCATATGATACAACAAGTGCAAACGAACCCATTTCGTGGAATTCCGGATGATGATGCCAACAAACACCTAGACAAATTCATTACCATTACCCAAAGCATGAAGTGCCCCGGTGTTTCTATGGATGACCTTCGCCTTCAACTTTTTCCACACTCGCTTTCTCACCATGCCGAAAAATGGTTTGACCGTCTTCCTAAGAATTCTATTCATACGTGGAACGACATGACTCAACGCTTTTTATCGCGCTACTTTCCCCCATCCATGGTCACTAGCCTTCGTAACCAAATCAGTGGATTTATGCAAGAGAATGATGAATCGCTTTTCGATGCTTGGGAACGTTACAATGATTTGATCGACCGCTGTCCTAATCACAATATGCTCCCCGTCACTCTCATTGACACCTTTTACAATGGTCTCACTTTTCGTGATCGTGACACGATCAATGCCGCCGCCGGTGGTACTTTTATGAAAAGGAGACCGGAGGAGTGTCGAGAGTTGATTGAAAACATGACTACTCACCACAAGAATTGGGATTCTTCTGCATCCTCAAGATCTAATCAGAGAGTCAATGTTTCATCTACTTCTTCCACCACCAACCCGTCTATTTTGGAACGTGCTATTCTCGATATTAACAAAAGTCTCCAAATTTTGACTTCTAACCAAACTCAGCAAGCTAAAGCCGTTGTTATCTCTTGCGACACATGTGGTGGTCCTCATTCCTACAATGAGTGTCCTTCTACTCACGGCAATTATTCTGAAGACGTTAACGCAGCATATGGTACTTATCCTACGGGCGGTTATCAAGCTCGCCCTCAAGGAGACCGTAACTTGCTAAGTTATCGCTCCAACAATTATCTTGCTCCTCCCGGTTTCCCTCCTGCAAACCAAAACCAACAACAAAGCTACAACCGCAACAACCAATCCCAACCTCGTGCTCAAAATCAATATCAATCCCAAAGAAACCCATACCCAACTCAAGGAAATTCTCAAGCTTACCAAGCTTCACCTCTCAATCAACCGATAGCCGTTAACCAAGACGTCGAGACGTTCATGAAGACTAATCGTGAGATGGTGACGAATCATCAGAGTCAATTTGTCAACTTGAAGAATGACATGGTGAAACAAGGGAGCGATATTCGAGCCGAGCTAAGGAATGACATGGCCAAACACAGCAATGATATTAATGCCAACATGCAAAACTCTTTTAACAATCAAGCTCTTCACCTTCGTGATATGATTGGTTCGCTCATCCAAAGTAATCAACCCTCTTCTTCGGGTACTCTTCCGAGTAATACCGTTGCGAATCCAAGGGGGGAGATGAAAGCAATCACCACTAGAAGTGGAAAAGGTTATATGGAACCCGAGCTTCCTACACCTCCACCCGTGATTGTGAACAAGGAAAAAGAGCAACTTTCCCCACCTCCTTCACCTTCTATCCCCATTTCCCCACCACCCGTGGTTGTGAGTGATCCTACTCCCTTAAAGCCTTCTTCTTCAGCCAATATACCTTATCCTTCAAGGTTGAGGAAAGAGAAGCAAAAGAGCAAGGATGATATTCAGGTTTCAAACTTTCTAAAAATGTTTAAACAATTGAATTTTAACATCTCCTTTGCCGAGGCTCTCGCTCACATGCCCAAATACGCTAAGATGTTTAAAGATCTTTTAAGTGATAAAGAAAAGCTTCTTGACATTGCTCAGACCCAACTTAATGAGAACTGCTCCGCAGTGCTCTTAAGGCAATTGCCCACCAAACTTGGTGATCCGGGTCGCTTCTTGATTCCTTGCAACTTCCCGGGAGTAGAGAATTGCATGGCCCTAGCTGATCTAGGTGCCAGTATAAACTTAATGCCTTTAAGTGTTTGGAAGCAATTATCTCTCCCCGAGCTAGTCCCCACCAAAATGACTTTGGAATTAGCCAACCGTACGGTTGCTTATCCAGTGGGGATAGCCGAAGATGTCTTTGTTGGCGTCGATAAATTCACCTTTCCGGCGGATTTTGTCGTCGTTGATTACGAAATGGATCCCCGTGTTCCATTAATCGTTGGACGTCCATTTCTGAGGACCGGTCGCACTCTCATTGATGTTGCCGCAGGCGAAATAATCATGAGAGTTGGTGACGATAAAATTGTCTTCAACATGGGTAAGATTTCTAAGCAACCTTATTCGTATGAGAGTGTTAATGCTATTGATGTTCTCGATGAGGCTTGTGAAGAACATTTTCATGATGCTTGCAAAAGTACTCCCTCTCTACCCAATGTTGAGACCGTTGCCTCTATTGCTCCAGCATTGACTCCTTTTGGAGAAAGTGATTTGGATGACTTCGAAGCTAGTTTGGGTCCTCTCGATATTAAGTATGATAATTTGTCCACAAATTGGGATGAAGACATTAGTACTATTGAGAGACTTCTCAATGAGGACCCATTCTCTCCTCCTGCTCCTAAAGAGGTGACTAATGATGATCCATCGTTAGTTTCACCATCTATTGAAGATCCTCCGACTCTCGAACTTAAGGACTTACCGCCTCATCTTGAGTACGTTTTCCTAGAAGACGACGAGAAGCTACCGGTCATCATCGCAAAGGACCTGAAAGAAGACGAAAAAGCCCGACTTGTCGCTGTGTTGAAGAAGCATAAACGTGCTATCGCTTGGAAAATCTCCGACATCCGTGGAATTGATCCTCACTTTTGCACACATAAAATTCTCATGGAGGACGACTTTAAGCCCACCATTCAAAGCCAACGAAGGGTGAATCATAAAATACATGAAGTCATCAAAAAAGAGGTTATCAAACTTCTTGATGCGGGTATGATTTACCCTATTTCGGATTCACCGTGGGTTAGTCCAGTCCATTATGTGCCTAAGAAAGGTGGTATAACCGTTGTGCCCAATGCAAACAACGAGTTAATTCCTACCCGTCTCGTTACTGGGTGGAGAGTTTGTATAGACTACCGCAAACTCAATGATGCCACGAGAAAGGATCATTTTCCTCTACCTTTTATGGACCAAATGCTTGAACGTCTAGCGGGTAATGAATATTACTGCTTTCTGGATGGTTTCTCGGGTTATTTTCAAATACCCATCGATCCCCAAGATCAAGAAAAGACAACATTCACTTGTCCCTATGGCACCTTTGCTTATAAACGAATGCCTTTTGGCTTATGCAATGCCCCCGGGACTTTCCAAAGGTGCATGTTGGCTATCTTCCATGACATGGTTGAGCAAACCATGGAAGTCTTCATGGATGATTTCTCGGTCTTCGGGGATTCCTTCTCTGCTTGCCTTGCCAATTTGGAACGCATGCTTAAGCGGTGCGAAGACACTCGCCTTGTTCTGAATTGGGAAAAATGCCATTTTATGGTAAAAGAAGGCATTGTGCTAGGACACAAAATCTCTAAAGCCGGTCTTGAAGTCGACCGTGCTAAAGTAGATGTCATAGCCAAATTACCTCCACCTTCAACCGTGAAGGGTGTGAGAAGTTTTCTGGGTCATGCGGGCTTCTATCGTAGATTCATTCAGGATTTCTCTAAAATCGCTCGCCCGATGACCCACCTCTTGGAAAAAGATACTCCTTTTATCTTTTCTAAAGAGTGTCTCGAAGCCTTCAATCTTCTCAAGGATAAGCTAACTAAGGTACCGGTCTTGGTTACCCCACATTGGGAGCTGCCTTTTGAATTGATGTGCGATGCTAGCGACTTTGCTATTGGTGCGGTTTTGGGCCAACGAGTGAATAAACACTTCCAACCAATCCACTACGCTAGCAAAACAATGACGGGGGCTCAATTGCATTATACGACAACCGAAAAAGAGCTTTTTTAGCTGTTGTCTATGCTTTTGAGAAATTTCGCCCCTATCTTGTTTTATCCACCACCATCGTATACACGGACCATTCCGCGTTGAAGTACTTGATGACTAAGAACGATTCTAAGCCAAGACTTCTTCGCTGGGTTTTGCTCCTTCAAGAATTCAACATTGAAATTCGTGACAAGAAGGGAGCCGAAAACCTGGCCGCGGATCATTTGAGTCGACTTGAGGATCCATATCAGGGGGATCATCCGAACAAAGAGATCAATGACTCTTTCCCCCTGGAGACTCTAATGTCTATAAATCTCAATCTTGATGGCACCCCGTGGTTTGCGGACATCGCAAACTACTTAGCGGGTGGTATTCTCATCCAAGGGTTAACATCCCAACAAAAGAAGAAGTTCTTGAACGATGTTAAGACTTACTTTTGGGATGACCCTTATCTATTCAAACAGTGTGCTGATCTGATTATTCGTCGATGTGTTGACGGACCGGCAGCTTTCGATATCCTCCAAGCTTGCCACAAAGGACCCACCGGTGGTCACTTTGGTCCCAACTACACCGCTAAGAAAGTGTTTGATTCTGGATTCTACTGGCCCACCATTTATCGTGACGCTCACGAAATGGTTAAGCATTGTGATGCTTGCCAACGTCAAGGCAAGATCACACATAAGGATGAGATGCCTCAAAATTTCAGACAGGAATGTGAAATCTTTGACGTATGGGGCATCGACTTTATGGGGCCATTTCCGTCATCCAAAGGGAACAAGTACATCCTCGTCGCTGTCGACTACGTCTCTAAATGGGTTGAAGCTAAGGCTCTTCCTACGAATGATGCGAGGGTGGTTGTGAACTTTTTGAAGCAGCTTTTCGCTCGATTTGGCGTTCCTCGTGCTATCATCAGTGACCGCGGGACTCATTTTTGCAACGATCAATTTGCAAGAGTCATGGCAAAGTATGGTGTCACTCACCGTCTTTCCACCGCCTATCATCCCCAAACCAATGGGCAAGCCGAAATTTCCAATCGTGGCTTGAAGAGAATTTTGGAGCGTACTGTAGGAGAGCATCGTGCCGCGTGGGCCGATAAGTTAGATGATGCTCTGTGGGCTTTCCGTACTGCTTACAAGACCCCGATCGGTTGTACACCTTATCGTCTTGTGTACGGGAAAGCCTGCCACCTACCCATCGAGCTGGAACACAAGGCGCACTGGGCCTTGAAGTGGGCTAACTTCGACATCATCAAAGCCGGTGATCATCGTAAAGTTCAACTCAACGAGCTAAATGAACTGAGGAATGAAGCTTATGAGAACTCGCTGATCTACAAGGAGAAGACGAAGATGATCCACGATGCTAAAATCAAGAACCGAGAGTTCCACGTTGGAGATCAAGTTCTACTCTTTAACTCTCGGTTGAAGATCTTCTCTGGCAAGTTGAAGAGCCGCTGGACTGGTCCATTCACCGTCGCCAAAGTCTTTCCATATGGGACCATTGAGCTTTCTCAGCCGAATGGGCCCAATTTCAAGGTGAATGGCCAGCGTTTGAAGCTGTACTTTGGTGAGGACATCTCTCAGGAGATGATTCCATCCCTCACCACGTTCCCCATGAACTAAAATTGGGTCGAGTCAGGCTCATGACTCGGTGACCAAAAACAAGCGCTTCTCGGGAGGCAACCCGTGTTCTATCCTTTACTGCTTTCACAATAAGTGTAGGGGGAGCCCCGCATATGTTTGTTGTCTTGTTTCTTGTGCTGTGCATGGATTAAAGCTTCAGAAAGCATCTTGATGACGTTTGACGAACCGTGATACCGTGTTTCCTATCTTCCCGGTTCTATCCTAAACTCTTGTGATTCAATATTTCATATTCTATATGTTCACATTGAATTCACTTTAGTTCTCCTTTCCTTAGCAAGATTTAAACAAAGTGCACAATGTCCTAAGTGTAGGGGAGTTTACTCCCACATGCTTAAACATTGAGGACAATGTTTATCTCAAGTGTAGGGGGGACTTCTATCGAAGTAAGTGGTCTTTTCCATGAATTTGCCCTCATTTTAACCGGAAAATTTGATTTTTCGACATTTTTCAAAATTTTTAATCTATTTTGGCCTAATTGTATAGTTGTACTTTCCGTTGCTAGAATAAATTTTTAATAAAGTGGTTTTAGATTTTTCTTAGTCGTGAACATTTTGACTCAACCCGAGTTTACTTGCCTAACTTTACTCTAGCTAGTATCCTTAACATGTTTAAGTCAAGTTTTGCTAGGCTTTTATATAGGGAGCTATAAAACGCGAAAGTCTTAACTCTCACGGGTTAAGAACAAGAACTTTTCGCAAGTTCCTATAATTGATCCTAGAGAGTCGTTTATCAAGGGAACTTTAAAATGCGAATTCTAAACTTGAAAAAGTCTAAGAATTTGCAAGATCCTATAGGCGACTCGAAAACCCAAAACTTTGATTTAATAGGCTAAGCATCCACGAGTCTCATTCCTTGAGATTTTAAACTGTGGAGAACGAGAGATGATAGAGTCAATTATAAGTTCGGTATTCTTTCGTGAATTTATGTGAGTTAATTATAAGCCTATTCTCCCTCCGCTTGTTAATAAATTAATCTGCTAATAAATAAGGTTGTACGATTTAAAAGGTTACTTAGCTTCTAGCCCCGGATCGTTTAAAAGTTGCTCGGTAATGACGAGAGTTCATAGCCAAGGCATAACTTATGAAGCGGGGCGCGAAGATTGGCGAGTCCGAAAAGGCCCTAACAAGGCATGAGGGCTACATTTTGTTGCTAAAGATCCAAAAAGTGATGTGAAGAATCATTTATCGAAAATCAATATGAAGGATCGAGACACACGACGAAAAGCAAGAACTCCCCAAAAGTCATGGAGAAGTCTATCCGAAAAGACCCTAACAAGGTATGAGGATAAATAGATCCAAGTCCTAAAAGGAGGCGGATCGTTGTATATCAAAGTCCAAAATAAAGATTGGAGAAAAATGAAGAAGTCGTGGTCCAAAGATGAAGAATCTCTCAAAAACTTCAAATGAAGAAATTCCTATTATGAAGAGAAGACCATAATTTCAAGAACGTCTCTCGAAGATTCGAAGTATGAAGTCGCTGCCAAATATCGGCCCGAGAAAGGTCTCAAATCGCGAACCAAGTTATGCCAAGATATGAACTTTCTGATATCCCGAGAAGCAGTTTTAAAAGATTTGGTCCTTTAGCTAACTATCGATTAAATCGTTCACCTTATTTTCGGACTAAATAACTATCGAAATAAGTCAAACAATGCATCC
Source organism: Glebionis coronaria (assembly GCA_025667525.1). Taxonomy (NCBI): domain Eukaryota; kingdom Viridiplantae; phylum Streptophyta; class Magnoliopsida; order Asterales; family Asteraceae; genus Glebionis; species Glebionis coronaria. Next base: position 195,055,664 of record CM046877.1, on the reverse strand, counting down.
TCGTGATCATTCAAGACAAAAATAAAATATAAGAGATACACCTAGGAATAAGGGAGTCTAAGTGAATAATTGGCCCACATGAGTTCGTGATAGTCTGCTAACTTATAATAACAATGATCTCGTTTTTAAGCTTGGTATGGGGAACGTGAAACTTGAGGATGATAAACGTTCATGGCCGCCAAAACCCAATGTAAGTTTTTAATTTCTTTACTTATTTCTATCTTTTATGTTTAGTATTTAATAAAGGCCAAGATGGGTTATTTATGATGAAAAATGTAAACCGTGCTTTAAAATTAATGCATTGCATGAGGGCATTGCAATGGTCAAGTGTAGGGGATTTAATAAGTGTGAAAACACTTATCCTTTTATCACTTATGTCCAATAATAACAAGACCAAAACGTGTGATTTATGTCGTAAAAGTCGGAATTATGCGTGGTTTGTGTTTTTATTGTGTTTTAGGGCCTAAATATGAAAAAGGAAGAAAACACGGGCTTTCACGGGCTTTTACTGAAGAAAACGGGAAAAAGACGAAGTCAAAAGATCAAGAGTGCAAAAAGAACGGAAGTCCAAGACCTATTCTGAAGATTTATCGAAGAAAAAGTCAAAAGACGGAAGTTTAACGAAGTCGAAGAACTTAAGTCTAATAGAAGAAGAAATTAAAAGACAAGTTCAAATCCCGAGACGACAAAGACGAAGAATTAAAGTCGAGTCGAGAAAACGTGAAGAAAGCAAGAAAGAAGATGCAACACATGCATCCCTTCCACCTTCACTATAAATACCCTCCTAATAGTCATTAGGAGGGGGGTTAGAGATTTTTAGTTAATTTTTCACTTTTTAGTTTTCTCTAGTTTTTAGAGAGAGAAAGTCTTAAACTTTCTCTCACTAGTTCATCTTTTTCTTTTAATCTTTTAAGATTAAACACTTTTGTATTGCTTGTTTCATTAATCAAAGTTCCATTTTAAGCTTTTATTTCTTAATCTCATTCTACTTTTCTTTGATTTAAGATTGATTTTGGTGTGATTATCATATGATCCGTGTTGTTCTAATTGATTTCATGCTAAAAAGTTAATCTTTTGATCATTTTATAAGTTTTCATTTGATTAAGCTTTAAGACTTTTGTGCTTATTGGCTTACTTTTATGATTAGCTTATTTTTATCATTAAAAAGTTTTATCAAAAAGTTTATGTTTTTATTGTTTGATCCAAAAAGTTGTTTGATTTCGGGTTGATAAGTTGATTCTAGTGCTTATTTGATCCGGTTTAAGCATTGATTCGGGTTAGTGTTGTGATAAGCTCTCAAATATAGCTTATTCTCTTGCTAACCGAATTCCACAATTTTAGGAGGAGGAACAAATCCCCCTTTCCGATTGGACTCGATTTTCCGACGGCACCACACCCCATATTCCGATTGGACCAATCGGATTAGGGTTTAACCTTTCCGATTGGCCCTTTGTCCAATATTCCGATTGGGAGTATTTACGTGTATTCCGATTGATCCTTGTCCCTTATTCCGATTGGTAGCATTTAACCTATTCCGATTGAGCTATATTACATATTCCGATTCATGTGATTTTGGATATTCCGATTGCTAATCTTTCTTATATATTCCGATTTGGTTAAGTTGAATATTCCGATTGTGTTACTTCTTCCCACCATTCCGACCCTCCGATCGGAATACATTCCGATCGGGCTCCCTTTTGGCTGTTTTTGGTTTCTTTCGATATAACTTTCTTATAGTACTTGTTATTTTTCTAAACATTTTCCAAGTGTTAGTCTTATTTAGTAAGTTAGTATTTTTCCATTGTCACCTTTATGTTTTATGCATTTATTTTTACTCGTTATTCAAATTAATCTTTTAACTTTCCTTTTACTCAACGACACTTTAATAACTTGCTATTAGTTTAAAACAAATCAACCAAACCTTTGATTCACCAAAAGACGATTGAGTCGCACTTAAGACCGGTTTTCAATTCGAAAAGATTCGGAACTATAACGAACTTTGATACTTTGGGGTAAAATCTTAAGTATTAAGCATCATCACACAAGGTATATTGAACGACTCAAAAGAGAGACGTTTACACATAAAATATAAACAAGATTTTCACAACGTGTCTAAAACATAAATTCATCCATAACGTACTAAAACGACATTAGAGTAAAGGGTTTAGTCCCCACGAATCTCGACCAGCAAACCAACAAGTTTCAGTACAGTACACAAACATTTAACAAATTGTTCAACTGTAAAAAGGATAGAAATTGTTTTAGACCAACAAACTTCAAAAGCCAACCCACAACATCCACAGTAAAGCTCCTCCATCAATCACCTTCGATTACCTGAAACACATGCTAAAACGAGTCAACAATAATGTTGAGCGAGTCCATAGGTTTATCAAATCACATTTGAACACAAGAATAAAATCAATCATAATCATTTATATAATTGTCGTGCACACAATCTATTTCAAGGCAACACATTGTATTTAAGCTCATGACACCGACCCCTTAACCAATTAGTCACCCATGCCAAATGCCAGCATGACTAGATAAAAACCATTGCCCCTCTAGGGTATCAGTTGCTAGATTTATACCCAAATCTTATTCTAGTAAATTATCCTTCCCAGAGGTTACTCAGTGTAATGCCCTGGTCTCAGATAGGGTGTTCAACCCAATAGTATTATCATTTGAATAAGCGGCTATTCCCAACTCACAACATCAAGTCAGAACATAGTTAACGGTTCATGAATTTAGGGTCTTTAGCAACAAGGTACTCAATACAATGTAAGGCAACATAGGCAAAATTCGGGTCCAAACAATTAATCATGACTTGTGTTCGTTTATTTTCAAATGGCATGTATCCCCCTCGCGGGTAATAAAACATTTAGTAGCTAGCATGAAAAGCGAGGCTACAGACTCACCTTAGTATAAGAGACCTAGCGAGATGATCGTCGATGATAGAGGATGCCTTTCAAACACGAGAACCGCAACCTATCAAATATGGCGCGTTCATTAATAATGACTCGAGAAATAAACCATACATAATAATATCAAACTCAAACTCATAAAATCACAACAAACTCGAGAGAAAACGATACAAGTAATATTATTACACTATCTACTTTACCATTCTATACTCTCGACAAAATCCGCCGGTACATACCATATGTACTAGCTCATTTACCCCACTTAGACTTGTCAAACGTTTATGAAACGACTCGAGGAACTAACTTACTATATATAGAAAGTACTCTAACAATTTTATCAAATGACTTTACTTTTAAAGTTCCTTACCCGACTCATCTTTGAACTACAAAAACCGGACAGTTTTACGTCATCGACTCATACAACCGTTTTAACTTCTATAAACGACTCCATTTGCAAAACCGGCATTGAGGTTTGAAAATAGACTCACCCTCTAGGGTTTATACCTTTTCATCAGTCCTTGATGCATTGCAAAATTCAATCTATAGTCCCCGAGATTCGATCCAAATATCGACAACAACTACATGTCGTGCCGATACTCGTCTCCCGGTACACGAATAATCAAAACATCATAACTTCTCGCTCGTTTGGAGCTAGAAGCTCTACTTTATATCAAATCGAAGCTAATCGAATTCTCTACAACCATATGCCATTAGTTAAGCCTCAATAAAAACATAAGGTACTCAAAAATACCCTTTTCATACTGACCTAAATTACCCTTCTAAAACTTGCATGAAATCATGTTTTTATCTAAAACCAACCATTTTTATGATCATCCCATAACCCTAATACTAACATATCTCATCTATAACACTTGTATCATCATCAAAATCAAAAACCCAAAATCAAAATCTAGTTGTTAACAAAAACTTAGTATGAAAATCCTTTGATCATCATCATAATCACATGCATGATCATAGTTTTGACCTACCAACCCTAAAAAAATAAAACCTCATGCATGTAGCCAAATTTAGTACTAAAATGATCTCCTTATAATTCTAAGGATGGGTCTTGTGTTAGTTTAGCTTGGATCAAGCTAGAAATTTGATGAAATTTGATTATATGTGAAGGGGGTGACGACATAGAAGAGAAAGAGAGAAGGGATGGAGATTTTTCTAGTTATGATAACTATGAGAAGTTAGGTGAAAAATTTAAGCTTTTATATAGTGGTGGAGGGATCATTCTTGTCAATTTGCAATAGTTGTGGTTCAAAATGTAATTAGTTAGCTAAAAAGCGGGAAATGACTATTAGTCAATTTTGAAAATATTCACGGGGCTCGGGTTTCATAAAAATACTTCTAAAAAGTTAAAACATAACTCAAATATAATAATATCGTCTCCTGACTCGACTTAACACGTCATTTACAAAGAAAACATCAAAAATGACAAACATCGAACAACCGATAATAAAACGTAAAATATTAGGCATCCATCGACGTCACGCTTGCTAATACTCCTTATACTTATTAAAGATAAAATATAAGTCTCCTAACATCGGTTTAAACTTAAACCTTCAAAAATAAAAATCATTCAAACTCATCAAAAATTCCGAAAATAGTCGTAAAGTTAGATTAAGCAATAACCTCGGTTTTAGGTTATCACATCAACCAACCTTCTCCGATTAAGGAAAAGGTTTATATACCTAATCCTTGTAATGGGCTTGGGCTTACATCTTAGGCCATCGGCCATCTAAGGATGGATCGGGCTTGGCTTGGGTTTGTTTAACTAATAATACTAACGAGGAGCTTCTAACTATATATTGTTGAAGTGACTGATTCTTCCTAAATACAAAAAATGTATTTCCAACAAACAAAAACTGATGAACTGATTAGCAAGACTGATGAACAAGACTGATGAACTAATGGATTGATAAAAAAAGACTAGCTCAGGAACAACACTTATAATTTATGAACGACATTTTTTATTAAAGAACAACATGCAAATTGATATTTTCTTGTTCATTAGTTCATGAACTTATGAAGTGTTGTTCAACAACAAGATTAATAAAACTGATGAAAAAACTTTTTATCGATGAAATGAACAACATATAGATTTACGTTTTCTTGTTCATCAGTTCATTAATCTTTTTGAAAACACCAACTGGTGAACAAGATTAATGAACGGATGAACAAGATTGATGAATTGACGAACAAGACTAACTAATGAAGTGTTGTTCATCAACGAGATGGTGAACTGATAAACATGATTAACTAATGTACTAATTCTTATTGATGAACAACATATTTTTTTAGTGAACAAACATGCAAATAGATATTTTTTTTTGTTCATCAATTCATGTATTAATGTACTAATAGATGAACTGTTGTTCATCAACAAGATTAATGAACTGATGATCACTTCGTTTTATCGATGAAAAAATCATTTTATTGATGAATTGAACAACATGTAGATTTAAGTTGTCTTGTTTATCAGTTTATCAATCCTCTTAAAAATACTAACCGATGAACAAGATTAATGAACAAAAACACTAACTGATGAACAGATGAACAAGACTAACTGATGAAGTGTTGGTCATCAACAAAATTTTTTTACAAAATAAAAAACATATAAAGAACATTACTTTATAAATCTTACATCAATAAAATAATTAGTGGTGCATTGTAGTAGAAATAATAGTGTGCAACAAATATAAATAAATTGGACATTTTGTCAAACACATTGGGTGCAACAAATATAAATAAAGTATCAACTTTAATGTCATATCTCACTTATATCATATAGTATTTGAGTGATTTAAAATTTTGGGTAAAAAGCGAACCAAACTCTATAATTTTTCGTGTTTGAAGTTTTTCGTGATTCAACATTTTTAAGGTAAAAAATAAGGCCGAAAATATAAAAAATATCAAGAAAATTGAATACATAAAAAAAGTTTCATAATTTTTAACAAGATTTCTACCATTTTAAAGAGAATTAGTTTTAGAAATTATGGTGAAATTAGTTTCTAAAAGTTTGTCGTTTAATAATTATGTCATTATGTGCATTTGAAATTTATGGGTGAAAACAAAAGTAAACTTTGCTTACGTCGTAAAAGTGTTGATATTCTAATTTTTCTTTTTATGTTCAAGTCGGATAAATATGTTGCTTTTTGAACAAGTTTTACTTCTCTCTATATATAAGGGTTATTGTCATTGTACTAACTGGTTGTCGTTAAGGAAGCTCGATCATTTGAAAAGTAAAATCAAAATACAAAGTACAAAAAACAACCTAATAATGACACATGTCACCTCTTTTTTTTATTAAAAAATCGCATAAGTGTGGAAATAATGTGCATACATTTATGTGATTTTTTAATTAAAATAAGGTGGCACGTGTCATTATCAAGTTCCTTTCGGTACTTCGTAATTTGATTTTACTTTCCAAAATATCGAGCTTTGTTAACGGCAACCGGCTAGTACAATGACAATAACCTTTATATATATAGAGAAGTAAAGCTTGTTCAAAAAGCAACACAATTATCCGACTTGAACATAAAAAGAAAAATTAGAGAATCGACACTTTTACGACGTAAGCAAAAAAACTTTTTTGTGGTACAAAAATTTGAAAAGAAAGTTAATTTTGAATACCATTTTTATATGAAGCTCTCATTTTCACTAGTCATTTTTTATCTTTTTATCCAATAGATAAGATTAAAAATATTTTATTATTTCATAGATCTTTTATAATTTTAAATATATCCTAAATGTTAATCGTTAGAAAATTTTGTTTTTATTTCATTTGTTTACGTTTTCAATTTTTTTTTGTTGTTAAAACTCGCATGAAATATCATGTACAATATTAGTGTTAACTTATATATTAGTGTCATATCATATATAATATTAGTTTTAAATCACATATTAATGTTAAATCAGACTAAAGGCTTCTTGGCCTAGCGGTATTAGGGGTGCAAACGAGCCGAGTTTTTATCGAGCTATTCGAGCTCGAGCTCAAGCTCGACTCGATCGAGCCGAGCTTTTATCGAGCTCAAGCCCGAGCCCAAGCCCAATAGTATGGCTCGAAACATATAAAGAGCCGAGCTCGAGCTTTTGATAGCTAGGCTCAAGCCCTTATCGAGCTTTTTCGAGCCCTAGTATAAATATATTTTTATATAAGTACGAAAACGTTCATTTAAGTATTAGCCTTATTATGAAGAGTAACTATATAAAAATTTAAATAATTTATTAATAGTCGTTATCATAGTTTAGTACATACATAGAATTTGTGGTGGTGTGTAAACGATAATGATATATTTGTTTCGTATATGTAATTTCGAGCTTTTCAAGCTAAGCTCGAGCTTTGCTCGAATCCTAATCGAGCCGAGCTCAAGCTTTGAAGGTAAAAGCTCGACGAGCTATCGAGCCGAGCTCGAACCCATTATTTTATGTTTCGAGCCGAGCCCGAGCCCTGTTGAGCTCGGGCTCAGCTCGGCTCGTTTGCAGCCCTAAGCGGTATGTGAGTGACCCTCTAACGTAAATGTTGTGGGTTTAAGTCTCGGTGAAGACATGTGAGATAGAATTTGTGAGATAGTTAGTGTGAGTTGTAAAAAATTGCCGTTCTAAAAAAAATAAAATGTTAAATCAGTATATGCTATTAGTGTTAAATCGCATATTAATGTTAGTATCATATATGATGTTAGTTTTAAATCACATATGATATTTCATGCAAGTTTTAGCAACGAAAACAACTAACAAAACGTGAAAAAAAAAAGTTTGGCTAAGTATATCATGATACATATCTATAGAAGTGATATATTTATTTCGCTTAACGATTAGTGATTAAAAAATATTAATTTTTGAAAGAAAAACTAAAATTGAGATTTTGGTTTAATTTCATTTATTTAAATTAAAATAAAAATAAAAGATGAAAATTATAATTGTTTAGTCTACACAAAAAAAAATGGCATCGAGTAAACTTAAATTGAACTTCTTTTTTGAACACAAATTAGATCCTACTGCTTTTCTTATTTATTTTTTAACACAAATTAGATCCTATAAGTAAAAAAATGTTTATGTCTCTTAACCCAATCTTGTCCCAGCACTATACCACCTCAAGATAAGAGACATAACACCCCATCTTCAATCTTGTCCGGCCCATCACTAAGATAAGACACCCCATCACATTTACGTGATACCAACGTTACAATTAACAACCAAAAGCTATGACTTGCACGGCATAACTAAAATGACTTTGGAGTACGACAGAATTATTTTTAGTCAGTGAACAAAATTTGACAATGTATGAATTTAAAACCAATATATGAGTGTACGTGCCTGTCAGATTCCATTGCTGATAATGGGTTTACCAAACTAAGAATAGAGGTTGACGTATCTAGCTTCGATACTATTCCTAACATTTGTCTTGTATAATCCCTCCGGCCGGGCACCTAAATACTTCTTGTTAACCACGAATCATAATCAAATTAATAATTTCTCGATATATATTACATATATATATATATATATATATATATATATATATATATATATATATATATATATATATATATATATATATATATATATATATATATATATATATATATATATATATATATATATATATATATATATATATATATATATATTCATCGCCCAACGGTCTTTTAAGTAACGTAAGAGCATGTGGATTTTTGGAAGAAAAGGAGAGTCGGGATTCTCAGCTTCTTCGACGGCTGAGGAAGTCACTGATGGGATTGATGGATCAGGTCTCGTTTCCATTGTTACCGGTACATTTGACCTCCTTAAATGTTTTTGTTCAAATTTGACATTCTTAAATGTTTGGAGGTCAAAGTTGGCCCATTGATACATTTTGTATGATCAAATACCCCCAGGAGCTACAAGTGGTATTGGAGCTGAGACAGCACGAGTTCTGGCCTTGCGTGGGGTACATGTAGTTATGGCAGTAAGAAACATGGAAAAAGGTTTGGCAGTTAAAGAAACAATACTAACAGAAGCACCAGATGCTAAAATCGGCGTAATGGAGCTGGATTTAAGCTCTTTGGCCTCTGTAAGGGAGTTTGCAGCTAACTATCTCTCTTTAGACCTTCCGCTACACGTACTAATGTAAGTGAAGCATATGATCCATTGGTTAAAGTAAAAAGCTTAAAATAATTTTATTTTATTTTCTTGTTGTAAGTAACAATGCAGGGGTTCTGTCTCCACCTTTCAAGCTCTCCAAGGATAAAATCGAACTGCATTTCGCTACTAATCATCTAGGCATGTTCCATTCTTCGTTCTCTTCTAAGCTATTGACCCCTTAAACCATCGTAGTTTGTTTATTGTTACAAAGAAAACATCTTTATTAACAAAAAGACATGAAGAATAAGAACACGATACTAATTAATAACAATAAACGATTTACCAAAACTGACAACACTACAAAATTTCTGACATTTGCTTACTAAATTAAATCTGAAAGAGTAAGTAATAGAGGGGAGCACTAAAAGTTTATACTTACTCAATATTGAGTAAGCAAAAGTATTTTCTATTAATTTCTACTCAAAAAGAGTCATCAAAACTTAATTTTTATCAACTCCTACTTTTAAAAAAAATAGTAAGTAATAGAGGGGAGCACTAAAGGTCATTACTTACTCAATATTGAGTAAGAAAAAGTGTAAAACTTTTAATGACTCTTTTTTTAGTAGGAAAAAGAGTAAGCAAATGTTTTTGCTTACTTTTATATGCATTGTGTTTTAGTAAGGAAAAGTTATAGTGACTTAAATGATTATAAATTTTATTAGTAAGCAAAACTTTTAGTAAGTAAATGTCATTTATTTTGTAGTGCAAGCTCGATGGTTTAGTAATTTAAAAGAATGATAATTAAAAGTCAGTCCCTTGGGTTATTTTTATCAGGTCATTTTCTTTTGACGAATTTGTTGCTAGAGAAAATGAAGATCACTTCTTACGAACAACAAACAGAAGGGAAAATAATCAATGTATCATCTGGAGGTCATCGTTTTGTGAGGACATCATCAGAAATTTTCTCCGATCAAATAAATGATGAATCAAGGTAAATAAGTAAATTGCTACGTAGTAATTGTTATAGTCTTGTCACAAAAAAACATCAGCGTAATCAATTTGTTCTACGCAGTTATAATAATGTTTATGCTTATGGACGGTCGAAAGTGGCTAATATACTTCATGCTAACGAGCTCGCAAGGCGTTTCAAGGTAATACTACAAAAACAGTTTTTTTTTTTTTCTTTTTGTCTGCAATAACTAGTTATGAGTTTAATTCAACATTATCTTGATCAGGAGGAGAGGATTAACATCACTGCAAATTCGTTACATCCGGGATTCATTATCACTGAAATTTTCCGCGGCTATGCTATTTTCTCAGGTATTTACTGAGGTAACAATCCTACAATGTTGACTATACACTGGCATTAGAGATCGTTTATTGACTTTTAGCTGGTGCAGTTATCGTCAACAAGGTTCTAAAGTACTTTGTGAAAGATGTCGCACAGGTTCTATTTGAACTTTAGCTTTCATTTTGTATAAAGCTATACCGGTTACACAAAGTGGTTTACTGTTTATTTGAATCGGTTTTTAGGGAGCTGCAACAACGTGCTATCTAGCGTTGAATCCCAAAGTGAAAGGTGTCACGGGTGAGTATTTTTCTGATAGTAATTTAGCAGAACCATCAACAATTGCTAAAGATCAAGAGTTAGCCAAGGAATTGTGGAATTTTAGTATGGACTTGACTAGCTCCAAGTGAACGCCTTGTTATTTCTTGTTGTCAATCAGTGTGCATTAAATCCCTGATGGTACTCTCTATATATTCAATGTATCGCCAATACCTTGCAACCGGAGAATACAGTTGTACCGCCCAGCAAGTGAAATCTGTGTTTGCATGTTTGCATTTATACAAACTAGGCAACTACGCACACATAACGGCGACGATGTATAATAGCATTAATTTCTGAATGTAAATTTTTAAGTCTATATATAGGTGTGAAGTAACTGAAGGTTAATAAACTTAAACAGCTCTTAAGATTCATCAACAATTTATTACTCGTAAAATATACTCGAACAACGGAGCTATATCGTGATATACTCTTTAAATTCTTCAACAAAATGTCTAGACATCTTTAACACCCTTTCAATGCTCTTAAAAATTCAAGGCAAGCATATGGGTACTTGCAGAATGCCTAAAACACGTGGGTCTCGTACCAACATGCCAAAAAAGACCAAATAAGACCTGAATGAGAAATTCTTGAGCTAAGCTCCAGACTTTATTCGATCAATGGAAAATACCAGACCTTATTCGATACAATGGTCCGGAACGGTCCTAACCAAGGCCTGCCAAGACGGCCGAGTCTTCTGGCTTTTCCCAATTTTGTAGCCCCTTTTGCTCCAACATTATTTGTTCCTCCTACAACTATTTATAAGAGGTTCATATTTAGAGCACTAGAGTGGTCACAGCACCACATGTCATAAAAAGAAAGGTTGCCACATTATCACACCAAAAGCACTGTGACAACACATTTTATGGGTAGTGATAAGCCATAAGAAAAATGGTGTCGAATACCTAAAAAAATGGTGTCATAAATCCACATATATTCCACTCTATTATATAAAAAAAAAAAAGGGACAATGCAGCTTTGGCTGGTTAATCGCCAAGACGCGAGCTCATATGGCGCAAGGCCGGAAATGGTGCATCGTGGATGAACTGGCGCTGAAAGCCACCAGCAAACCGCTCACCAAGCTCTTAAAGTACCAAAGGATGAAAATGTCTAATAATGATATCATTTGTCGACGTATAGTCGGTATATACCGACCTAACATGCGTGCGACTCAAGAGGCCCGCGACCCAATAGGCTCGTGATCTATACACCTTACTTGTCTTTCAAGAAACCCTACTCCTATAAATACAAGGGTAAGGGGCTCATTATACATCAGGCTATCTCCTAAACACACCTCTTTTACAACACATCATCACGATACTAACTTGACCGTCGGAGGTGGACCCCGGGGCTCCGTCCTCGGGTCGACGTCTAACCTGTTCTTTATTGTTTGCAGCATCACTCAGGACCGGGAAACACGACGAGCGGCCCAGGAGAGTCGTTGTACCGGCCTAGCCAAACTATGCTTCAACATCATTGTTTATTTATTTTTTGTAATAACAATATCATTTTAAAGCTTTATAAAAGTTTGATAACATTTTTTGCAAATCAAAAGAGGTACCAGTCATACGAAGACACTACTATTAAAGTTGGATACCATTGTTAAAAATTTCTTTATTGTTTCGCCCTTGCTCATATTAACACCACTCATCGACACTCATAGTCTCTCTTATGGATGTCTGATTACATACATTTGCAAGTGAAGAAACTCATATTTCCTAAATAAGTGAAGTTCGCGTTCAACGGGATGTATGGCGGAAAAGCCAGCGAAGTAATTCTAATTATAGTTTTGATAATGAGATATAAGCCTCATTGAGCATTGATCATCTGACTCATCTATCGATTCTTATCAAGGTATGCACTGCTATAACAAAAGAGCAATGCTAAATCTTCCTACTATATCCTACTACTTATCCTTCTACCCACATCAAATTAAAACATATGTAATCCACTCATTCTCTTTCTTAATTTTATCTATTGATCATTCCATTTGTCAAAATCATATAAGTAGGAGGATATGTAGGCACATGAAGTAGGAGGATAAATCATTTTCCATAACAAAACTATAGAAAACTGCACTAAGGCATATAGATAATAAAAAGTTAAGGAGGTCTGATGTTCGAATATAGGCCACCCACTCACTTTCCTTGCAGTGGAGACAACTGTGATTTACCTCCCTTATACTTGGGAAACCGCCGAGTTAGTTCTTAAAGAAACAAAGAGGTGAATAAAATTACTAGTCAACACCCCTTGTTGACTGCAATAATCAATGATCGGTTCATTCATTCCAAACTCATTTGTATCCTTTCTAAGTGAAGAAACCATACTCAAAAAGTTTGCTGACAAAACCAAGATGCTTCAGATAAGGAACAAAGCTGTAAATCGCAAGATGCTTAAGATAATGAAATCATCATGTATACACAGAAGGCTTGTTGTATGATTGATTTGAATCTATGACAGTAAATAGTGTATAACTTTATTACAATCTAAAAACAAAAAAATTACTGACATAACTATATATGCAACTAACAAAACGCTGTTACGGGGTAAATAATTTAAACTTTTATCTGACTTCTATTAAAAAAAGGCTTAATCTTTAATTTATCGGTTTTACCTAATCATTAGCTGACACCTGGCTGTACCATAGGAAAGAAGGCCCAGTTTTTATCGGGCCCAGGCTCAGACCCTGTTTCGTTACTTAGAACCTTCTCACTAGTCCACCAATTTGACTCTGCTGCTTCATCTGTACTACCAAAGTTGAATTCTTTACCAGATCCAAGGGTGGCTGTTGATCTATGACCCTTTGCCACATCATCGGAACAAGAAGAATCTCGGGCATTCGCTGCGTCAGCAGCAAGTCTCCGTTCGACACATCTCACAACTTCTTCCGGTGTGATCTCAAATGAGACTCTGTGATTAACCATGTGCTGGTCGTCATTGGAGAAACTAGTGAGTGGGCCCAAATCGGAGTTTTGACGGTCGAGAATCGACCCGGTCCTGGTTGGATCCGGGGTCGTAGCACCAGAATCTTGAAGTGACTTCCAACCCGGAGGCCAGAGATTTGCACCAGTCGAGTTAAGGAGGAACGGGGCATAACCACGAGGGATATCTCCGTATGGCGAGGAGGTGCCTGAATTGGTAACACCCGAGCCTGGTGATATCAGTTGGCCCCTCGGGCTTCCTGGGTATAGTTGATACAGCTGAAATTCATGGTTAGGTGATAGAAATTTCCGATCAACATCGCCATTTTGGCTAGCCGAACCTAAAAACCGAGCAAAGGGGACCTCGGGGGATGAAGGTGTGGTCAACTGAACCGACTCCGGAGGAGGTGTGAATGGTGCAGTCGATGGCTCGGTGGTATATGTCGAGAACACTGGCGGAGAAACCAATTGTCTTTCATGGGCGTATGGCCCGACAGCGAACATGTTAGTTGGGTCACTAGGTGAATACATGCCGGAGGATGCAGCAGTGAATGATATCAGGCCGCTAGGCGACTGAATGGCAGATGGTGGTTCCGATTGAAGGAAAGATGCTGGAGAGGATGGCGGAGCAATAAATGGAAGGACTACTGAAGATGTTTGTGTACGGAACTCAATGGTTGGACCCTCGGTTCTTGAAGAACTAGGCTCGGGAACAAGAACTGCATGCCCAATCTTCTTACTTTGCTTCTGAGATCCAAAACATGACGAAATGCCCCAAAAACTTCCCCATCGTCTTTTCTGTATATACAAATCATCACACAATTAACTATCAATTAACAGTCCATATTATCCCAAAAACTCCGTATTTAACAAAAGCACACACTAGCAAGATTAGCATCAACTGTTAAGACATTCTTATAGCATATAAAACTTTTAATTGACGCCCTACTAGGCCTCAATTCGCCTTTTATTAATTAAGTCTTTAGATACCTATATACCAATTGTCATCATATAAATGACTTTTAACCTTAACTTTAAACTTTTCATTTTATAAGCCTTTTCTGAATGGTGATTATGGCATAGGGAATCAGGCACACCTTTAGACTTTTCATTCTAGCCGCCTGCTTTTAGAATACTAATTATCGCACAAGGCCACCAAAATCCAGATTTTTTTTAAAAACCCTATGCCAACTATCTCACAATATATCTCGGCTTGAACCCACAACATCTAAGTTGGTGCGCAACTCACATACCACTAGACCAAAGGCCGTACGTACAACAATATTTGTAATTCTAAGATTCTAGATTCGTGATCAAACTTAAACTCACCTTAGAATTAATTGAAAACATTAGCATATAATAAAACACCTAACTAATCCCAACCTTAAAAAAACATTGCTAGTTGATAAATCAAACAATTTCAATACAAAAAAAAACACAGATCTCAAAACATCAAATCAAATCCATAAAAAAAATCCAAAAAAATTATAAAAAAAAAAAAAGAAAAACCTGAAGAGAAGAAGATGAGGAGGAAGATTGCTGTTGCTGTCGATTCTCAGCTGATACAATCGCGGTGGCAGCAGCGTTAATTGTATCAATTGCATCGTTCATTTTTATTTATAAAATTTAACAAAAACGCAGTAAGAAGGTGTTTTTGTGTGTGTTTTTGCATTCGGGGGTCAAACACGGCAATGGAGGAGGAGAAGGAGAGAGATTTTGTTTAGTATTGGGAATTGTTATTAAAGTTTAAAAGGTGACTTTCTTCTAGTTTTATTTTCTAAGGGTGGGGTTGTAACTTTGTAGTCAATTACTATATTGTCCTTGTTCTCAAGTTTAGTTTTTTTCATTAAATACCCTTGCATGTTTTCTTTCTTAGAATACTTAAGCTTAATAGACCGTAGATCGGATCAAACTGAGAAATCGAATCGAACCGTCAATCTGGTATTTGGTTCGTTATTTCTTTCATATTTAGTCTTCGGGTCAGTCTGGTATAGTCTCGTTTGGTCTTGAGCAAAACCGTTCATATCCTTTGTTGGACATGAGTGGATCGACCCAGACATGGATCGAATATTTTGGTCCGATTTTCGAGCTCGTGTTATAAATCAAGTCGGTTTTTATCCGGTCTAATTTCGGGACTGTGATCATCTTTAGTATCGAGTATCATTATTTTATAGAAATGTCTTGAATGATAATACTAAATTGTATGTAATGGTGACCGTAGGTAACCTCGCTTCTCTCTGTTAGCCCAATATCAACTTAGTTTTCTTTCTTTATGATCAAATGTGTGATCAAACGACTGTAATAATGTATTGCAGTCATCACTAAAAAGTAAAAACGTATCTCACAAAATTCAATTAAAAAAACTTATACGCGTAAAAAAAACTTACACCATTGTGTGAAATACCCGACAAATCTTCAATTTTTTCTAAAGGAAAGCATCTAAGAGTAGACTCGTAAAAGAAGGGAAGCTTTGTTTGGCAACCAACCACAAGATCGACCATCCATTATAGATTGTCTTATGTGCAAATTAAATGGGTCGAATTGAGTTATAGGTTAACATGGTTATAGGTTTACATGATAATTTAGACACACAAAGGTTGACATGTTTAATTTAAACAAGAAAAAAAAAGTTAATAAATATGAAGAAAAAAGTAAAAAGAATAAAAAAAAATTTGTTTATAATAATTAGTTAACCTCGTTACATTAACCATTTAGTAACTATTACATCATTACACTTCGTATCAAGTAGCCAATTATAAAAACCAATAATGTTTCAAGAGATGCGCTAGATTTATTTTGTGATACATATTTATTAATCTTGATCTGTGTTTAATTAATTAGTTTTAAATTGTCACCTCTAATCTTAACTTATGTTTTTTTTAACGACAAATTTTATTAGAACTAGCAAAATGCTAGAAAATTACAAAGAAATACAATAAGAACTTAACTTATATATAACTTATACAACTTCATAGTTCGTACAACAATTTTAGTAGGATATTTCAAATGAAATATCTTAGTCGTAACGTTAGCAGAACTTGGGATGATTCTAAGCGTTACACACTCACGTAGGGTGAGTATTTGAATCGTCAGACCGGATCGGACCGGACAATTTTGGTCCGGTCTTCGGTCTAGGGTTTTTGACTATTTTGGTTATCGGTTCGGTCCGGTTCGGTCTTACCAAAAACCTGTCGATTATACCTAACAGGACTGGACCGGATCATTTTGATCCGGTCTCGGTCCGGGGTTTTGGACCATTTTAGTTCTCGATTTAATCTGATCTTGGTCGGTACGGTCCGGTCCGGTCCGGACCTGTTGCTCAGCCCTATTCTCACGTTAGATATCAACACTAGCGTTAAATGATTTTATATGATAAAATACGTGTTCAGTGACATCATATCAAAAGTGATGTAGCAAAAAAACAAGGATAAATAGTTGAACCTGTTGATTCTAAAAAATGTTAGAAACAACTTTTTTAACTATCATTGATTCAAAAGAATACCGATAATCAGAAAAACCCTAACAACCGTTGATTCAAACGAATACCGGCTATTAAAATGAAAATAGAACAATAAACCCTAAAGCCGAGCTTAAGTCAATTAACCAAAAGATAAAAACAAAAAGTCTGTAATTAAAGCAAGGGGGTGTTAAGTAAATAAAGATATTTGGGTTGTTCAAAAAGAAAATAAAGATATTTGGGGTAGTTTAGTCTATTTGCATAGATTAATTTATGTATTTAATTAAATGAAGGAAAATAAAGTCTGTACAAGAGGGAGTAAAATAATAGGGTGCACGTGTGTCCTGTCCATCCATATCATTGATGCCTTTCATGCTCACCTTCCTTAATCTTTAGGTGTAGATGGGTCCCACTTGAACATTTCTTCGCCTTTTACCCACCACCATTTGTTCCTTCATGATTTTTGTAAACAAAATGGCATATAAAACATGTTAAATGAAAGATATTTGTCAAGCTAATTGAAAAGATATACCCGTAAAATTATTGATAGGCCTATGTCACTAATTTTATGGCCAAAAAGTGTATTACTTTGTTAAAAGTGAAATTTTTGATAACATAATACATTCACATAAATTTAAGTATTATATTAATTAATCATGTTAATTAATTAAATATTATATACATGAATTGAAAATACATATGTGTATTTTAAATTATTACTCTTTCCGTCTTAAATTACATGATGAAATCTTTTAAGTTTTTTATTTAACTTTAACCACAAATATTTGTATTTATGGTATATAATACTTGTTGAAAGTTATATAAACAAATCAGTTTTAAAATGTATTTTTATTGGTATAATTTTCATTAAATATTATATAACATAAATAAAAATATTTATTGTTAAATTAAAATAAAAAATGACAAAAAAAATACAAATAATCATTTATTATAAGATAGATGGAGTATAAAATAAAAAAATTTACTATGTCAGAGCATGTTTTATTGAACAATAAAAGATTTTGCTATTCTTGCTTATATTTTCTAAGAAATTTTTAAACTAAAACTCATTATTTTCATGAGCGGATGATTTCAACATGTATAATAAAGTATGTTCTAGGTCACTCACTTTCAAATAGTTTATGATTTACTGAAAAGATTTTATAGATAAAAAGTTAAAAGATCGAATCTCGATTTCTTCCTATTTTGGTTGTTGCGTCATTAAGCTAAGAGTGTTATTAAAATTATTTCCTATGAGGTAAACAATTGGTGTTACAAGACACCTAGTCAAAATGTTCCTATCGATTCATATTTTTTTACGTAAGTTTTTAATAAAGTATGAAATTACATTCAATGACTTGGCGTTCAAAAATTGTGTCTAAACATTAAAAGATTTAGGCATTTTGTTTTTTCGAGATTTTTCTTTTTCATTTGTAAACCATGTTTAATAAGAGAAGAAAAGATGAAAATAAGTGGTGTTAGGATCAATGTTTTAAAAACCGGTTCGACCCGGCCGGTTCAACCGGTTGAACCGGAGTCATGACCGGGCCGTTGTAAGCCGGGTTTATATTAAAACTCGGACCGGATTGAACCGCCGGTTTTTGGTCGACCCGGTCGAACCGTCGGTTCAAAACCGGCCGGTTCAACATATATATAAAAAAAAGAGAATGATCTGATATCAAATCGTGAATTAACAGTTTTATATGTTGTTGAATCACACACTTTGATTCATTCGTATGATGAGGATTCGTTAATACGCGTCAGTGATGAATAGATTATAAGTGATGAGATCTATCATCTATCTTGGTAAGGATGAATAGATGATACATCATAAGTGGCGAGATCTATTTTGTTAGTTTGGTAGGGATGAATAAATCACCAGTGATGAGATGTATTTTGGTAGAGATGATCAGTGATTAGATAATAAAAATGGAAGTGAGGTTTTGTAAAATGAAATGCATATAAAAATGTGAGATCTGTGGTTTAGAGAATGAGTTTTCAATAAAGAAGAAAGATCTTCCAAAATAAAAAACTAAAGAAGATGGGGAAATAAACTTGGTATGTGTGAGGATGATAAGTCAAGAGTCAAAACAAGTGTTTACTTTATTGGTTAGAGTAATTTGTTTTTATATTAAAAACTAACAGTACAATATCAACTACAATATCAAGTAATGATGGTTTCATTATACATATAACACGTGGGCAGTTTTTTTACATAAAACCGGTTTGATCTGGCGGTTCAACCGGTTGAACCGGTGACCCGGTGAACCGGTCCTTCGACCGGGTCAACTAAAAACCCGGTTTTTAAAACATTGGTTAGGATAGTGGTAATATGGTTTCTGTTTTAAGAAGAGAAGGAAAAGATGAGAAAAATGAAGATGATATATAGTGTGAAAAGGAAAAAAAATGTTTTTTAGGTTGCGTTTAGTTTCAGAAAAATTTCTCTAGTTTTTATTTTCTAGTTTTCTTAAAAATGGAGGAGTTATTCTTTCTTTAGAGAACCTATGAAAACTTGTTCAAATGAATTTCAAGTTTTCCAGTTTTAATAAAATTGAAAACATGTTTAAATTTTATTGTTTTCTATCGCTTTTCCAGTCAATCGATTATATTATACTCCTATAACAAATAACAATTCTGAAATGAACAATTTCAAATCGAATAACAATTCAAAGCAACAATTGAAATTTTAAAACATTTTGAAAAAATCACAAGCGAACAACGTAAATATCAACACTATTTTATGCTAAATTTAAGACCGTATATCACCATAACAATGTCATACATATTAAGTTATTAACACTATTTAATACTTCATCAGTCTCAAAATAAGTGTCCACATTTGACTTTTAAAATCTTTTTCCGAAACTTTGATCGTAAATATATTTGTTATACTTGATAAATTATATCAATACAAAATACATTTAAAATTTTATCCATCGATATAATTTTCAAAGAGTATTATTTAACGCACACAACAATAATTAAAGTCAAAGTTACAAAAAAAAACTTCGAAAGTTAAAAATGAACACTTATTTTAAAACGGATGTAGTAACAATATACATATTAACAATAAAAATTGTTTTCTCAATAAAAATAGAAAACCTTGACTTATGTTAAAAAGAGAAAATTATAGAAAACTCATAAAAGTAGTTTTCTAAATATTAGTTATACATGTGGAAAATAGATTTTCTATTTTTCTAAGAAAAGTTTTAAAAAAATATCAATTTGAACACCTTTTCTAATTTCAAAGAAAATCTCTTTAGAAAACAACCATTTTTTCATTACTAAACACAATCTTAGTTTTTTTGTTTGAAAAAATAAACAAAAAGCCTCAAAGTAAATAAGGAAAAAAAAAGATTTTTTCAAAAAAAATAAAAAAAAAAGCCTTAATCATAACTTTCTAGAATAAAACTCCTTTATTGTTGATGTCATACACTTACAGTTATATCCATATATGCAATGGGATTCATAGTATAGAACTACAGATTATGTCATGGATGAGCTAAATCGCCCCTGAATAGGTTACATTAAAAGAACTCTAGATGATGTCATCTTTGATAAATCGGGTAACATATCTTACTCCTTTATCTATATACCCTATAAAGGGTGTATCCCAATTGTTGAATGTTGAAACTTGAAAAATCCAACAAATTAGGAAACTTGAAAAAATCGACCGTGGTTGAAAAAATCCTCTTTTTAATATTGGAAATGTTGAATTGTATTTATATTGTTATAAACCGTTTGTTTGAAAAGTTGAATTTTAACACTCATCTAAATAAGGCAACAGTTTGAACTTTGATGTAACCATTGAAAAATTAGACAGTTTCAAACGCATAATTAATGTCATCAACCATTAAAAGATACATCAGAGAATCATTCATAAAACTTATTTGATACTTATCTTATTCAAGATAAAAATTGCTATATGGCTTACATTTGTTAACAAAACTCTACATCAAACCAACACAAAATCGACTCCTCATAAGGTTTTTCTCAATATCTTACGCTTTTGTTTATATTTATTCAAATATGTACAATCTAATGTTTATATATGCAATTCCTTGTTTTGATTATTAGGGTTTTAAGAATCGGGGATTCTGTAAAGAGATGGATGTGTAAGTTCTTAACTCTTCATCTGTTTTTGTTAGTTTTGTTATTTACGTTGAACTATACTACTTTGAATATCAGGATTAAAAAAGAAGTAATTTGTGTGTGAAGTTTGAGTTTTTGGTCTTTTCTAGGATTACTTCGGCTGATAGGAAGCTTCTTATGACATAGGTAGTCATTTGGTTTTAGATAGGCATGAATCATGCTTAGGACTAATGCTTGTTTTTAAAAGATTTTTAAGCCACTGTGTGATGCACTTGAATATGACAGTTTGGAAGTGGTGAGTGATCTTCACTAAAGGTTGTTTGATTATACTTTTAGCATTGTGATAATCACCGGTATAAAGTCATTTTTATGTTATATCGAGCTTTGTTTGATTAGACTAGAGTCATATAACTCATCTTTATTGCCTTATTCATTGACTTCTGTTTAAATTTCAGTAAATCAAGGAACCCTTTTGTCGAGTATGGACTCCAATATTCCATAGCAGTAGCATATGCCAAACTAGACAAGAATAAAAGGGAATAAATATTGCTTAAATAATTGTTGCAAGGTAACATTCTTTAGCCTGGTACACATGTTACAAAATAATAATAAACAAGATAGTCTGATGACTAACCGATCATTTCTGAAGGTATGGATATAACAATCCTAAGTTGCAATGAATTCTGTTCATAACGGAATAAGGTAAACATATCCATCCATATTGTTAGTTTAACTTGTCACTACTTCAATTTTGCAAGAAATCGTACTAATTTAGATTGAAGCACGTGGGCTCCCTTTAGTCTTTGTTTTAAACTAAGATGAAAAGTATTAGTATTTTTAGCTTTGTTTTTGTTTCGGGTCTATGAATGTTGCATAACTGAATTGTGTATCAAGATCTCATAGAAATTTTAATATGTGAATTTGTAATTTTGTGTGTATGCTGACATCTTAATCGTATTTATTGATTAAGGGTTCACTATTTAGTTAAATGCGACAAAAGGATGCTCATAAAGTTACATTAGTAGAGCCAAGTTATGAGGTTTAATGATTTGTTTGAATCTGCTGATGTTATAGAGGTATTGAAAATGGTTATCAGACCATGAAGTTTGCATAATTGCAACGAGTGACGGTTTTTTGGATACTTACTATCTCACAGAGACTAATTTTACTAAAATATAGTGGTAATAAGGCTAAGCTCATAAGCTTATTTATTGAATAAGCTCAAGTAAACTCGCACATTGGACACTGAAAAGTTTCTTTATTCTATCAGATGAAACCATCGCTTGATTCACTGGTATGCGAGCAATGGGAGCAAGAGATGAGTTTAGGCGCACAAGAATGAACAAAGATGCAACTATAGTTGAGGTACTGTATGTTATTTATTACTAAGATTTGTTTCAAGAGCTTATCAAATGTGGAGAGATTGAAAGTCTAAACATATATCATAACTTGGCCGACCATATATATATTTGGTTTGAAATTTTAGATAAAATGATTAGTTTTCGCTTATGGTGCATGTTGTAAGTTGCAGTTTTTTATATGTGTAGATGTGCAATGTGTAGTTTTGGGAAGAACATGTAGCAAGTGCTCTTCAGAATCTGAGTGGAAGGTTTTATGCATGTAAAGACATGTTATTATTTGGTGTATGTTCAATGACCCAACCTTCATGAAATATGCACAAAGGGTGGTTTCGTATAACTCATATATGGACAATGTGTCTGCTATAGTATCTACAAAAATTCCACACTTCATATATGATTTTGATCATTCATACAGCGAGTCTAGAGACACCTATGCTTTAGACACCCACTTGGAGAAATATAGACAAAGGTGATTTCATTAAAGAGCCATTACTAGAATACTCTAAAACTCGTAGAAAATCTCATAGTGCCATACCCTCATTCCTATCACCTAACTATTCATCGTTTGAGTAGCGTCTTGACTGCCTTCAATGGGTTTTTTTAGTGGTTTAGTTCCGTCGTCGGGTTTAGGGAAGGTGTTCAGGGATGGGTTCAGTGAGTAGGTTCAGTAGATAGGTTTGGTGGGTGACCTCAGTGGGTTGACAATGGTTATTAGCGAGTCAAAGATTGGTGTTATATAGATTGTTGCATATAAACCGATGATAAAACATTTGAATATAAATGAACATAGCTTGGACAAATAATAAACACAAAACCAAGTCAAATACAATGGTACCTATCAAATATAAGTTTGTGCGCAGTTGAAGCGAGATTGAAAATCGTGAGTATGTGTGTGTTTTTTATTGAATGTTGAGAGCACAATGCTATATATGTGTGTGATCTGTCACAATGTTAAATCTTTTCAAGGGGTTTTCGCAAAAGGGCTCAGTCTATACTGAGCTAACTCTACAAACAAGGTGAGTTTTCTGGCATTAACATTACACTTCTGGCAAAGGTCTGTTCTATACTATCTTAGTACTATTTTCTTTCAGTGGTTTGTTAAGTTTATTGATCTTGTACAAGTTTTAAGTAAGGGAACATTAGAATCAAGAATTATAGAATGGGTGGGGGGTGTTTGATCACTTTATATTCCTAATTTAGAGACTAAAGGGGTGATTGGACACCTTCAGTTGATGCACATCTGCAAATTTGGTTATTGTCCTTTGGCTCTTACGTTTTTATGTTGGCTATACGCCCAGAAAGCATTATGCTCATCGTTTGTAACAAAACATAGCATAACATGAATGAGCACACTATAGCAAAACTCTACATTATATTATGCTCATCGTTTGTAAATGATTTATAAGGTTTGTTCACATGTGATAAGGTTGTATTTTTCAATGGCAGATAGTTTTGAGCAACTATGGTGAAGGGTCAGAAGTTAGCTCAATGGCAGATAGTTTTGATTTAGTTTATTACAGGTTGGTTACATTACACATTTTTCAGGTCCGATTTTCTGTAATTATCAGCGTACTTATAAAACTTACAAAATATACATCTTTAACAAATGGCCTGCCGCGTTGGAATTTCATTTTGATATTTTCAAGTTATATTCTGAATAGTACACAAAACAGTTACCATAATATCGCATATCGTTAATTATGTTGTTGGAAATTCCCGCCGCTATGCGCGGGTACTCGCCTAGTAAAGGAAAAATGTATATGGTTGAATGTTGAATGGTTGAAACTAGCATGGCCCCACCATGTGTTTAAAAGACTTGTACTATCTCTACTACTTTATAAAGTCTCTATCAACATGGTTGAAAATGTTGAAAATATTGAAAATGTTGAAAATGTTGAATATCCCCAACTAAAACCCAATCCTTCATGATTCAGATTTTCATACCAATATCCAAGCCTAAATTTACACACACCATACCAACATCTTAGCCTAAAAAAAAATACAAACCTACAAAACTACCCAAACCAACCAGACAAACAAATACCCCTATTCCTCAGCTCCATTTACTTCTAATTTTTTCTTTCAACAAAACACACACACACACACATACTAAATCTTATCTTCCTAAAACACTCTCATCTATCACCCACAACTATCCGACCTCACCCCCGCCAAAGCTAAACATCACTCGACGTCACCACCGCCAGACCAAATCACCACTGAGGACCATCGCTCCGTCAAGCAACAAAACCACATCTACCAACCATACATAAATACCTTACAAACTATAATCCTCCAATTCATTACTTAAAAAACACACTTTCATCTACCAACCGACCTTACCACTGCCGAACCCACCTCACCCGACCTCACTGGCTCACTGCCGCCGGACTTCACCGAAACATACCCTTCCACCAAGACTAAAGACCATCAAATACGTTTTTATGTTTTTTTTGTATTTTTTTATCTTTTTTCTATAAACCTATTATTATTATGAAAGTATTGCGGTTTTTTAACCGAACCATAAAATTTATTAGTAGATCTGACCTTCCATATATTTTACTTTTTACAGTCGGATACTCGCTGCCGCCACCACTCTCAAGCCAACGCCACCACTCTCAAGCCAGAACATTTAAGCAGTCGTCACTTAATTCCCACCCAACAATACCATTAGTTTTACTTTAGTAAAAAAACTCACTGTATGGGATTTTATGCTTTATTTTGTTAGATTTATATTTATTTCAAGTTTTTTCTTTATATATTTCTCTTTTTTACAGAACTGATGTTTTCTTAATTGTTTTGACAATCTTTTTTATTTAGATTTGTTGTGGCCCCCGAGTCAACATCTGCCGCCGCCGGAATATGCGTCGCCACAACCGGAACTTCATGTTGTTATGGATAATTATGGGGGTCTTTTTAAATATTTTTTATGTAGATTTAGTGCAAATTATATCTCTTGGGTAAATTCGGTTCAATTTAATTACAGGTGCGTTTGATATATTTTTTAAGAAATTTTGGACTCTTTTGAAAGTTTTCAAATTTGTAAAATTCACTTTTCGTGTTGATTTTTCTATATATTTAACTTTTTTGAATTTGAAATAATTTAAAAGCTTAAGGGGCAGTTTGTTTTTTGGGTTTTGCACTATTTGACTTGACTCAAAGTTAAGCTTCATTGTTTGGTGAATTGAAGTGGGCCCTCAACTTGGGCATGGTGGCAGTTTATTTTCTATATGCAAAATCCTACCATTATGCCAACTTTACTCACATATCAAAAGTCAGTGGGCCTTATTTTCACCTATATCACTCGTTTATATTTTTTTATTTTTTTTTGGTTTTCAAATTTTAATAAAATATTTTGTTTATACATTAAATATATTTTTATAATAAATTATATTTTAATCAAATCCAAAAAATTCAACTCTAATCTAACCCAATCCTAAACCTTCACTTTATAAACCCACTCCCAAAGTAAAAATCATTTACAAACCAAACAGGCCCTAAAAGAGCCTCTAGATTTGAAATATTGTTGGATATGTAAATGCTTTCAAAAGTTTGTACCAATGTTTTCAGACCCGGGTTGACCCGGCCGGGTCAACCGGTTGAACCGGTTCCGGCCGAAAAAACGGGTTATATTGACCCGGGTTTCATATTTTCGAAACCCGGCTTGACCCGGCGGGTTTGGGGTGACCCGGGTCAACCCGGTTCTCAAGACCCGGCCGGGTTTCGAATTTTTCGGGATTATTTTGAAAAAAAAAAATTTATTTTACGTATTTGCGACGAAATTTTATTTTTACATATTATATTGGTTGGTAAAAAATTTATATTTTCAATATACGTAAGTTTTTATGATTTTTATAAGTATAATTTTGTTAATTATAAAAAATATAAAAAAAAATATTTTTTTTAGAAAACCGGGTTAACCCGGGTTGACCCGGACCCGGCGACTCGACCGCGTCGATCTAAGACCCGGGTTTTAAAACATTGGTTTGTACTATCAAAACATTTACTATAATATGATTAACTATTTTAGTGCTAGATATGTTGATTATATTGGTTGAAAGATAAAAGTTTGATCTTTTTAAAAGATTGATGGTTCAAAAATTTAAAAATTTCGACAGTTTTTAGTATTTAAAAGATTCAGGATTGAAGAAAATCTAGACAGTGACACAAGATACAAGATAAATAAGTCAAAAGTGTAAGACTATGACATGACATTGGTTGAAAGTAACATCTCAAAAGACTGATAAATATATTATTTTCATTTCATTCTAACACATAGCAAGCTAATATTCAATGAGTTGATTGAAAAATACTGTACAAGTTACTCCGTAATATTCAAATAGTGACTCAACGACACCCGAGTTAGAGAACGTGTATTATTCAAAAGTGACTAATAGAACTTTTGTATTGAAAATATTACGTGTTCACGCAAATAATATCTGAATAGTGAGTATGAGAGACCATGTCGTGTCTGGTTAGATGAACCAATTTGGGAATCAAATAGTCAAAGAGCCTGTGATGTTTGGTTAGATGAGCCATATGCACTGCCATCCCAGTATCCCACCCCTATTAGAAAAAAACATATTGCAAAAGATTTGAAAATAAAAAGCTTAAAAAGAGCATATTGTACTATTGACAGAAAAAGTTTAAAGTAAAATAAGAAATGTCAGATTTCAATGTCAACTGCTTGAAAATTTCAAAATTTTGAAAATTGAAATATTTTGAAATGCTTTTTGAATTTTTGAGGTTGTAAAAGTGAAAATTTTGAAACTTGGTATGTTTTGAAACTTTTAAATACTTTGGTGGGTAAAAGGTAATCTTTGGTTTTAATTTGCATATTAGTAGTGGTGGTATTTCATAAAAATGTATTATTTTGATACCTAAAATGTTTTAAATGGGTACACAACTTGACGTCTTAAAAGAACTTAATTGAGAAAGCATAAAGTTTTGACAAACATTTTTAAAGTGTGAATGCTTCAGTGATGTAAACTTTTTTTCACATTACTCTTAAAGATATGATATCAAAAAGTTATACATATACGGATCAAATCATACTCTTTCCCGTCACATAATAAGTTTAGCAAAATGATATTTCAGCTTTGGTATGCTGTTAATGATTTGTTTTTAAACATCAACTTTATTAGAACCACTAAGGCTGACTGACTGAGCATGACAAACTTAAAACCGACCTGGACTGGAAACCGGACTGGACCGAACCGAACCAGTCCGTAAAATATCGGCCCAGTCTTCGGTCCGAGATTTTGGATAATTTCGGTCCTAGGTCCGATCGGTCCGGTCCGGGTCGGTCTTACTAAAAATCTTGTCGATTTTGCCTAATAGGACTGGACCGGACCGAACTGAGGACCAAACCCGACCGACCTGGACCGGACCGGGGTTTCGGACCATTTCGGTCCTTGGTCCGATCCGGTTTTGGATGGTCCAGTCATGTCCTGGACCGATACTTAGCTCTAAGAACCACTAACAATAAGCTAGAAAATTACAAAAAAAAATCAAATGAGGGTGTTGGAGACAACTATTTGTCTGACTCTGTTTTCTCCCATGACCAACTTTATGTAGCATTGTCTAGAGGGATATCACGATCAACAACCAAAGTTTTAGTGAAGCCAGTTAAGCAGTTTGCCGAAGAAGGAGTGTACACCTCAAATGTTGTATACCAAGAAGTTTTGCGCGATGATTAACGATCGTTACATTTGATCATTTGTTGTTTGACGTTTAATTTTAATAACTGCTTTTTAATATGTTGTTTTGTATTAGATATTTTATTTATAACTGAATTATCACATGCTACCACATTTTGCAATTATACTTGGATCTTACCACGATGTAATGTTTCGTTAATTATCTGCCGCTAGGCAATTCCGCCGCTATGCGCAGGTACTCGCCTAGTAATTTATTTAAATGAACGTTGAAATGGTTGAAATTTTTTTACTTGGTTCAATTTGTTTATGGGTAAATTATCTTATATCAAAATTGAATTAAAGGTATTCAATTTTGTTTTCTTAATTTAAGGTATCGATCTTTTTTCTTATTGTAATGTTGAGTCAATAACAAATTTAAAGGTTATATATTAACGACCGTTTACTTAATTATTGTATCGTTAGTCCTTTATATTAACAAAACTTTATAATAACCTCGAAATTCGGTTTTTTCAGTTTTTGACTGTTTTCTATCTTTTTCGTTTGATTTTTACCGTTTTCATTCGATTTTTAATCGTTTTAGTCCGGTTTTTGTTGTTTTATCGGTTTTACCGTTTCCGACCTTCTTTAATGTGTTTGATATCGTTTTCGACCTTTTTTTACTGTTTTCGCCCGTTTCTTGTCGTTATCGCCTATTTATTTTATGGACGAAAAAATAAATAAACTAAATAAAAACGTTCAGAAATGGTAAAAAAGAAGCCGAAAATGGAAAAACAGACGAAAACAGTTAAAAGCCGTAAAATGGACACAAACGGTCAGAAGCGCTCAAAAACATATAAAAATAGACGAAACGGTTGAATATGGTAAAAGAACGACGAATGTTGTAAAAATGGACCAAAACGATTAAAACCAAACGAAAACGATAAAAATTAGACGAAAAAGATGAAAAACGGTATAAAACTGTAAAAAAGGAATTTTGATTTTATTATAAAAATGTAAAGGACTAACGATACAACAATAAAGTAAACGGTCGTTAATATATAACTTTTAAATTTGTTAATTGTTCAACATTGCAACAAGAAAAAAAATTAGTATCTTAAATTGAGAAAAAAATTAAATACCTTTAATTAAATTTTTACTTAATATGAGAGTACTTTTTATGCTATTTACCCTGTATATAGTGATTCCGTCCCCATTACAACATTTAGAAAATCAGTATCTCATTCGAATTTCAAAGTTCGTGTTCAAGTGGTTGGAGCAAAATTGACCGATATGCTAAATGTCAAAACGTGTCATTGCTCGGACCCCACAACTGAACCGGCTTATTCTCGTTTAATGACAAGCATGTACATGTACGTAGCATAAATATATAAGTTTTTTAGATGTTGCAAAACAAAATAATAAGGTCCAACATGTCAAGTCAACTCCTTCTTATCTTTTCTTCAAATAAACATTTAGAACATACATTTTTTTCCAAAAAAAATTATTTTCTCTCCAAATAAAAAATAATAGTGTGAATGACAAAAGTTATATGTAGAATATACATCAAAAAAAGTAGAAGGGACATCATCATGACCGTCCATTCTCAAAGCAATCTACCGCTTAAAAATAAAGTTACAGGAGCATTTTTGTAATTTGGTTCTTTATACTATTATTTTCACCGGAGTTTTAATTTTCACATTTTATTTCAATTGTATCTTTTTCCCAAAAAACACACATACACACACTTATATGAACCCTAATTAAACCCTAACCATTTTTTTTATCAAATTGATCTTAATTGATGTTATAAAATGGATGTACGAGATGAAATAATGATTTTTAAAGAAGGTTGGATAAGCTAATCGCCCTCTTTTCCAGATTTTGATCAAAGTAATCATCTTTATATGTTTTACTATTGTTTATTGTAACTTTGGTGGCTTGATATGAAAAAGTTGTATGTGTATTAATTTTTTGTTGTTATAGTCAGACTAATTTAAGATGATGATTTGTTGAACATACTTTTTGAATAAGCTCATAAGATATGTGATTTTAAAGGCTTGATTAGATGATATAGATTGTATGTTTAGTTGCTTGTTTTGCTGCGTTATTTGATTAGTTCTGTTGTAGATATATATATGTGGTGATGTAGTTTTAATTTTGATGAATGTTGTAGCTACATATGAGTGCTTAAAGTGAAAGACGTACATCTAAGTTTATAAAATGATAATCATAGCTTGTTAGCCTAATCTTTATTCAAACTCAAGCTCTGAGTCTGATCGATAATGTTGAGTACTTCTCACACAATTATGTGTTGTTGAGGATAATGAAAGAAATTAGTTAACCCATGGTTTTGATTCTTATAGTCTAAAGAAATGAACGTTTTTTGACGTTTTTTTTATTTATGGCATCATCGGTTTGCCTCTAACCTTTCTTATCGAGACAGGTTTTTGGCAAGTGTCAGAACTAAACTTAATTACTCAGGTTGGCAGAAACATGAGTTTTCCTTGCATACTGGTCTTATCTATATTGGTGCTGTAAAAGTAGTTTAACTTTCTTGAAAAGTTGCATTTTCTTTTAGATTTGAAGGTGTTTTTTCTCAAAGTCAATTGAAATTTAAGTTGTGTTGCATTTTCATTGGACCGTTTCTCTTTAGGATTTAGTCATAGTAACACCGTCATTTACTACTGGTATTTTCTATTATTAAGAAAGCTCCTACCTAGCGTTGTTAGTAAATATTCTCCATACAAGTTCCTGCAATTTTTACTAACATACTTTTTCTTTGTATCTTGTTTGCAAGATCACTTTTATTTTAGTTACCGGGAATGAATCAAGAAGTGAGTAGTGATGATGGGCATAGTCTTTGAACTACTTGTTTGAGGATGGAGAGGCACCAAAGACAACCCAAAAGTTACAAAAGCTGCTCCAGCTGAGGCCCCAACAACAAATAATGTGGCAGCTGCAAATACCTTGTTTCTCCCCCAATGGATGTTACTAAGCAGATTCAAGGAGGTAAAAATATCAATGTTTGATGTTCAGAACACCGAGTATTTAATTACGATATGTCACTTTGTATACTTATTTACTTCATATAATGCTAACTATAGTAATCTATGTTTCACATGTTTAATACTATGCGAGTACCATTGGTTCTAGTACATGGATATTAGAATTTCAGTACTGACATCAATATAGTACATATCACACATCTGATTATCCTCTTGATTGGACATTGATCCTAAATAGTTTGATAATACAAAGTAGTTTTCCAGATACTTGGAATAATTGATTGTTACATGGTCAAGTATAAATAATTACTTTAGATATACATCACACATCTAATTATCCTCTTATTTAAACATTGAAGGACAATTAAGGTATCACATTGTTGTGCTCGAGTTTGTTGTAGACTTGTTTCTCTTTTGCTAGTGTAGCGTTATGCTTATCGTATTAATAATAATATAAACTTTATGTGATGCATCGGGGTTTTGACTCGTGGTTTCTGCAGGGAAGCTTCATCTAGAGCTGTTATGTTTTGTTAAGTTATGGATGTACAAATTTATATTGTTTGTTGTAAAACAACACAAGTATTAGTTGCTACTAGTAATACTCAAGAAAATGTACCAGGATATGTTGTAATGTTATTCATTACTACTTATTATTTATTAAATTGTATCAAGTAATGTGTTATTTTGAATAACTTCTATCATTTCATCTAGAAATGCTAATGATGACAGAATTGGCTACTGATTCAAACAGAGTCACATGTAATTTTGCTTGAATTACATGTGATTAGCTGATAATTACATGTGATTTTCCTTGCATTACATGTGATTTTTCTTGTATTACATGTGATTCAAGTATTTCAGAACCTTAACTTCTTCTAACAAACCCACTTTAGGTGATTTTGTTTGAATCACATGTAATTCTGTCAATATATAAAAATATTTTGTTGTTACTCATGTAAAAAACAAATTGTCGTTTGAATTATATGTGTTTGAATCACATGTAATTTTACTTGAATTACATGTGATTCGCTGATAATTACATGTAATTTTGCTAGATTACATGTGATTTAAGCATTTTGAAACCTTAACTTCTTTTGAGAAACCCACTTTAGATGAATCACATGTGATTTTGTTTGAATCACATGTGATTTTGTTTAAATCACATGTAATTCTATCAATATATAAAAATGTTTTGTTGTCATTCATGTAAAATATAGAAAATAAATTGCCTTCTGAATTACATATGATTTTGTTTGAATCATATGTAATTTGGTTGAATTGCATGTGATTTATTGATAATTACATGTGATTTGATCCGAATCACAAGTGATTTAGGCCAAACCAACAAGTGATTTATATCAAATTCAAAATCACAATCACATGTGATACATGTTAAATTACTTGTGATTTTGGCCATATTTCTTGTACTTTAACATGATTATCATATACCATTTAATAAACTTGTAACTAGAACAAATAGCTTAGTAATTTTGATTGCCTTCTGAATTACATGTGATTTTGTTTGAATCACATGTGATTTTGATTGAATTACATGTGATTTGTTGATAATTACATGTGATTTGGTCTGAATCACAAGTGATTTAGGCCAAACCAACAAGTAATTTATACCAAATTCAAAATCACAATTTCGGCCAAACCGCAAGTATTTTTTCAAACACTTGTGATTTGTGTCAAATTACATGTGATTTCTACCCAATCACATGTGATTCCTGTTAAATTACTTGTGATTTTGGGCATATTTTTTGTGCTATGACATGATTATTATATAGCATTTAACAAACTTGTAACTATAACAAATGACTTAGTAAAAGTCAAAATAAAATCCATGTAATCTTTTTATTCATGTTTTAATAGACATATAAAAGTAACAATCAACATCTCCGAATATTAGCGGAGGTACAATCTACAAATATTAAATTGTAATAAAACATAAATAATTATTTATGAAGCCAAAAAAATTTCATTTCGAATAGTGTTATTCCATTGTTTTTCAAGCCGTTATAGCCTTCGGACTAAACAACAAGTATTTTGGTATGCGTATTGGTACTCACACCAGACCCTTCGCCTTTTCTCTTTGGAGTAAAATCACATGTAATATGGGTTAAATCACATGTGTTTTCGAGTAAATCACATGTAATTTTCCTTAACAACTTCACTGCGAGTATTTCTTCTTCAACTACTTTCCAACATGATCAACATATTTTTCAGCCTAACATCATATCAGATCAGATGATCATACCAGATCAGATATATACATCAGATCATCACATCATTTATCATCACATCACATCATTTATAATCCCACACATTTTACTCAGATCAAATCTATACACGTCATTTATCGTCACATTAGATTTATATTTTCTGATGGATGTGATGGTGGGGTGGTGGTGGTAAGGGGTGGTGGCAGTCAAGGTGTTGCGACAACATATCTACATCAGGTGTTGGTGGTTGTGCGGTGTTGGTGCGAGGAGGATCTGGTGGATCCACGTCAGATCGACGACGAGGTGGTGGTGGTTAAGGTTTCCAGCGGGGTAGTAGTGGTGATGGTCGGGGTGTTCTTTTCTGGCAGTAGGTGGTTGTGGTGGTGGTTGAGAGGGTATATGTTTCTAGAGAGAGAAAGTAGATGAATAAATGAATGATAATATGTGTTTTTTTGTTTAAATATTGTTGGTAAGTTGAATTGTAGCCATTGGATGCATATATAATTGGATGGTTGAGATATTTTCTTTTGATCTTTTTTGAGATATCATTCCTTATAGATCTCACCTCTAGTGTGAATATGTTGTCGACTTTAAATTTCATTCCTTTAATCGCAAATGAAGAATGATTTACTCAAAAGTGTTACTCAAAGGTTTTTAGTTCTACGCGGACGCGAGTCCTCGGGTGTTATTTCAGTTAGGTCAACTTGATCTGCTATCTTATTGCCAATGCTGGAAGACTT
Organism: Glebionis coronaria; assembly: GCA_025667525.1. Lineage (NCBI taxonomy): Eukaryota > Viridiplantae > Streptophyta > Magnoliopsida > Asterales > Asteraceae > Glebionis > Glebionis coronaria. The sequence goes on along the minus strand of CM046877.1, from coordinate 195,021,625 downwards.
CAATAGATGGGTAAATGATGTTCTTATAAAGATCAACATTTTTTGTTTAGAGAATATCTTTTGTTGGATAAATCAAACGAACAAAACGAACAAGCAATAACGAACAAACTAAGCGGAAGCTTTTATTCAATACCTAAAGTTACAATTCGAAAGCTACTATGAAAACTAATGACATTAACCTTTATTTATAGGAACCAAACACCAAAACATATCAAACAAAGACATACTAAAAATAACAAAACTTGTTTGGCAGGCCAAACAAATTACCTAAAACAAATTTATTAAACAAACCCTAAAGTTTAACTCACTTTCCAACAATCTACACTGTGAGTTCAACTTCATGCGAAACTTCAAAGCAAATGAATCTTGGTCTTCAAATTCAAATATCCAAATACCAAATTCCAAACGCCCTTGAGACGTTTAAGTCAATTTTAAAACAATTTCCATCGTGAGTTCAACTTCATGCGAAACTTCAAAGCAAACGAATCTTGGTCTTCAAATTCAAATATCCAAATACCAAATTCCAAACGCCCTTGAGACGTTTAAGTCAATTTTAAAACAATCTCCACCGTGATTTAAACTCCATTCGAAACTTCATACCAAAAATCATTCCGTCTTAAATCGGAATCCCGAACGAACGAGCGAATAACTCTTAATATGTTATTCAAACAAACGAACGAATAACTCTTAATATGTTATTCAACAAACGAACGAATTTATTATCCGATCAAACAAATTCAAATTAATAAATAATTTGACGAACGGGCACAAATTTAAATGCCCCAAATATGATATGGATAATACGAACGACCCACTTATGAAATAAGATTTACGGTCCAAACAAACAAATGATCGAATCTGAAAACGATCCAAACAAACAAACGATCGAACCTGAAAAACGATCAATCAAACAAACGACCGAATCTGTAAACGATCAACCAAACAAACAAATCACCCCAAACGATCTCACCAAAGACTATCAAATTCAAGCAACCAAACTCAAAAAACCCTACGAACAAAGATCCCAAATCTTCTAAACGATCGAACAAATTCAAATAAATACTCCACCGTAGTCGAATCCAAAAAAACCAAAATCTAACTTATTATTCGAACCCTCTTTTTTTTCCTCGAACGAAGACGAAATCACTTTAAGCAAACAAAAGATACACTTCACGTGGTGACAAACAATTAACCAACCTATCAAATTTCTCCAAAAAAACGATTGACTTAAATTCAATCGTATTCCAATATAACCAATTGCCAGTTCTAACAAAAGACCAAACTAAATTTAAGGCCCAATAACTCACCTAAACGATTTTTTTTCACTCACACGATTTTCAAACCTAATATTAAAAACCATCAACGAACTCACAAACGTTTAATTGTAATCGCAATCGCAAAATTTAAACGATTCCCACAACAAATACGATCTAATTTTATTTTTCTTCTTCATGACGAATCGACGAAGCTCTGATACCACTGTTGGATAAATCAAACTAACAAAAGAACAAACAATAACGAACAAATAAATCGGAATCTTTTATTCAATACCCAAAGTTACAATTCGAAAGCTACTATGAAAACTAATGACACTGCCCTCTATTTATAGGAACCAAGCACCCAAAACATATCAAACAAAGACATACTAAAAATAACAAAACTTGTTTGGCAAGCCAAAAAAATTACCTAAAACAAATTTATTAAACAAACCCTAAAGTTTAACTCACTTTCCAACATGTTTGGAGAGGTGGCCTATAAGGTTAAATTTGTCTCTCTGTATTAGGACACTTAAAACATATATTAAGCGGTTGTACTGTAAGACAAAAGTTCGGTGTAGAATGCTATCCGAAAAAAGAAGGTGAGAGATAATCTCTACTGTCTATTTCAATAAAGATTCAACGGTTAAGATTTAATGCCCATAGGCATTTTAGTAACTTCCTTATTTTTTTGATAAAACCTATCATCATTCTCATTTCTCTCAATTTATTCGTATACCCACCACACACTAACTCATTCATCCCCCCCCCCCCCCCCCCCACACACACACTATCAACACGCATATACCTAAAATCATCCGATTCAAATTGAAAATCATAATACAATCGAAAATCAATCTTTTAATTTCATCAAAATGATGATATAGTATGGATATTCGGCATGAAATTAGTCAATCAAATATTGATTCCTTGCTTGTTTCCGATCCAGATCCGGTCCCAATTGGTATATATATCTACTATTTTTTGTTTTTAATTTGATTTTTTATTATTGTTATTGTTATTTAAGTTTTGGATTTTGTTTGTTATTTGTAAATCACATGTAAATCGTTACAAATCACACGTAATTTTACTTAAACATATAGACATTTTTCCCTTTTTAGGTATTTTAGAGTTACTTGTTTTTTTTAGGTTTTTTAGTGTTTTTATGTGCTTATATGTATACTTATGGTTATTATTTTGTGTTTGTTGATTATTATTGTGTTTAGATTAAGTCTTGCATTTTTTTATTGTTAAATTTTAAATCACATGTAATTCGTCAATAATCACATGTAATTTTGACTGTGCTTTTTAAAATTTCTTTGGTTCATTTATTATTGTGTTTTTGTTACTGATTTTATTTTTGTCTTTCTTTTATTTTTTGTTTAGGTGTTGGTACAGTGGCATCCGTTGTTATAGGTAAACTTACTCCTAAGAGGAAAGTAGCTCGTTTAAATCGAGATAGAGGTAGTAAGTTTCCTGGTTTAGTGGGAGGTAGAGGTACAAATGAGGTTGGTGCAGGTCGAGGTAGAGGTTCTGCTAGTATTAGATGGGGTACACCTGGTATGTTTTCGAGTGTTTTGAATGCGACTCCTGTGTCTCAGTTTAATCCTATTACTGGCGATGTTCATAAGCCATCTGATTTTGTGACAAGTGTTTTAGATGACGTGTTAAAGGGCATTCAGCCTGACTTTGTGAAAGGTAATGTTTCTGATGTTTGTAATGAAAAGGAGAATTCGGCGGTTGTGACTAATAAGGATCATGTGGAGGGGATGTCTGATAAGGAGTTGGCGGAGGGGGTGTGTCTGGTAAGGAGCTGAATGTTTCTGATAAAGATCTTGTGGAGGGGAAGTCTGATAGGGAGCTAGCGGAGGAGTGTGTGTCTGGTAAGGAGGGGGTGTATGGTAAGGAGCCGAGTGTGGCTGATAAGGAGAAGGCGGAGGGTGTGTCTGATAAGAAGCCTGTTGTGGCGGATAAGGATCCGGTTGTTGCTGATAAGGAGAAGTCGGTTACAAAAGTTGCAACAAAAATGCCGGTTGTAAGGTCTTCTAATTTGGTTAAGGGTCCTGGTAAGCCGCATGGTAAGGTGACTGGTAAGCCGGATGGTAAGGGTTCTGGTAAGCCGGCTAGCAAGGGTTTTAGTAAGCCGGCTGACAAGGATTCTGGTAAGCCGGTTGTCAATCCGACTGTCAAGCCGGCTGGCAAGAGAAAAATGATAGAATATGATTCTTCATATGTTGAAAGTGATAAAAGTTTAAAAAAGATGAAGGTTAAGAAAGAGGTTAAGAGGAAGAGGGATAGTGCTTCTGGGGCCGTTACTGATTTAGAGCAGCAATTTAGGCATTTATTGAAGACATTTACAAAGGTCAAGAAAGAATATACTGGTGATGTAGTCTCCAAGTCAAAGAAGAAGGGGAAAATATAAACTCCTAAATAAGCAGCACATGAAGAGTATTTTTCATCGTTTCCAACTCTTCGTGCTAGGACTGTTGCTAATTCTCTTTTTTCTGCTATTAGAGTGGCAAAAGTCGATATGTTAAAGTTTTTTACAGATATATGGTTTAGTTCACTTCATAATGTGGCAATAGATAAAATACCGTCCAAGCTTGGAAGGTATTGTGTGTCGAAGTTTGACCGAAAGACTTATAAGTTTAATTTGGATATGGGGGAATCTATTGATGTTACGTGTTCGAAGGTTCGTGATATATTAGGTATTCCTTTTGGAGGTACGTCCTTGTTTACATGGGATGCCAGATCAGATGATGATGAGTTTTTCAAGTCATGGCTTAGCCAGTTTCCTAAGCCTTTAAAGGAGTTACGTGTAGTTCATATTATTGACAAGTTGGTTGCTGCTGGGAGGGTTAACTTTATGTTCAAGGTCAACTTTATTACGTTTTTTTACAAACACCATGGGCATCGCTGATGCTATGAATGGGGAGCTATGTTTGGATGCTGTGAGATGTATACCTATAGGTTATGACATTTCTAAAATTGATTGGTGCGATTACATCCATAACTGTCTTCAATACAATGATCTCCCAAAAGCTCGAACGGTCCAGTACAATGGTCCATTTCTCTTCCTCATTGTAAGGTTTTCATATTTATCTAAGTTTAAATCCATAACTCTTTTATTAATCTAAAACACTGTAAATTTTCTTCTGTATCAGCTTTTATACTTGGACTCAACAAAGTTTGAAGACTTTGTTGTTGTTCGATCTCGTCTTGCTATCCGAAACTGGACATCACATTTAATGAAGAAAAGACAGGATCTTAAACTTCAACGTGGTGAACTGTTGGTTCGGTTAGAACTACAGGATGAATGGACTGAGGAAGAGTTTCAAAACATCGAAGGTTTTATTGGTGAATCTTCCATCGACTCTATCTCTAAAGAGGTTTGTGTTTCTTTTTTATTTTTCATAAAACCACAATTTATTCCTTCATAATCACATGTATTTTACAACCGATTACATGTGATTCATTGTATTTGTTAGCCCTATATTTTATATAGTCGAACAAGAATGTAATTGGTCATCTTAGTCGTTAAAGGTCTTGTATTGTTATAGGTTAGTCGGGTTAACCGGTATTGGACTTTAAGCTAATATTGTATAAGTTAGGGGCGTAAGCCGAAGTGCAAGCCAAGTCCGGCCCAAGCAACAAGCGTCCCACCAAGCTCATGGGTATATAAACCCTCTTCCATGTGTGGAAGAGGGTGTTGGTTCATTTACTTTCTCTCTCTAGTTAATGTTTAACCTTCCACCATCTCTCTAGTTTCTCTCTCTACTTTCTTCTCTTTATCTCTCTAGATCTACTCTAAATATTGTGTTATGGATTGAAGTGGGATTAAAATTTGGTATCAAGAGCATATAGTGGATAGGTGATTGAATTTTTGTGGTGTGTTTTTATTGGATTCGTGAGTTTTGATTGATTTATACTCAAGTTTCAAAAAAATTTCATGTTTTTGTTGTTCCAAGTGATCCACATATCTTCTACATAGTTGTGGTAGAGATTTGGGTGCTTTGCTTTGGTTAAAATCACGGATTTCTAGGCAAAAATCTCATTTTTTTTATCTTAAGATTCGGAACAGTACCTGTATTGCGACATATCAGTTTGAATTCCATCGCAAAGGACAAGGGTTTCTGGATTGCGACACTTATTGCGACACACATTGCGATAGGGTTTTGGATTGCGATACATATTGCGATAGTGTCTAAGTTAGGTATTGCGATAGATTAATCTTTGGATTATTGCGATGCACATTGCGACAGAATCTTTTGTGAGCATTGCGACAGACTCGTTTGTGTGCATTGCGACATAATACATATTGCGACAAGTTTGTGTGCATTGCGACAGGATACATATTGCGACAAGTTTGTGTGCATTGCGACAAAATACACATTGCGACAAGTTTGTGTGCATTACGACAGAATCTTTTTTGTGCATTGCGATAGATCTTAATTCTGGTATTGCGAAGGATTTTGGGTATTGCGACGGATTTGAAATTGAGATATTCCGAAGGTATTTGGGTATTGTGAAGGAATTGACTTGAAACATTGCGAAGATAGGAGGATTTTTGAATATTCCGAAAATACACTTAAGAAAAATCGATGTGTGTTTTTTGGTCTTGGAGAATTTTTTGGTTTTTTGAGAACATTGTTAAGGGATTTCATCAATTTTTTCGGAATTGACAACCACACCTTATCACAACACATCCACTAAGATCCTAATCCATTCACACACATTCACAATGTCAAACAACAACAACAACAACAACAACAATGAGACTGCTAATCAAATTCTTTTGGAACAAGGTGGCAACGGCAATCCAACTGTGCTCACAGCAACTGAAGTTGATTGGCGTGACGACACTGATGATGAAGCCGATGATCAAGAGTTGGAGGCACATTATGTGTACATGGCAAAGATTCAAGAACTAATTTCAGAGACTGTTGACAATTCTGGACCCATCTTTGATACTGAGCCAATTGAAACGGTACCATCATACGATAACTATAATGTGTTTGCTAATGAACGACAGCATCCTGAGCAACCCGAAAGCATCAATGACACATATGTAATGTACACGGAGGATAGAAATATCTCTACGGATTCACCGCGTATGTGTAATGATGACGGAAATTCTGCTCAGGATATTGACTCGGATGAGGACCGTGATTTTCTTGCATCTATTATTGATTCTTTAAAACGTGAAATTGTTGAAAACAAAGAGGCTAATAAACGTTTGAAGCAAGCAAACAAATCCTTAGCCTAGGATATAGACAGGCTTAAAGAGTGTGATTATGTAAAAGAAGCTAATCGGCGAGTTGTTATAGCTAATTGTTTGTATGAACGTAAGGTGCTCAACGAACAATATTGTTCTCAAGTAACACATGAAATTCATATGTTAAAACAAAAGATATCGAAACTTGAAGAAGAACTGCTGCTACATAAACTCTAGATTATTGAATTAGAGTCAGTTAACAAAGAACAAACTGAGCTTTATAAAATTCATGAAGATAAGGATATTGAAAAGGTTCTTGCTTTGGAAAAGAGAGTCTAAACGTTAAATAACATTGTTTACAAAATGGGTCAATCTATTAAAACTATGAACATGCTCAATAGAAATATGAAAACGAGTTTTGTTAAGCCTAAATATCTCAAGAAAGTTCAAAGTATCACGCCTGGTCTTTATGATATTGGTTGCTATAATGATAATCTTGCCCTTATGCTTTCCCTGACTCCGAAGAAATCCTTCGTCGTGACGCAGAACGTCAATCCAACCTAAGGGAATTCATTACACCTTATGATTATACTGCATGGAATGAGAAATATGTCATTAACTTTGTCCCTAAAATAGAGCTTTCAAATGAACAAGAGTATTTTTCAAATATTCCACCAACGTATTATCACACGGAAACAAAAGGTTCTTCAAAAAGGGGTTTCAAAAAGCAGTCCATTTGTTAGAAAAACAAATTTCATATGAAAAACGTAAATGGGATGAAAAAAGTAAAAGTGTTGGGCAATTTGAGTTTATAAAACAAGGGGTTTTAAATTTGTACAAAGGCGTCGTCGATTATGAAAAAGTTTCTAGAGATAACATTTGGAATATTAAACCTCACCCACAAGTAGAAGTTGTCATTCAACAATGTATTGTTCCAACCATCGATAATCTTTCAAATAATGTGGAAATGTTTTATAGTGCTCTCACTGAGGAAATGACAACTATTTTAAGATATGTCAAATCTCTTGAAGATGAAGTTGATTTTCTTCAAACTAAACTAAAGACACAAGAAACCCAACTTTCTAACGAAATTGATCGACTTTCGCGCGAATTTTATTGTATAGACCATCTGAGTGTTCTTGTTGTTGATAAATGTCAAAATCTTGAGGTTGAGCTTTCACAAAGGATTGAGTCAAACAAAGAATTTGAGAAAAGATTTTTTAATCTTGAGAAAAATTTCCACACTCTTGAACTTTCTTTACAAAGTGATGCTCAATCTAATAATCACAAAAAATGTCACGTACTTGCAGCATTTTCATTTTGTAAATTGAATGAAAAAGATTTTGCAATAAATGATTTGAAAGTCCAACTACAAGAAAGGGACATAGCTATCAGTGAGTTACAAAAACTCATTGAGAAAATGAAAGGAAAGTCTGTTTTGGGTAAACCATTCGTTGCTCACCAACCGAATGCGGTTAAATGTCCCAAATCGTCCCCACATACTTTGCCTAAGATAGGAAATGATAAGAGCACTAATGTGATAGCACCAGGAAGGTACAAGATGAACACAAGGCCCACTACTAGCGTTAGCGGACCACAGCCTAAGAGCACTAGGATGCAAGATAAAGTCATGCCTAACAATAGTCAAGGAAAGAATGTGGAATTTGCTTGTGTAACTTGTGGAAAGTGTGTTCGTATTGCTAATCACGATGCTTGTGTTTTTCACTATCTTAATGTCGTGAATACTAGAACTAGGAAGCCTATGGTTGTGCCCACTAGTACTAGAAAACCCAAGACACCTTTACACCAATCTGATGCTAATCCTATTAAGAAATTAAGTACGTTAGACTCCATAACTTTGAAACATAAAAACAAGTTAAGGGAGTTTTACAAGTTCATGATTCAGACACATAGAGGGTGGTACCCGAGCTTTACACCACCAGGATATAAATGGGTACCTAAGTCTAGCACGATACTAATTGGGTCCATGAATGTTAGTTTGCCTCCAAGATCTGAATCTAGGTCTACTAATATTTCAGAATCCTCATCTATAAAGGTAAACCAAAAGGGTAGAGCACCTCAAAGACGAAACCCTAAAGGAAATAGATTTTCTCCAACTAAGTCTTCCGCTGTGCATGAGAAAACTATGACTCCTACACCTTGTCTTAAGTGGATACCAACGGGTAGAACCTTTAAAACAATTGGTCTTAGGTGGGTTCCTACTGGCAAGATATTTCCCTCTAGCTCGCCAAAGGTTCAAGGTGAACCCCCACATGGTTCTCACAAAGATATCACTAACCCACATGTAAGCATACAAACTACTAATGAAAGTGCAGGTACCGACGCCACGATGCAAGGGGAACACAAAGGACCAATATTTGTTACCGGTTTAACAAAAGACACTCTCAGAGTTTGGTTGCTGAAAAAGCGGATATCAGAGAAATACGTGTCTCAGGGGTTTCACAAGTAAGTTCCAATATGACTTACAGTCACATATCAGACTGTAACTCGAATGTCAAAGAAAGGGAACTTTAAAACAGAAGAAAGTTCATCCCGAGTATGACTTATCCTTAAAACAAGAAATTCAATTTTCTCGGACACGAGCTTTCAATAAAACTATTCGAAAGTTTTAAGCTCGTGTATATGACTTCTAAGCGCATCACAACTTAGGACTCGAACTTCATCTAAGGAAAGTTTATCACGGACGATAACTTATCCTTCTCAACGAGAAATTAATATTTCTCGATCATGAGCTTCCTATAAAAACATTCAAAGTTTTTAAGTTCATGAAAAACGACTTCTAAGTAAATGTCAGCTTAGAACTCGGACTTCACCATAAAGTTTATCACGGATGATAACTTATCCTTCAAAACGGGAAATTGATTTTTTCGGTCATGAGCTAGTCACAATACATTCAAAGTTTTGAGCTCATGTAAATCGGAGTTTATTTTAAAACCGTTGAACACAAATTTTAAAGAATTTCTCAAAAGGTTTTTCTAAATCTTTCAAAATTGTGTGTTCAACACTCCCTTCCTCATAATGTGATTTTATATCTCAAAATGTCATATGTTATTTTGATCAATTTTTTAGGGGGAGCGTTTTAAAATCAAATCCTTTAATGTTGTTGGGTACATCTCAGATATTTTCATATTTTATGTATCCAACACATTCTGAAAATGATATAAATTTGTCAAATGTAATATATTATATCGGATAAGGCATCTCAAGTCCGTACCTCAACATATTTTGTGGTGTCGTTTTTCCAAAATATTGTCAAATTTTATGTCATGACACACATATACTGTTGAGGGGGAGAAACCCGACCACAAAAGTTCCATGATTCATGCGTGCACACATGTTTCTCTCCCAATCGGTTTTTAGAAATTGTCATATTTTAATCAATTGGTATCTCTAATATTATGTTTTTATATTAGAGATAGGGGAGAAAATGTGATTAAAATGTAATATATCGCAACATGTGATATTAAAGACTCAAGTGCAACTCTTTCCTTCACATGCTAAACTATTTCGTATATCGATGCATGTGTGTAGGGGGAGCTTTTTGGTAATGTATAACTTTCAAAGTGTTTAAAGTTTTGATTTTTATCAATCACTTTGAATGGTTTTTAATGGTTTTATGGTTACGATATATACCCAAAACAACCTACTATCCACGACGGAACGATGGAGTCAAAAGGTGGTTTAGGATAGGAAACTAAGTCCTATGATCCAACCAGAACTGGAGGGATCTACCCAAGGACATTCCATAGCTAGAAATAGTTGTCCTTAGGAAAGATGGAGTTGAATGAAGCTGAACGCGGACTAATTACTTAAGTTAGCACTAGAACAATCACAACAAGGTGCTAATAATGACGTATTAGTAAGCATTGAAGAAGTTGAATATTCTATGCAACTTAGGCAGAAACCGGGTTAAAACATCTTTTGAAGACAAGTGTCATGGACCCAGTGATGCGATGCACAACCCTTCCCTAGCCATTCGAGTTTCTCTCAAAAGAAACTTGTCTCATTGTCACGGAGATCAACACGTATCTATTGACTTCCTTACTCCGAGTTAGTTAATATTGAAAAGGTGGCAGTCTACTCCAGCCTCCTATTACCAAAACGCACTATCGAGTCTAGAGCCAAAAGGAGATCTATCTATCATCTCATTAGGACACATTCGATTCCTACACATTATCCTTTTGATATTGCCAGAACATCTAAGTGATACGATTCACGATGAAGATGGAAATCCTGCTTGAGTCAACCTCAAACAAGCTCATGGTAGGTAACTTGTGCGATTCTACACGAATCAAACTTGTGAGAACTGGAAAGCAACTAAGATTAAATTCATAAGTGATTTAAACTTGATTCCAGGTTTCTTCGCAAAATACGTATGATCTTGCCAGAACATTCAGAGTGACACTCTTTAGTGTTCACAGTGACGAATGGAAATCCTTCCAGTTTTAACCTCAAACAGCACTACGATAGGTAACTCGTAAGATTTATTATGAATCGAGCTTGTGACAAACCGGAAAGCAAAAATGGTGCGATTATTTTAGAATCAATCTTGTTCCAGGTATTCTGAATTGACGACTCTAATCAGATGGATAATTTATCCTTATGATTCACTCTTTACGTTCGCAGTCTGCTTTGAGACGGTCGAGTAAAGAGAACCGGCTATTATCGCCGGGAAACCCTGTCAAGGAGATTCTTAATTGAATCTACCTGATCACAGGTATGGTATCTTATACCGTCTAACGGTCTTCACCAACCGGAGGTAAAACGCTACCGAGTTAGGATAAAATGTTCAAAGCCATTTTATCCGTGTCTATATATGTTGTTGCATATCAAGATGGTGGTGTAGCTGTGTACTAACCGAAGTTGTCTTCACATGTTCATACTAAAAGTTAAAGTCTTCCGCAACTCTGATGGATATTTGAAGGATTAACTACAACTATACTTGTATGGGAAATTGTTAGCCTTTCGAAATCAACAAAGTGTGAACATGTCGATTCAGAAGTCACAAGAGTACAAGATGGCGATAATCAAGATGCCTAAGAATGTAATAGGTTATCTTAGTCACAAGGAGCACAAGATGAAGATGTCAAGCACTCAAAGTCAAATGACAAAGGCTGAAGATAAAGATCACAAAAGCATGAAGGAACAAATCCGTTACAAACAAGATCAAGACCAAGATACAAGACCAAAGAAGGAAGATCACCTCCACAAAAATGTATTCACTCAATCATCTTATGTATTTAAAGAAGACCGATACATTGGGGGAGGTTGTTAGCCCTATATTTTATATAGTCGAACAAGAATGTAATAGGTCATCTTAGTTTTTAAAGGTCTTGTATTGTTATAGATTAGTCGGGTTAACCGGGCTTGGACTTTAAGCTAATATTGTATAAGTTAGGGGCGTAAGCCCAAGTGCAAGCCAAGCCCGATCCAAGAAACAAGCCCATGAGCCCACCAAGCTCATGGGTATATAAACCCTCTTCCGTGTGTAGAAGAGGGTGTTGTTTCATTTACTTTCTCTCTCTAGTTAATGTTTAACCTTCCACTATCTCTCTAATTTCTCTCTCTACTTTCTTCTCTTATCTCTCTAGATCTACTCTAAATCTTGTGTTATGAATTGAAGTGGGATTAACAATATTACTGTTTTTATAAAATTACATTTTGTTTATTCATAAGCACATGTAATTCATACTGAATCACATGTAATTGGTTGTAATTTACATGTGATTTCACTATAATACAGTTTTATAAGATATTTTTTTAATGAGAACATCACATGTATTTTTCATTAAATCACATGTAATTTTAGATAAATTACATGTAATTCAGCATATGTATTTTATCTATTTTAATCTCATTTGACTAACTTCATTTCATTATCCACAGGACTTGCTCCAAAAGACTAAAGAAATGTTGACTCAGATTTGTGATGACAGGGTTTTACTTGAAAATTATCTAATGTCAGCGAGTCAAAAATATCACGGTGATTCAAAGTTTGTACATCTTTACAAGAAGTATGTCGGTATTTTTAGAGAAACTTTTGCGTGGGATAATGAAGACGAGAGTTCTTTCGAAGATGATGACAGTGGTGGTGACGGTAATGAGAATGGTGGAGATGATAACAATGGTGGAGATGATAACAATGGGGGTGGTAGAGATTATAATAATGGGACTGATAAAGTAGGGAATGATGATGACGGTTCTAGTGAAGGGAGTGGTGAATCAGAGAGTTATGAAGCTGATAGTCAAAATAACGCGCGGAAGAATGATGATGAAGTTTGTGATAGCGTTGATAATGTTGAAGAGCCAATGTTGAAGAGCCTATTGTGAATGTTGTTGATGAACCTCTTGAAGAAGCTGTTGAACAGCCGGGTGTGGAAGAACAAGTACTTGTTAGTGCTGGTGTATCACAAGAAGAAATTGTCGATGAAGATTTAGAGATCTTGAGTACTCCAGACTCGTTTTCACTCTGGTTAGATTCGAATGTAGAGACGGTTTTCGAGGTGATTGACTGTGTTGAAGCCGAGTATTTATATGTAATTTTCAACAGTCTTTTTTTCTTTTATAAAGTTTTTTTTGTTATTCTTTTATTTATTTTTTTGCTATTTCTTTATTTAGGGTCAACAACTCGATGAAGAGCGTTTGAATGCTGAGGTTTCCGATCAATGCCCATCTACGGCCGAAAGAAGTTCTATTCATGCTACTAATCAAAGTCATAGTCCTGCTAAGAGATTGGTGAAGCCTTCTTCATTCCTGCAATCTTCTTTCATGAACAAGAAGACAAAGGTTCAGCCTAAAATTACAAGGACCAAATTTATAGTTGGAATTATATGTTTGTGATGTAGGGAAACACAGAGCAAGTTAATATTGTATTCAATTATTTATCAGTTTTAATTACATGTGATTTAGGTAGGAAACACATGTAATCCAAACATAATTATTTTTACATGATAAATTACATGTAATTCATAATGAATTACATGTAATTCAAGCATAACTATTTACTTAAATTAACTTGTTTTTATGTAGTGAAACTGTTTTTGAAATATTTTCTGGTGTGAAAGTGTTTTTAGTTCGGTTGAATATGGAAACCTTAACTCCTAGTTTAAGGTTAGATGTGAAGGTTTATAACTACATAACAATTACTAAAATCGTAACAAAGATCAAAGCACAATAGCGGAAGCGATTTAACAAGATCATAATTAATACAATTATAATTAATCTAATTAGGGTTACATACCTTTTAGCTAGCGAAGATCCACAAGATAAAGAACGAAGCACCAGATATCGATTAAACCTAATCACCAAGATATAGTCTAAAGTAAGACTATTTTATGTTCTTGTACATACGTAATACAACGAGCTAACCGTGATTCTAGCACGTGTAAACCGAGCTTCTACGCTTGTGGAAATCTATCTAACAACCCTAGAGAGGGGCTAGGACTAGATTATTTAGCCAAACCAAGAACCAAAGAACCCTAAGGTGCGTTTGGTTTGTTGATCGCAGAAAGAGAGAAAGAAAGATTATGGGGTGAAGATTTATGAATACCAGGGGGTCCTTATATAGGCTACCAACTTGTAGATTTAAGGAAGGATAAATATATGGCAATAAAAAAGTTCTCATATCCCCCCCCTTGTGTTGACCGACATTCAACACACCCCTAAGGGTGTTCCGAAATCTTTTATTTTCTCTTCTTTTTATTCCACAACGATTGTGTAACTTAACTCTTAATATTTAACGGTCGTTAAAGTTAAAGCTTAGTTTAATTTTTATAAATACATAAATATATATTTATTAAATAAATTAACTCTTTACGTATTGAGTGCAATCCCGTAATCCCGAGTTCGATCATATCACACGACTATTAAATATAAGTCCATAAACTTTCAAGATGCAAATGTGATAGACTGTTGGTCTTCAGTTCTTAACTAAGAAGTGAGGTTTCGTGAACCTGGAACGATGTCAAGGGTATTATTACTGACTGGATGTATGGTAAGTTATTCAACTTTTTTAAACTTGATATACAAGTATTTTATTCCTTTTTTCATAAATTTCTTTTATCTTATTGTTATACAGACATAATCAATGATTACTGCATTCTTTCGTACGAATGATGAGATATGGAGGAGCTTTGAGAAGCAAGTTGAAGCTCATTTTGGAGATGATGTTGCTGGTTTGTCATTTGAATGCATTGATTTGGTAATTTTTGTTTTTGCTTTTGTTGTGTTTTAGAATTTTTTTTTTTTTTTCTAATTTTGGTTTTTTTAAAACAGTTTTTCTTTCCAATATGCATGTCGGGGCACTTTTATGTTGTTGTCTTCAATCTTTCTGTATGAGGAAAAGTATTCACAAGTTTGCGATCTACTTGTAAGAATATTTGGTTTTATTTTTTTATGGTTAATAAATCACATGTGATTCATCTATGAATCACATGTGATTTACATGTAATTATTGATAGTGAATGAATCTCACGCGATTCATAGATGAATCACATGTGATTTACATGTAATTATTCATAGTGCTATACATGTGATTTTATGTTATTATAATATTTTTGTAGCAAGATTTGTTTGTTCATCATTTAAAGTTGTATGAGCACAAGAAGCATGCTTCCATTAAGAAAGTGAGAGCAAAAGTCCCCAAGTTGAAATGGGAGACGAAGGAAAATACTCAAGATTGTGGTGTGTTCACCATGCTGCATATGGAGTTGTATGTTGGTAAAGCAGTTTCTACTTGGGATGTTGGGCTCGTTGCTGAGTCAAGGATGCAATGTGACATGTTGCGACATCTGCGTTTCAAGTATGCAACAAATATTCTCCTACACGAGCACAACAAGTATTCTAAAAAGATGCGTGAACTAGCAATCGAGTTTGATAAGATTGATAACCAACAAAAACTTGAAATGGTTTGTGAAGCTGTGAAGAACAAGGAGCAACGTAAAAAAGTTAGAACACATTATGGATTATGTTTTATGTTTTAAGATGTTAGATCAATAGCAGTTGTTAGACTTTGATCATGTCAGTTGATGCCATGTCTGTAATGCTTTTGTCACACTTAACTCTCAAACGGTATGATTTTTATTATCACTTTAAGTATCACTTTTAATTTCCTGACCACTTCTAGTATCATTCTGAGTTACACATTTTTGAATCACATGTAATTCATAGTGAAACACATGTAATTCTTAACAAATCACATGTAATTTTATATATTACATAAACAAACACATATTTCACATTTAATTTTTAACATACACGTAATTCATTACAAAACAAAGATTTCAGAAACTGTTATTATTCAACTAAACTTATGAAATCAAATCAAGTATCAATAAAGTCTCATCAAGTATCAATTCAATCAAATTACATCTGATGAAAAAATTAAATGTCTAAAATTAGTGTCACGTCTTCTTTTATAACACCCCCAAATTACATTGCGCAGCGGAAATACACAATTGGGTGTTATTCACAAACTTCATTTCACAAACTCTTTATACAACCTTAAAACAGTATATTTAGGAATAAATAAGGAAATTATTTAAATCAATGTCTAAAACCTTCAATCCCAAGTAAAATCAGTTTAAAAATATATCAGAGTAACGTTCAGGTTCCCCTAGGATCTTAACAAATCGACAAACCTTTTACCAAAGTACTGGACCATATACTATAAATTTATGACAAACGGGAAAGAAATCTGTTTTAGACCAAATTACTACAAAAGCAATCGCGCAATCCTTCTCCAGCAAGCTCCGCAATCCAACAAATTCAAGTACCTGAAATACATGCTTAAAATCATCAACACAAAGTTTGAGCAAGTCTATAGGTTTAACAAAAACATAGTTGAACACATCGTAAAAATCATTCACAATTGTTTAATAGCATTGTGGCCATAAATCTATTAATCAGGCATTTCATCTTATAGCAATAGCTAATGAATTGTATTAAGCTCATGACACCGACCCCTTAACTTAGTCATCCACGCCAAATGCCAGCATGACTATAAGAATTCCAGTGCCCCTACTAGGGTATCAATTGCAAGAATACCAATTCTCATTCTCAAAAAATTATCCTTCCCAAAGGTTACTCAGCGTAAAGCCCTGGTCTCAGATAGAGTCGTCAGCCTAATAGTACTATCATCAGAATAAGCGGCTATTTCCAACTCACAACATCAAGTCATAAGATAGTTAACGGCTCATGAATTTAGGTACTTTTGCAATTTAGGTACTTACACAATTCAAATCAACAAAGGCAACATTCGGGTCCAACAATTACTCATGACATGTGTTCATTTTACTTCAAATAGCATGTATCCCCCTCGCGGATTTTAAAATTATTAAAACAAATAGAAAGCGAGGCTATAGACTCACCTGAAGTATTAACAGTAATATGACGACTTTCAACGATCGATGATGCCCGGCGAATACGAAACTCACAATCTATCAAAATAAAACGCGTGCCTTTAATAATACATCCAATTAATATTTCATACTTAATAAAATGAAATAAATATCTCAAAGTCAAAATCAAACTCACACCATGCTCAATTTAGTAATTCCTTCTTACGTACACCTTTATATTTTTTATTATTTCAAAAACTGTTGATATATATTTATAAATCGTCCAAACTGTTTTCCTTACTTAAACATGTCAATAGCTTATGATACTAATCAGAAACTTCACTTATTACATATAGAAAGACCTCCAAAAAATTGGTTAAAAGATTTTACTTTTAAAGTTCCCTGCCCGACTCATCTTCGAACTACAAAAACCGGACAGTTTTACGTCAACAACTCATATAGTCTTTTTAACTTATTTATTTGACTCCGTTTACAAAATCGACACTCATTTTTGAAAATAAACTCAACATCATCATGTTTAACATTTTACATCAGTCCTTGACCCATTTTAAAATCCTTTTTATAGTCCCCGAGATTCGATCCAAATATCGACAACAATTATATATTGTGCCGATACTCGTCTCCCGGTACACGAATAATCAAACTAACATAACTTTTCGCTCGTTTGGAGCTAGAAGCTCTACTTTATACCAAATTGAAGCTTATGAAATCCTCTACAACAATATATAGTTAGTTCCTATCATACTCAAACTTATATTTTTCAAAATTTAACTTTTAGCTGCTGGTCAAAATTACCCCTTTAAAAATCAGTCAAAACTAGATTTTTACCCCATTTTAACATCATTTTTACATATATAATCATCTATATATTACTACTTTCAATCCTAACATACTATATCATCCTAGATAATCAAATCAAATAAAACCCAACTCAAAATTTCAACATGCAACCATAAAAAATAATGAATAACACCATAAACACCTATATACAACACATATTCAAGATCAAACATACATAGTTTTCATCAAAAATGGGTTTTTATAAAATGTTCATGCATGTAAGAGATTTTCATACCAAAATGTAGAGAATCAAAAGATAAAGATGGGTCTTCAATTAGTTTTTAAGGATTCAAGCTTGGTTTTTAAAAATCAATGGTTTTAGGTGGTGGAAGGGTGACGGATTGTTTGAGAGAAAGGGAGGGGAGAGAAAGTTTTGGTGGTAGTGGGATTTTGTATGTGTTTTTGTGTGTGATTTTCCATTTTTATATGGGAAAAATTTAGGGTAATTTTTGCCAATTGTGATTCTTGTGGACCAAAATGCAATTACTTGTTTAAAAAGAGGGAAATGACTATTAGTCACTTTTGAAAATATTTACGGGTCTCAGGTTTCATAAAAATACTTCTCAAAACTTAAAACGCACACAAAATATGATATTATATAGTCCGGGCACGACTTAATACGACATTAAAAATAAAAACGTCAAAATATTAAACATCGACATGTCTAAAATAAAACGTAAAATTTCGGGCATCCCTTGATATCGTCATTACTAATAATCCTCGCAACTCGTCAAAACGTAAAAATATAACTTCCAACATTCATCCAAATCAAATCACCAATCATCATAACAATCAATCTCGTCAAAAATTTCAAAAATTTACGTAAAAATATAATTAAATAATGACCACGGGTTTGGGTTGTCACATCCTACCCTCCTAAAAGAGAGCGACGTCCCGGCGCTCAACCCGCCTCATACTCGCACTTCCTCACTTCTAGAATCAACGTGACCTCTTATCCTCAAGAGATACTCATGTCTTTCACACCAGTTCAACTCAATTCTTATGATATCACCATACAACCGAATATTACCACACTCAACTTCCAAATTTCACCTTCTAATATGATAATATTCTTTCATCATTCATACTCCTTCTGCATCACTTTCTCAGTTCCATTCCTACCCCAATACTCTGATAACTTGACCCACGACTATGTAAGTTCTCAAATTAAGATGTGCAATTATCATCGCATAAAGATTTCATCTTCACTAGGTTTCATTCACATCAACACAAATTCAATTGCCATCGTTCAAGTTATCCTTTCACTCTGTCCGTTTTCACTAGATTTCTATTGATGATGGAATCTCTTTCCGAAAATACGCAATATTCCTTCTTGACTCAATTCTTCTCAGTTTCTGTAAAGATCTCTAATACTCGAAAGTCAATCTCATCTCTGGGTTACATATATTATGTTCAAACCTTATTCAATGCCCATTCCTTCTTACAGCGATTTATAATATTCAAAAATACTGACACTATGTCCCGAGGTTACACTAAACTAACATTAATTCTGACTAGTCACTTATATACCTCCTATGCTCATCTTCCACTTTCATTCATTCTAACAATCATTATACTGAATTACTGTACCTTCCATAGTACATCATTACATCTTCCTGATATCATATATTGTTTAAACAACCCCGTTAGTCTCATATATTCAAATCTGAAATGTATAATGGTCAGATCACTTCCTGATATCGTAATACATCTTATTCCAATTTTATCGGATGACCCCCGGAACCAAGATGTATCAATACTTCAACTCGTGAAATTCCTTCAATACTACATGCGATACTCTCAACACTCTTAGAATAATTAAATTCTCTTTGATCTGCAAAATTCATTCACCACCTGTCCTTGCATTCTTAACACATTCCCTGATCTAATGGAAGGAGAATTAGATAATTACGATAACCGTTTTTGTTCCACAAAAACATACTCTCAACTCTCTCATCTCTACTACCATTCTATTCCAAAATTTCCGACAATATGTTGATCTTCTTTCTTTGGCATTCCTTTTCCATTAGTTTATTAATTCAATTCTAACTTTCTTTCCATTCCATCCATTCTGCTTGTTGTTACCAATATTCCAAAAATCTTAAGACTTAAGAGTCAATTCTCAATTACTTTAGAAATCTTATAAGCCCTTTTTCTTTCTCCTCCTTACTAACTACTCACTAGTCGATAGTGAAAGTATCCACATTCATCCTTCATAATCTGAAACACACTTCGTAATACAGAACTATAACATATCTCATCTATAACTTACTGATTATTATTTCCCAGTCATCATTAGGTAATCCTTAACTCCTTTCTTTTGAAATTCCCGAATGGCATTTATAAATAAGTCCTTGTTATCCTTATTTTCTTCGTACTTGATTCCATACAAGTAGTACTTTACAATCCCAAAATAAATACCACATCGTCGAAACTCATGATCAGATAAATCCCGTTATACTTCTTTATTCAAGTCAACACACTACTATTACTTCCCTTTCCATTTGGTATTATCAAAATGTTATCACCGCAGCTCTAAAATTCCTTCAGATTCTTCCAATACCAACTATACAGGCACAAAACTTCAATCTATCCTCAGTGTTCGTAAACAACTTCCTCAACTACAAAAATCAGATCTCAAAACTACAACTTAGATCCAGTCATGCATCTAGTTCTTCTTTGTCAGCTTTATCATTGGTTCAACAGTCAGTGAAAACCTTTCGATAAACCTCCGATAATACTCGGCTTACACAAAGGAATTGACAAGCTTCAGTCGGTTTTGTCGGTATCGACAAAGCCTCAATCGTTTCAATCTGGTCAAGACTTTCACGATCACTTCAACCATAGATCGCACATTCTAACACGTCTATACTAACTTTAGCTGGAGTTCATACCCGAAGAACTTCACACATCGTTCCTCCTTCCCTAACAATTTTTCAATTGTTATTAAATACTTTCCTTTCCTTCCTTAATATCGATCAAACAAAACATCAATCATCCGTAGTGGATACCGATTCTTTGGTACTCAGTTTGTTCATCCTCATAGCAATCATCTTATTCCCAAAACATCCAGCTTCTTTCTTTACTTCCATTATTACTTCTCTGATGACTTACCCGTCTAGTCAAATCAGATTTATCCTTATCGTCTCATCTGCCAACCCTTAAAATTGATCATATTACCATCCTCAACTTCCTGACAATGCCATTGATAACTAGCTTTTGGCCAGTTAAAAAGATTAAGTTCGTTGTGGTGGTCTAATCGAATTGAGCTGGTTTATCTATGCGACTTAGTCGTTCTTTGGTGAAACAAAAGGTTGTGTCGTTGTAGTATTAAAAAGTGCAAAACAATTAAAGTAAAATGAATTTAAAGTAAATCTGAGTCTAATTTAAAGTAAATGGCAAGTATTTAAAAGCGTGACGGAAATTAAAAGGCACTAAAAGTAAATAACGCAAACTTAAATCTATCTAAGGCAAACTTAAAACGCAACTAAAACTAAAAACTAAGGCAAGGCTAAAATAAATCTAAGGCAATTAATCTTAAAGTGCGACTAAGTAAAAGGCGGGAAAAGTAAAGCTTGAAAATTAAAAACAGAAACTTAAAAGAACCTGAAAATTAGCTCATCCGGAATAAACCTCATTCGGAATAAACATTCATCCGGAATGTCACCTTCGTTCGGAATGTTCTTATTTACTCGGAATATTCACCAAATCCCTTGATCCGGAATAAATCCTTTATCCGGAATATGTCACTTATCCGGAATAAAGTCGTGATTCGGAATAATGGTCTTTGATGCGGAATGTTGCTGATCTGGAATAATATTCCGAATAGAACTCCTTGATCCGGAATATGTCACTTATTCCGGATGGAAGCCCTTGATTCGGAATAATGCCCTTGATTCGGAATGTTGCCCTTGATCCGGAATATCTCTTGATTCGGAATGTTTGCTGATCCAGAATATTATTCCGAATAAAGTACCTTGATTCGGAATGTTTTAATATTCCGAATAAAGCACCTTGATTCGGAATATTCTGTTGATCCGGAATGAGAGGTTGATCCGGAACTTTTGGTTGATCCGGAATAACTGATTATTCCGGATGAAGAACCTTGATGCGGAATAATAATTATTCCGAATAAACTCAATTGATCCGGAATATCCAATATTCCGGATGAACACCCTTTGAAATCCTTCACTCAGAATATCTTGCTTGATCCGGAACTTTTCCTGGGAATACACAGTAACAGACAAGCGAAGAACAAGGGATACCAAGATATACACGAATCTAAACAAATATAATCAAAATCAACCAAAAGATTAAATCAAACTAAACACAAAACAACTACTAATGATAATCAAACAAATCAAAACAATCAAACTAACAAATATAACCAAAATAATCAAAACCCACTTAAATAAATCAATAAAAAATCAAGAACATGAACATAAACAATAAAGCATGAAGATTAAGATCAAATAAAGAAAGGTAGATAAGAGATTGACAATAAAAATAAAGATTGACAAGAATTAAATGGAAACTTACTTGAAATTAAAGGAATTTAAGGTGCAAGACAAGTATTTAAATTTGACAATAATGTAAATGACATGAAATGTAAATGTGCAGGAAAGTAAAATGGAAGAAATAGTTTGTCAAGCTATCCAACAAAACTAATGAAAATGAAATCCTAATCTATATATAGGGGAGATTAAGGAGTGCTTAGGAAGCTTCCTCCCTCTTTCCTCTTTTCCTTAATTGCACACTTAAGTCCTTCTCTTCTTAATCTCTTGTTAATCTTGGACTTAATGACTTTTGGCTCGGGATTTCTTTGAACTTGTCTTTTAATTCTTCAATAAATAAGACTTGAGTTCTTCGGCTTTAAGTAAACTTCCGTCTTTTGACTTTTTCTTCGATAAATCTTCAGAATTGGTCTTGGACTTCCGTTCTTTTTGCACTCTTGACTTCTTGACTTCGTCTTTCGTCTTTTTCTTCGATAAAAGCCCGTGAATGCCCGTGTTTTCTCCACTTTTCACAATTTGTCCTAAATCACAACAAAAACACAAACCACGCATAACTCCGACATAAATGACATAAAATACACGTTTTGGCTCGGTTATTATTGTAATTAAGTGGTAAAAAGGATGGGTGTTTACACACCTATCAAATCCCCTACACTTGACCATTGCAATGTCCTCATGCAATGCATTAGTTACAAAGCACGTTTACACTTTTCATCATAATCAATCCACGTTGGCCTTTATTAAAGAGATAGAAAATTATAAACATTCAAAGTAAAGAAATAAAAAACATACCTTCGGGTTTTGGAAATGTTATGAATAATCATCATCCTCAAGTTTTCGCTTTCTCCAAACCAAGCTTAAAAACGAGATCATTGTTATTATAAGTTAGCAAATTAACACGAACTCATGTGGGCCAATTACTCACTTAGACTCCCTTATTCCTAGGTGTATCTCTTATATTTTATTGTTGTCTTGAATGATCACGAGGATGCATTTTTGACTTATTTCGATAGTTATTTAGGCCGAAAATAAAGTGAACGATTTAATCAATAGTTAGCTAAAGGACAAAATCTTTTAAAACTGCTTCTCGGGACCTCAAAGAGTTCATATCTTGGCATAACTCGCTTCGCGATTTGAGACCTTTCTCGGACCGATAATTGGCAGCGACTTCATACTTCAAATCTTGAGAGACGTTCATGAAATAATGGTCTTCTCTTCATATAGGAATTTCTTCACTTGAAGTTTTGAGAGATTCTTCATAAATGGACCACGACTTCTTCATTTTTATCCAATCTTTATTTTGGACTTTGATATACAACGATCCGCCTTTTGGACTTGGATTTATTTATCCTCATACCTTGCTAGGGTCTTTTCGGATAGACTTCTCCATGACTTTTGGGGAGTTTTTACTTTACGTCGTGTGTCTCGTTCCTTCATATTGATTTTCGATAAATGATTCTTCACATCACTTTGGATCTTTAGCAACAAAATGTAGCCCTCATGCCTTGTTAGGGCCTTTTCGGACTCGCCAATCTTCGCATCCCGCTTCAATAAGTTATGCCTTGGCTATGAACTCTAATCCATACCGAGCAACTTTTAAACGATCTTGGGCTAGAAGCTAAGTAACTTTTCAAATCGTACAACCTTATTTATTGCAGATAAATTTATTAGCAAGCGATGGGAGAATAGGCTTATAATTAACTCACATAAATTCACGAAAGAAAACCAAACTTATAATTGACTCTATCATCTCTCGTTCTCCATAGTTTAAAATCTCAAGGAATGAGACTCGTGGATGCTTAGCCTATTAAATCAAAGTTTTGGGTTTTCGAGTCGCCTATAGGATCTTGCAAACTCTTAGACTTTTTCAAGCTTAGAAATCGCATTTTAAAGTTCCCTTGATAAACGACTCTCTAGGATCAATTATAGGAACTTGCGAAAAGTTCTTGTTCTTAACCCGTGAGAGTTAAGACTTTCGCGTTTTATAGCTCCCTATATAAAAGCCTAGCAAAACTTGACTTAAACACGTTAAGGATACTAGCTAGAGTAAACTAAGATAAGTAAACTCGGGTTGAGTCAAAAGATTCACAACGTTTGGAAATTAAAACCACTTTATTAAAAATTTATTCTAGCAAGGAAAGAAAATAACTATACAAAGGGAAAAACTAATAGGCCAAAATAGATCAAAAATTTTGAAAAATGTCGAAAAATTGATTTTCCGGTTAAAATGAGGACAAATACAAGGAAAAGACCACTTAACTTCGATAGAAGTCCCCCTACACTTAATATAAACATTGTCCTCAATGTTTAAGCATGTGGGAGTAAACTCCCCTACCGGGAAAGGACAACTAAAGAGATTCCTATTTTAATATTGGGAAATATAAAATAGTGAATCGAAAAGAGTTTAGGATAGAACCGGGAAAATGGGAACACGGAATCACGGGTCGTCAAGAATCATCAAGAGTGGATCATTGAGCGCTCGAATCCCTGGATAAGTAGAAGAGAGGAGAGAGCAAACACCAACGGGTCTCCCCTACACTTAGGATAAAGAAAGCTAAAAGATAGATGCATGGGTTGCCTCCCAAGAAGCGCTTGATTTTTGTTCACCGAGTCGTGAGCCTGACTCGACCTTGATTACCATAGGAAGAAGCATGAAACATATCCACCGGGATCAAAGACATAGTTTTCGTCCATCAAATAGCACAAGCTTAAGGAAAACAAGGCAAGCCAAAGAAGAATAGGCAAGGTTCCCTTAAGCAGCGATGGAGCACGGTGGAAGCAAGGGTGAAGTGGTGCAAGCAGATTTCCATAAGTTCTAAAGATATTTCCTTTTATTTCATCATGTGGATACTGAGATGATTGCCGAATATCAATACCGGGGTCGAACACCTTTTCCTTTAGGGGAAAATAGCACTCAGGCTCAGCAGAATGTGAAGAAGATTCGCGAAGAAGAAGCACAACCTCGTCCTCAGAAGGTGGACAAAGAGGTGTTAACTCATACGTGCTGCGGATGGTGGTGTCGACCGGTTGCTTCTCATTTGAAAGAATTTTCTTCAAATCCAAAGTAGGATCAAGACGATAAACTTCAAAGTCTAAAGGAGGGGCATCACTCTCATGAGGGAAGTACGTATTGAGAAACGTAGAGAAGTCTTCCTCAAAAGAGTAATCATCCAAAGTAGGATTAAGCATGGATGATGGAGGATCTTCATCATGTGAAGAATCACTCGAAAGAGTATCGGCCTCATCAAAATCATCATAAATGGGCATGTCGGGATACTCGGAAGTAAGGTCATCATAATCATCCGAATCTGAGCTAGAATCATCATCATAAGCATCAAAGATCGGTGGAGAATCATATATGGGAGAAGGTTCCAAATTGGAGAGAGAATCATCCACATCATCTTTAAAAAGTGGATTATCAATGTAAGACTCGAATAGAGGATTGTTGTAGATGACAAAATCATCGAGCACATTAATCATATTCACAGATTCTCGTCCATAGGATTTGCGTGTAAGCTTCCCCATTTTAAAAACTTGTGAATCATCCCCGACTCTTAAGATGAGCTCTCCTTCGGCAACATCAACTAGAGCTCGTCCGGTTCTCAAGAATGGCCGACCAAGTATTAAAGGAATACGAGGGTCCATTTCATAATAGACAACGACAAAGTCGACCGGGAAAGTAAATGTGCCAACTTTAATGAACACGTCTTCGGCAATACCAACGGGGTAAGCGAGAGTGCGATTTGCGAGCTCGAGATTCATCCTTGTTGGAGTAAGGTCGGGTAATGATAGTGTTTTCCAAACACTCAAAGGCATAAGATTAATACTGGCCCCTAGATCAGCTAGGGCAGTAAATTCTTCAGTTTTGTTGAAAATGCAAGGCAACACAAAACGACCGGGATCTCCAAGCTTTTCCGGAAGTTCTTTAAGAATAACTGCAGAACAGTTTTCATTTAAGCGTGTGTTGGCGAGCTCAATCAACTTCTCCTTCTTGTTAAGCAATTCCTTGAATGCTTTGACAAATTTCGGCATGTGGACAAGTGCTTCGACAAGGCTAATGCTGAAATTCATTTGAGAGATCATCTTCAAATAATTTGACATTTGACAGTCATCCTTGGTTAGCATTGTGGTCTTGCCTAGTCGTGAAGGATAAGGGATATTGGGTTTGGGTGGTGAAGGTGCAGGTGTAGGTAAAGGTTGAGATGTTGAAGGGTCCTTCCTAGATACATCGTCATGACGAGGCGGAGACGGTAATGGTGCACTAATACTAGGTGTAGGAGGAGTAGGGATAAATGGTGGTGGAGGAGGTGTAGATGATGGGGGTGGGATATGTGGTCCTACGATGGTAACTCCACTACGGGTAGTAATAGCACTCACATTTGCTCGCGTATTGGTGACGGTGTTAGAAGGTAGAGAACTCGAAGAAGAGGGTTGAGCGGCGGGCAAGAAACTAGCAAGCATATTCTTCAAATCATTCGTTTGATTGCTGAAGGAAGATTGGATATTATCTCGAAGCTCGGATCTAATGTCATTTCCTTGCTTGGTGATATCTCCTTTCAAATTGATAATTTGGCTCTGCAGGTTCTTGATTTGCTCACCTTGGGTTCTCATCAAAGCTTCAACATCGGGGTTAATGGGTGGGGCTTGTTGAGCGGGTGGGTGATAAGGATTAGAAGCTCTTGGTGGGATTTGGTTGCTTCTATTGTAGTTGTTGGCGGGGTTTTGGTTTTGAGGAGAAAAAACGGGGGAAAGGTAGTTGTTGGACCGGTAACTCAGCAAATTTCTATCCCCTTGAGGTCGAGCTTGGTAATTTTCCGGTGAATAATTACCATAAGCTGCATACACATTTTCCGGATTTCCTTGAGTAGAAGGACAATCAGTGTATGAGTGAGGACCGCCGCATGTTTCACAAGAAGGTGCTACCGCTTTAACTTGTTGTTGGTTTGAAGCAAGAAGCAAGATACTTTTATTCATTTCAGTCATCATGCGAGTGAATTCGGTCATGTCAGGGCTTGCTGAGGTGGAAGAAACATTGACTCTCGAGTTGTTCCTTGAAGAAGCAGAGGAATCCCAATTTTTATGATGAGTAGTCATGTTCTCAATTAACTCTCTACACTCCTCGGGTCTCCTTTTCATAAATGTGCCACTGGCGGCTGCATTAATCGTATCACGATCACGAAAAGTCAATCCGTTGTAGAAAGTATCTATTAAGGTCACAGGGAGCATGTTGTGGTTTGGACAACGATCGATCAAGACATTATATCTTTCCCAAGCATCAAAAAGAGATTCATCGGGGTCTTGCATGAAACTGCTGATTTGATTGCGAAGGCTCGTGACCATGGATGGTGGAAAGTAGCGCGACAAAAAGCGTTGAGTCATGTCATCCCAAGTATGAATTGAATTCTTTGGAAGACGATCAAACCATTTCTCGGCGTGGTGTGATAAAGTATGTGGGAAGATTTGTAGGCGAAGAACATCCATTGTAGCACCGGGCAACTTCATGCTTTGGGTGATTGTAATGAACTTGTCGAGGTGTTTGTTGGCATCATCATCAGGCATTCCGGCGAATGGATTAGTTTGCACTTGCTGAATCATGTGGTGCTTCAACGAAAACTCCGGAGCCGTGATTTGCATCGGTGCAATCGGTCCTCCTTGTCCACACATGGTTGGTTGACAAAGCTCCTCCATTGTTCGAAGATCGGGCTGTGGATGAACATTGTTGTTATTGTTGAGGTGCGGTGGATTATTGTTGTTGACACCTGCCATAGCTAAATCTTCTCGAGTCTCGGGCTCTTGATAATTAGAAGATCTAGTATGCATACACCTACAAAGGCAAAAGAAAACAATACCAAACACAAAGAGAATATATATACACAATAAAAATAAAATCTTTTTGGATTTTTGAAATTTTTAATTTTTATGGATTTTTATCAATTTTTAATTTTTATGGATTTTTTTGAATTTTTTAAGCTAGAAAATAACGCTCACAAGTGAATGGATCCCAAAAAGCAACGCGTCTTTCACAGAAAACCGTTAATCTTTACGAAAAGAGCCGGCAGCGGCGCCATTTGATAACTAGCTTTTGGCCAGTTAAAAAGATTAAGTTCGTTGTGGTGGTCTAATCGAATTGATCTGGTTTATCTATGCGACTCAATCGTTCTTTGGTGAAACAAAAGGTTGTGTCGTTGTAGTATTAAAAAGTGCAAAACAATTAAAGTAAAATGACTTTAAAGTAAATCTAAGTCTAATTTAAAGTAAATGGCAAGTATTTAAAAGCGTGACGGAAATTAAAAGGCACTAAAAGTAAATAACACAAACTTAAATCTATCTAAGACAAACTTAAAAAAACTAAGGCAAGGCTAAAATAAATCTAAGGCAATTAATATTAAAGTGCGACTAAGTAAAAGGCGGGAAAAGTAAAGCTTGAAAATTAAAAACAGAAACTTAAAAGAACCTGAAAATTAGCTCATCCGGAATAAACCTCATTCGGAATAAACATTCATCCGGAATGTCACCTTCGTTCGGAATGTTCTTCTATACTCGGAATATTCACCAAATCCCTTGATCCGGAATAAATCCTTTATCCTGAATAAAGTCTTGATTCGGAATAATGGTATTTGATGCGGAATGTTACTGATCCGGAATAATATTCCGAATAGAACTCCTTGATCCGGAATATGTCACTTATTCCGGATGGAAGCCCTTGATTCGGAATAATGCCCTTGATTCGGAATGTTGCCCTTGATCCGGAATATCTCTTGATTCGGAATGTTTGCTGATCCGGAATATTATTCCGAATAAAGCACCTTGATTCGGAATGTTTTAATATTCCGAATAAAGCACCTTGATTCGGATTATTCTGTTGATCCGGAATGAGAGGTTGATCCGGAACTTTTGGTTGATCCGGAATAATTGATTATTCCGGATGAAGAACCTTGATGCGGAATAATAATTATTCCTAATAAACTCAATTGATCCGGAATATCCAATATTCCGGATGAACACCCTTTGAAATCCTTCACTCGGAATATCTTGCTTGATCCGGAACTTTTCCTGGGAATACACAGTAACAGACAAGCGAAGAACAAGGGATACCAAGATATACACGAATCTAAACAAATATAATCAAAATCAACCAAAAGATTAAATCAAACTAAACACAAAACAACTACTAATGATAATCAAACAAATCAAAACAATCAAACTAACAAATATAACCAAAATAATCAAAACCCACTTAAATAAATCAATAAAAAATCAAGAACATGAACATAAACAATAAAGCATGAAGATTAAGATCAAATAAAGAAAGGTAGATAAGAGATTGACAATAAAAATAAAGATTGACAAGAACTAAATGGAAACTTACTTGAAATTAAAGGAATTTAAGGTGCAAGACAAGTATTTAAATTTGACAATAATGTAAATGACATGAAATGTAAATGTGCAGGAAAGTAAAATGGAAGAAATAGTTTGTCAAGCTATCCAACAAAACTAATGAAAATGAAATCCTAATCTATATATAGGGGAGATTAAGGAGTGCTTAGGAAGCTTCCTCCCTCTTTCCTTTTTTCCTTAATTGCACACTTAAGTCCTTCTCTTCTTAAACTTTTGTTAATCTTGGACTTAATGACTTTTGGCTCGGGTTTCTTTGAACTTGTCTTTTAATTCTTCAATAAATAAGACTTGAGTTCTTTGGCTTTAAGTAAACTTCCGTCTTTTGACTTTTTCTTCGATAAATCTTCAGAATTGGTCTTGGACCTCCGTTCTTTTTGCACTCTTGACTTCTTGACTTCGTCTTTCGTCTTTTTCTTCGATAAAAGCCCGTGAATGCCCGTGTTTTCTCCACTTTTCACAATTTTGTCCTAAATCACAACAAAAACACAAACCACGCATAATTCCGACATAAATGACATAAAATACACGTTTTGGCTCGGTTATTATTGTAATTAAGTGGTAAAAAGGATGGGTGTTTACACACCTATCAGCCATATAACAAAATATAAAATCAGATTACATAACTCCCATCACTAAGCTAAAACAAAGCTTCTTTTTCCCAAGATGACAGTGAACTCTGTGATTCCGCATAACAATCACATAATACCCTTAAATACTAACTCATCTTCTCATTCCCTTTCGACTAATACTGGTAAAACGCACAGAAAATTCGATCTATTACTGTTTCCTCCTACATACCTTCTCATCATTGACCAAATAAAATCTTCAAATAGAAATTCCACTGATTACTTCCTGAAATCAGTAATCAATGCTCAACAACATTCTAATTTAACTCTTTCCACCTTTATTTATCATATCCTATGACATTCATCCTTATCCCGGTTAACTTTCTCACAACTCTACTTCAATTAATTACGCGGTACCTCTTAATTCCATAAGTTCAGAAAATATTCCCTTAATATATATATATATATATATATATATATATATATATATATATATATATATATATATATATATATATATATATATATATATATATATATATATATATATATATATATATATATATATATATATATATATATATAGTTATTAACAATCCTTCCATCGGTTAATTTCTCATTTCAACCACTCGCTAATTCTTGTTGATTTCTCGTCCTTAGGTCAATTAAAATCTAACATCTTAAAATCTCAATATATCCTCAATAACATCTTCAGGATTTCAATACACCATTAATAACACCTTCAGAATTCTAATGAAATTCTAACTCAATGATTATCAGATAAGAATATGCAAATTACAACATCTGAATGTCAATTCTTATTAGCATTTCCCAAAAATATAGGCTATAATATCAGAAACATTCCTTTCATATTGATTTTCCATTATTTGAATAATTCCTTTATTCAATCTCCTTTACCGAAATGAAAACATTTCATTACCACAGAAATACTAATTCCTATACTACATTCCTTGTTATTCCTTCAGCAGCCCGACCTCCAGCTAATCCGTACTTACGACAAGTAAATAGATAATTGCTTAAGTGGTATAAAATATATGTGATCTACACATCATACTTCCTCCTGCTTACCCGATTTATAGCAACCGCTTGAATACCATCTCTTCTTATCTTAGACTGTTAAATTCCAAGTTTACCTTTTGTTAGAGGAAATAAATTTCCTATTCCTTATTGTCATTCGCAACAATACTGTTCCTTTACCCTTTTCTGCCACACTTAATTTCGAACCAGGATCAATCCTTAAATTATTATCTCTTTTCGTTTAGTTTAACATTCCCAAATGACTATTGACATCTCAAAACATCCATCAGTTACTCGAACTTGTCCATATAGTTGCACCTTTCCAGTTACCATTAATATCCATACGACACTCTTCACCGCATCTCTTCTCATTCCTACGAATCTAACACACAGACATCCTTTTAAATCTTGCAGAATAGCAGCAGCATCTCCAACTGGAAAAACAACATCTTCAACTGGAACAACAACATCTTCAGTCTCAGCACCTCGTCTCCTCGCAGCACTATCAACTTCGAACAATCTAACATCTATTCCCACGATCATATAATCTACCCTATAGTTAACAACCTTTGGAGACATATTTCAAGATACTCAGTCACATAGGAATCCCCACTAATGACAGAAACATATCTCACCCAACTCTTTCTACTGTTATCACAGACGAAAGAAACATGATAAGTATACACATCGAGATAGAAAGAAGGATCTTTTCATCAAGATATATCATGGATACTACATGCGCCAACAACACAATACTACCTAAATTCCACAATCATCTCACAAAAGAGAAGATAACAAAAACACATCAAAATACTAAAGGGTAATAGTAGATTTCATCCATAAATCCGAGAAAATCGCAACAAAATCCTGTCACTACAGTCACTTACCCTTATCATCCTAAACAACAACAATAATAATCCATCACAATACTACCTTACAACATCTAAATAATCCAAATACAACACAACAATACATAAACTGAAATACAACAAAGATCCATCACTCCATCACTCTATAGGATGTGGTCCATCATTTTCTTCCAACTAGGCTTGTCCCTACTTCATCTTCATCTGGTCCTGACTTGCAGCACCTCCATTTTGGATCAAAACATGGCGGCTCCTTAAATACATACCTCAAATGCGCTTCTTGACACGGCAGACCTATAATATAATGCGAATCAGCATACACCTCACTATCCTGGAACTTCCAATGCGGTCTAAGATACGGCCTAAGATGAGCTACATATTCACTTAACCTGCGAAGCCTATCTCTCTCTTCCTGATATTTCTTATAATTAGTTCCATAACTTCTCACTTTAACTCTAACCTCAGTTCTTCCAACTTCACTCTCAGTCCTATAATTATCACTCTCAGATTCTACAAAAATTTTCTTATCGTCCTCATCATCCTCATAATCTAACCATCCACCTGAATTCTTATGATTACATCCTTGCTGACATTGCATACCCCGTAGACCTACAACATATCCCCGCCTATTGTTGTTAAGTGGTGTGTCAGACATTTTCTAAAATTACAGAAAATTCAAAGGTACATAAGGTCATTATTCAAAAATATATATGCAATGCATAATTATGCAAAATGCAAATAATTTACGTATGCCAAATAAATATATATATATATATATATGTGATGCAATGCAAATGATAATTATACAATACTCATAAAAATGAAATTATGATGAAAGCACTCCGCATCCTTTCATTAATACCAATACCTTATCGTAGTATTTACTTAATAAATACTCAGGAATTCAGAACAGTTTTGAGGGATACATCTATAATAACAAAGCATAACAAAAATAATAATCTTACCGGAGCCTTGCAGAGAAGTTGCGTTGCTTTGATAAAACACTTTTGACACCAAAGTTATAGTTTAGGACATTTTCAAAAATCGACCTAATTCGCTAGAACTAAAAAGCTCTGGTTACCAATCTATAACACCCCCAAATTACATTGCGTAGTGAAAATACACAATTGGGTGTTATTTACAAACTTCATTTCACAAACTCTTTATACAACCTTAAAACAGTATATTTAGGAATAAATAAGGAAATAATTTAAATCAATGTCTAAAACCTTCAATCCCAAGTAAAATCAGTTTAAAAATATATCAGAGTAGCGTTCAGGTTCCCTAGGATCTTAACAAATCGACAAACCTTTTACCAAAGTACTGGACCATATACTAAAAACTTATGACAAACGGGAAAGAAATCTGTTTTAGACCAAATTACTACAAAAGTAATCCCGCAACCCTTCTCCAGTAAGCTCCGTAATCCAACAACTTCAAGTACCTGAAATACATGCTTAAAATCATCAACACAAAGGTTGAGCAAGTCTATAGGTTTAACAAAACATAGTTGAACACATCGTAAAAATCATTCACAATTGTTTAATAGCATTATGGCCATACAATCTATTAATCAGGCATTTCATCTTATATCAATAGTTGATGAATTGTATTATGCTCATGACACCGACCCCTTAACTTAGTCACCCATACCAAATGTCAGCATGACTATAAGAATTCCAGTGCCCCTACTAGGGTATCAATTGCAAGAATACCAATTCTCATTCTCGTAAAATTATCCTTCCCAGAGGTTACTCAGCGTAAAGCCCTGGTCTCAGATAGGGTCGTCAGCCAATAGTACTATCATTAGAATAAGCGGCTATTCCCAACTCACAACATCAAGTCAGAAGATAGTTAACGGCTCATGAATTTAGGGACTTTTGCAATTTAGGTACTTATACAATTCAAATCAACAAAGGCAACAAAGACAACTGATAGGTGTGAAAACACCCATCCTTTTACCACTTATTTCTTGCTAAAACAAGACCAAAACGCGTATTTAATGTCATTTGTTTGGAATTATGCGTGGTTTGTGTGTTTGTTGTATTTTCAGAGCCAACCGGATAAATATTGAAGAAAACATGGGATTGCACGGGTTTTATCGAAGAAAAAGACTCAAGACGAAGTCTATTGTTCAAGAGATGCAAAAGATTTGAAGTCAATGGGTCTATTTGAAGATTTATCGAAGAAAAGGACCAAAGATGGAAGATTTATATATGTCGAAGAACTCAAGTCTATTAAACGAAGAAATTAAAAGACGAGTTGAATTTATTCATCGACAAATCCCGAATCCGAGTCAAAAACGTCAACTTTACTGAAAAGACGAGAAGACAAAAAGAAGGAAGAAAGCCCACTCACCGACCAAGCCCAAGGCCTATAAATAGGATTCACCTCACAACTTTGGAACTAGTCTTTATTTTTGTTTTTCTTTCTTTCCTGTTTCGTAGGAAGAACACCAACTCCCTTAAGGAGTTTGGTGATTTTTACTTTTCTTGAATCCTTAGATCTTGTAAGTTTTAATACCTTAATCTTTCAATATCATCCGTCATTTAATCTTGTTCATCTTTCTCTTTTGATTTAAAGTTTTCAAAGTTTTTATTTTGGTTGATTTGATCTAAATAGTAAGTGGGTTTTGTGTTTTTGTTATTGGGATTTGATGTTTATGGTTAGCAAATGATTATTGGTTAGTTTGGTTTAAATCTTTTGGTTTAATTTGGTCGATTTTGTAAAAAATCGTCTTTACTGTTTACCTACTGTTCTTCGTCTTCAAAACCAAACCCAGATTCCGAACCAACCATTTTTCCCATTTATTCCGAATGAACTACAAGATTCCGAATGAAGCAAATTTGTTAATTTATTCCGGATAAAGCAATTCCCATTTCTATTCCGAATCAACCTCCATATTCTGGATGAGCTGCAATATTCCGAATCAACACTCACATTCCGAATCAAAGATTTTCATAATTTATTCCGGATCAAGCACATATTCCGGATGAACACTTGGTTTCAAGTTATTCCGAACCAACCATTATATTCTGAATAAAGCCTTTCTTCAAGTTATTCCGAACCAACTGTTTTATTCCGAACAAAGGTTTTTGATTCAACTTATTCTGGATGAATCTAGTTATTCCGAATGAACGACTTCCTTCTTTTTATTCCGAATGAAGCATTTTGTTCAAATATTCCGAACGAAGCATTTTCTTTCTATTATTCCGAATGAAGGGTTTTAGTTTATATATTCCGAATGAGCATGTTTTTCCACTTTTCTTATTTTCAGTTTTCTTAAGTTTTCCAAATTAAGTTTTAATTATTGTTGTGTTTTAATTTTATTTTATTATTTCTAAATCATTTTAAATTCGCTTTGCTAAGTTATTTTTAGTTAATCATTTTTTACTTACCTTTATCGCTTCACGCATTTCCCTTTTTAGTAGAAAAGAGAACCAAACCCTTTTTTTGTAACCAAGAACAACTATTCCACTTTGAACCGTGATCAATTCGAGAAGATACCGAGAAACGAACTTTCAACCATTCAAAAATCTTTGTATCAAATGGCGCCGCTGCCGGCTCTTCTCGTAAGGATTAACAGTTTTTTGTGAGAAATTGGATTTTGGGATCCGTTCGCCGTGAACGTTACTTTTTCATAAAAAAATTTCAAAAACCCTAAAAAATATAAAATTTTCAAAAGTACAAAAAATTTAAAAAACATAAAAAACTAAAAATATTTCTTGCTTTGTTAGTTCTTTTACAGGTGTATGCGCACTCGATCAACGTCTTATCAAGAGCCCGAGACGCTCGTTAACTTAGACATGGCCGGTGTACACAACAACAACAATAATAATCCACCTCAAAACAACATGAATAATAACAACAATGAACCTCTACCGGACAATCGCCCTATGATCGAACTTTTGCAAGCACATGTAGAAGGCAACAACGATCCTATTGTGATACCCGCGATTGCAGCCAACAACTTTGAGCTCAAATCCGGCTTTATTCAAATGGTCTCTGCTCAACCATTCCTGGGGCGTACCATTGATGATCCTCATGACCACATCAAAAGGTTCCTGCAACTCACAAATACGGTCAAATTCAATGGTGTTCCACAAGAGGTAATCCGCTTACAACTTTTTCCTTTCTCCTTAGAGGGACAAGCCCGGCATTGGCTTGCAAAGGAACCGCCACAAAGTATTCTGACGTGGACGGACTTAGAGACCAAATTCATAAACTAATTTTTCCCACCCTCTCGTACTACCGCTTTGCGGAATGAAATTATTAATTTTGAACAAAAGTACGATGAGTCTTTTAGTGAATCTTGGGACCGTTTTAAAGACCTTTTAAGAAAGTGCCCACAACATGGTTTTACCAAAGTGCACCAAATTAATACTTTTTACAATGGTTTAAGCATGAATGACCAAGATCCACTAATGGTGCCTCGGGGGGTAATATTTTGGTTAAGAGTTCTAATGCCGCTTGGGATATTATTGAGAATAAGTCTAGAGTGCAAACCAAGAGTGTTCGGACCAATGCCGCTAGTGCGAGCACTAGTGACAACGACAAGAGACTTGACAAAATTACGTCGCTTCTTGAATCACTTGCTGCCCACACAGCTAACAACACCAAAAGCATCAACGCTCAAAACGCTCAAGTCAATGCTGTAAGCCAACCATGTGAAATATGCGGGGGTCCTCACTCTTACACTACTTGTACCTCCACCCAAGACTATCCTTCTGAGAATGTTAACTTATAACTCGACTTTACTCAGGTTAAAAAGATTCGTTGTACCAATCTCTTCGAATTGATCAACTTGTGTTTAATGTGTGACTCAGTTTTATTTTGGTGGAACAAAAAGGTTGTCGTTGTAGTATTTAAAATAAAAGTGCGAAACAATTAAAGTAAAAGTGCAATTAAAGTAAATCTAAGTCTAATTAAAATAATGGTGCAAGTATTTAAAAACTTGACTGAAATTAAAGGGCACTTAAAAGTAAATAACGCAAATTTAAAACTATATAAGGCAAACTTAAAACGCAACTACTTAAACTAAGGCAAGGCTAAAATAAAGCTAAGGCAAAATTAATTAAAAGTGCAATTAAATAAAAGGCGGGAAAAATAAAGCTTTAAAATAAAAGACAGAAATTTAAAAAGAAAGACTAAAAAGAACTGAAAGAAACCTTGATTCGGAAGTTCAAAACTTCCGAATGAACTGGCTTGACTCGGAACTTTCAACTTCCGAATGAACACAATTTAGTCAGAACTCCTTGATTCGGAAGACTTCCGGATGAAGCCTTCTTGATCCGGAACTTTGCCCTTGGTTCGGAACTTTCGAGTTGATCCGGAACTTTTGAGACTTCCGAACGAAAAAGTTCCGGATCAACAGCAAAGTTTCGGATCAACACCAAAACTTCCGAGTCAGCAATCTCATTCGGAACTTAAAAAGTTCCGGATCAAGAAATTTATTCGGAACTCAAAAAGTTCCGGATCAGTGAGAGAAAAATAATTATCATCCTAATCTATATATAGGGGAGGATTAGGAAGCTTCCTCCCCTCCTTCATTTCTTCTTAATTGCGAG
Organism: Glebionis coronaria; assembly: GCA_025667525.1. Classification (NCBI taxonomy): domain Eukaryota; kingdom Viridiplantae; phylum Streptophyta; class Magnoliopsida; order Asterales; family Asteraceae; genus Glebionis; species Glebionis coronaria. The sequence continues at coordinate 194,983,986 of CM046877.1, read as the reverse complement.
ATTAAGTCCCTCCTTCTTTAATCTTCATTAATTGCATCATTAGTCCTTTATTCTTCTAATCTTCTTTGAACTTGGACTTTAATGACTTTTGGCTCGGGATTTCTTTGAACTTGTCTTTAATTTCTTCAATAAATTAGACTTGAGTTCTTCGGCTTTTGATAAACTTCCGTCTTTTGACTTTTTCTTCGATAAATCTTCAGAATTGGTCTTGGACTTCTGTTCTTTTTGCACTCTTGACTTCTCGACTTCGTCTTTCATCGTTTTTCTTCAATAAAAGTCCGTAAATGCCCGTGAATTCCCGTGTTTTCTCCACTTTTCACCTTTTCGTCCTAAATTACAACAAAAACACAAACCACGCATAATTCCGACATAAAAGACATAAAATACACGTTTTGGTCCGGTTATTATTGTAATTAAGTGGTAGAAAAGATGTGTGTTTACACACATATCAAATCCCCTACACTTGACCATTGCAATGTCCTCATGCAATGCATTAGTTACAAAGCACGTTTACACTTTTCATCATAATCAATCCATAGTGGCCTTTATTAAAGAGATAGAAACTATAATCATTCAAAGTAAAGAAATCAAAAGCATACCTTGGGTTTTGGAAATGTCATGAATAATCATCATCCTCAAGTTTTCACTTTCTCCAAACCAAGCTTAAAAACGAGATCATTGTTATTATAAGTTAGTAAACTAACACGAACTCATGTGGGCCAGTTACTTACTTAGACTCCCTTATTCCTAGGTGTATCTCTTATATTTTATTGTTGTCTTGAATGATCACGAGGATGCATTGTTTGACTTATTTCGATAGTTATTTAGTCTGAAAATAAAGTGGACGATTTAATCAATAGTTAGCTAAAGGACAAAATCTTTTAAAACTGCTTCTCGGGATCTCATAAAGTTCATATCTTGGCATAACTCGCTTCGCGATTTGAGACCTTTCTCGGACCGATATTTGGCAGCGACTTCATACTTCAAACCTTGAGAGACGTTCATGAAATTATGGTCTTCTCTTCATAATGGAATTTCTTCACTTGAAATTTTGAGAGATTCATACTTGGACCACGACTTCTTCCATTTTTCTCCAATCTTTACTTTGGACTTTGATATACAACGATCCGCCTCCTTTTATGACTTGGATCTATTTATCCTCATACCTTGTTAGGGTCTTTTCGGATACACTTCTCCATGACTTTTGGGGAGTATTTGCTTTTCGTCGTGTGTCTCGATCCTTCATATTGATTTTCGATAAATGATTCTTCACATCACTTTGGATCTTTAGCAACAAAATATAGCCCTCATGCCTTGTTAGGGCCTTTTCGGACTCGCCAATCTTCGCATCCCGCTTCAATAAGTTATGCCTTGGCTATGAACTCTAATCCATACCGAGCAACTTTTAACTTTTCAAATCGTACAACCTTATTTATTAGTAGATATATTTATTAGCAAGCGATGGGAGAATAGGCTCATAATTAACTCACATAAATTCACGAAAGAATACCGAACTTATAATTGTTGGGAATAAATTAAGGCCAGATCACTTGAGCGCTGACAAGAACAGTTCAAGCGTTGACAAGAGCAAAGCAAGCGCTGACAGCTCAAGCGTTGACAAGTTAAAGTCAAGCGTTGATACATTGAAGACAAGCACTGATGGAAGATATAATCTACACGTTTATTATATTCTAGAATACTTCTAGTAAGGATAGAAACGACAATGTATTTTCTATGTTTATCTTTATCTAGAATAGCTGATACGTAGCTTATTGTACAAGGCTTCTTGTATCTATAAAAGAAGGCCTTTAGGTTAATGTTTGATATAAGTTTTATATAAGTTTTCATTCGTAAACATCTTTCATTGTAAGCAAGTTCGACATTCATAATCAAAGTGAAAGTTTGTTTACATCTTGTGTGTTCTTATTTAAGTGTTAAATTCCGCATAACACTTAGATTCATAAAGCATATACAAAGGTTTCTCTACGTGTATTACTTGATCTAATCTCGTATACACAAAGCTAATCGATCTAAGTTTGGGATCAACAAGTGGTATCAGAGCTTGTTGAGAAACTTTTGATCTTTGAAGAACACCAGAATCCTAAAATCACCAAAACCCTAATTTTCTCAGAAACCCTAACAACATCATGTCTGAAGCAATAACCTCCTCCTCCTCAGCCTTACCTAACATCAAGATTCCCATGCTTGATGCAACCCACTTTGACTTATGGAAGTTCAACTTTGAACAATATTTGGGGATCTATGACTACACACTCTGGGAGATTATTGAATATGGAAACTCATTCAATAAGGCTCAAAAGATTCTTGATGCCATTAGTCAAAGAACAGCTGTTGAAGGATGCCCTGAAGAGGATAAGAAAGAAAAACCTGGAGATGGTAGAGCTGTAGGTGCTGAAGATATTGCAAAGAAAAGGGTTGACATGAAAGCCCTAAATATTCTGAAAGTCTCATTGGGGCAAGAAAACCAGCACAAATATAGAGGCTATGAATCTGCTAAGGATCTTTGGGAAGCACTTGAAGTTGCATATGGTGGCAATGCAGACACTAAGGAAGAAAAGAAAAAGCAACTTCTGCATGATTATGCTGTCTTCAAAGCTCAACCCAATGAGAAACTGAGTAGTGTGAGAAGCAGGTTGCTTGACATCACAAGCAAGTTGTCCTTCATGGGGACACAAGTTGGCGATGTTGACACCAATGCTACCTTTCTTAAAAGTCTTGGTGAGGCATGGAAGATTGAGGCAAGATCTATTCTTGCCAATAATACTTACAAGAGCTCCTCGTTTGATGACATCTACAACAAACTAAGACTGTTGGAAGAAGAAACTCTTTCAGAGCATGGAAGCAAATCTACCACCAGCAACATGGCTTTCTTCTCTCATAGTGAAGGCCAATTAAATCTGAAGGACTCTTATATGCATCCAGTTACTGGATCATCATATGTCAGCGCTGGAACAAGTCTTGTCAACGTCTCTTTTTCAGACGCTGACACATTCAATAATGACTCCCCAAGAGTTAAACCTGCTGGGTTGGATTTGGATACTGTTTGTGCTTACATTGCCTCTTTGCCCAATGGTTCAGTGATTACATATGAGGACCTTGAGCAGATAAGTGATGAGCACTTGGAAGAGATGGACATCAAGTGGAACATGGCTCTTGCTAGTATAAGAGCAAATAGGTGGAATAGAAGGTTCAAAAAGAAGATGACCTTCAATGCTAAAGACACAGCTGGATTTGATAAATCCAAAGTTGAATGCTACAACTGTCATCGTATGGGGCACTTCATGAGGGAATGCAGATCTCCTAGAAGATCTGATGCTGGTAAACCCTCAAGTCAGGTTGTTAAAGCTCAGGATTCCAAAGCCATGGTTGCAGTTCAAGGAATTGATGGTACAGGATGGGATTGGAGCTATCTGGCCAAGAATGCTGAAGAGGATAAAGCTTTGGTTGCTGATATTGAAGAAGAAGAGCATGTTGAATATGCTCTTATGGCACACTCCTCCTCTTCATCTGATAATGAGGTATGTGATGATGCTTTTTGTAGCAAAGGTTGTAGGTTAAACAATGAAAGACTTAACAAAGAGGTGTTAAAATTAAAAGATGATATGAGTACTGAAAGGTGTAAATTGTCTAATTACCAACTAGCTCTTACTGAAACTGAGAAAACCGTTTCTGAATACAAGAAAATGGAATTTGACTTAAAAGATAAGATCAATATCTTAAAACATGAGCTAGAGGGTAGTATGGATGTTAGGAACATCATGACAAAGGTTAATAGAGACCTACAGGCTAAGTTAGATGAGGCCATTACGAATAAAGATAATGTTGACCTCAAAATTCAAAGATTTGATAGAGCCACCCAAACCCTAGGAGACTGTGTAGCTAAACAAAGGGATCCTAAGGACATGACTGGGATTGGGATGAATGATTACTCTCTGGTTCCACCACCTGCTGGTGACTTCTATGGTGTCCTTAGAAAGGATTTGTCTTGGACTAGTATACCAGAATGCCAAGAAGAGGAATTCATTCCTCCACCAAGAGTTGTCACTCCAGTGGAAGAGTATCAACAAAAACTGACTGACCTAAATGAGTGGAAAAAAGAAAACCCTACTTTATTTTTTAAGGGAGGTTTGCTATGTGAAAGTCCCAATGAATCACCACCCATTAAGGTTACTCACCCAATCACTGGTAAAGCTGTTGACCTAGGCTCAAACACTGTTAGAAGACCTACCATTAAATATGCATAGATGTATAGGAATAATAGGTCACCCAAGAGCCAAGTTAGCAATCATGGAACAGGTTTCTTCTCTACTAGACCTAAGGTTGTGTCTAAGAAAGCATGTTACACTTGTGGTAGCTTTTCACATTTGGCATACAAGTGTGTCAACGCTCCTAAAGCCAGCGCTGACAGGAACAATTTCAGCGCTGACAGGAAGAAAGTCAACGTTGTTAGAAAGTCAAACGTTGTCAGACCCAAACCTTGTGTGCAGCAAAGTCCATAAGTGATTAGACCTGCCCCATTCTTTTCTAGAAGGTCTAACACTCATGGACAAAGACCATTTCAAAATACAAACACATGGTCAAATAGGCAATGGGTTCTTGTAGCAAACCCTAGGTTCAACACTGACAAAGGTAATTTCAGCGTTGACAGGACAAATTCTAACGCTGACAGAAACGTGACCAGACCTAAATATTCGCAGCCACAAGGTAAGGGGTCTAAAGCTTCTTCAAGATTAACATGGAGACCCAAGAAAGATCAAAACCCTAATAATAATGGGATTTCAATGACTTGCAATAGATTTAATTACATTTCAAAAGTCATTACAAAACCTATTGGGGTTAACTGGGTATTTCATCCTAAAAAGGATGAGAATGGGGTTGTTGTGAGAACTAAGTCTGTTCTTATTGAACAACCAGATGAATCCAAGTCTTTTGAGACTTGGGTTCCCAAAGAAAACTAATTTGTTTTCTTTATGTGCAGGGCATTCAAAGACAGATCAATGATTATGGATATTGGGATAGTGGATGCTCAAGGCACATGACAGGGAAGGAAGACTATCTGACGAACTTCACCCCTATTAAAGATGGTGATAAGGTATACTTTGGAGGAGGATATGGAACTATCACAGGCAAAGGAACCCTTCTCACCAATAATCTGCGTTTTGAGAACGTCTTCCTGGTAAAAGAACTTGATTACAACCTGTTTAGTGTATCACAAGTTTGTGATAACAAAAATAAAGTTCTTTTTACTAATACTGAGTGTTTGGTGTTAAGTAAGGATTTTAAGATCCCTGATGAGAAATACATTGAGTATAGAACACCTAGGCATAAGGACATATATAATGTGAATTTAAATGGGATTAAAATGAATACCAATATGTCTTGTTTTTATGCTAAGGCCTCAGTAGATGAAAGTAATTTATGGCACAGGAGACTAGGGCACATAAATTTTAAAAATATAAATAGACTTGTGAGGCTTGGTTTAGTTGATGGTTTGCCTGAGAAGGCCTTCCACAATGACCACTCTTGTGTTGCATGTCTTAAAGGCAAGCAGCACAAGGTCTCATTCAAGTCCAAACAGGTGCATACTAGTTCCAGACCTCTTCATATGCTTCACATGGACCTCTTTGGTCCAACAAATATAGAAAGTTTGAATGGTAAGTCATATTGTTTTGTTGTCACAGATGACTTTTCTAGATTTACTTGGACATTCTTTCTAGCTATGAAGAGTGACACAGCTGATGTTCTTATTGATTTTATCACTCAGATTGAGAAAAGGTCTGGCAATGAGGTTAAAATGCTTAGGAGTGATAATGGTGGAGAATTTAGGAACAAGAAGTTAGATGATTTCTGTGCCAGGAAAGGAATTACTAGGCAATTTAGTATTGCTAGAACCCCACAACAAAATGGGGTTGCTGAGAGGAAAAATAGAACCCTATTGAAGCAGCCAGAACAATGTTGGCTGATGCTCACTTTCCAATAGCCTTTTGGGCTGAGGCTGTTAATACAGCATGCTATGTGCAAAATAGAGCATTGGTTAACAAAATTCAGAACAAAACACCTTATGAGTTACTTTGGGGAAGAAAACCTAATATTGGTTTTCTCAGACCTTTTGGTTGTCATGTAGTAGTGTTTGACACTAGTGATGCCTTAGGGAAATTTAGTGCAAAAGGTGATGAGGGCTATTTCATGGGGTATTCAGTGCAGAGCAAGGGTTATAGGGTTTATCTTAAAGAGGACAAACGTATAGTTGAGAGAGTACATGTTAGGTTCTTAGAGAATAAACCTAGTGATCCTGAAAGTGGTCCTAATTTGTTGTTTGATTTGGAACCCTTATCTAGAACTTTAAATTATATACCTGTCACTAATCCAGACATTGTGAAGGTAACTTCAAGTGTTGTGGAGGAACAAGTTGTTAATGTTTCAGGTACACAGGTTCATGAAAAGGATGGATCACAAGCAGAAAAGGCATCTCCTACATTTGAATATGTCACAATTCCCATTTGGACAGATGTTTTTGCTGCTGCTGCTGCTGCTGGACAAGATATTGGTGGTTTTCAAGTACCACCAGATACAAACATGCATGGTCCTTCAGGCGCTGACAAAGGCAAATCTAGCACTGACAAGACCAATTCAGACGTTGATGGCTCAGACGTTGACAACAACAGTTCAAGCGTTGTTAGCCCAAGCGCTGACAAACAAGGTTCAGACGTTGACAACACCTTTGCACATCTTTTCTCTTCCACTTTTGAACAAGGTGAACCTTCCAATTCTTATGAAGAAGGTCATCCTTATGTTGACATAAGAGAGTCTGATGAAGAAGACATTGGCAACATGGAGCATGAGGTTGAGGACACCAGACTTTTTGAAGGAGGGTTTCTCACTTCCACAATGAAGAATCACCCCACATCTCAGATCATTGGTGATATTATGACCCCAGTTCAGACTAGAAGATCTCATCAAGGTCTTGGTGGGTTTATTGCCAATATACACAAGAAGGTTGATACCCCTCTTGTGCAAGCATGTTTGTTTGCATGTTTTATGTCACAAGAAGAACCCAAGAAAATATTTGATGCTCTCAAGGAACCAAGTTGGGTGGAAGCAATGCAGGATGAGCTTCACCAATTTGCAATTCAGGATGTTTGGGAGCTGGTTGATTGTCCTAGATATGTCAGACCTATAGGGACAAGATGGGTTCTCAGGAACAAAAGAGATGAAAGAGGCATTGTGGTCAGAAACAAGGCAAGGTTAGTGGCTCAAGGTTATACACAAGAGGAGGGGATAGACTATGAGGAGGTCTTTGCACCAGTTGCAAGGATTGAAGCTATTAGGATTTTTCTAGCCTATGCTTCCTGCATGGGCTTCACAGTCTATCAAATGGATGTCAAGAGTGCTTTCTTGTATGGCACCATTGTTGAGGAAGTATATGTAATGCAACCTCCTGGTTTTGAGGATCCAGAGCATCCAGATAAAGTGTATAGAGTCAAAAAGGCTATGTATGGCCTTCATCAAGCCCCTAGAGCATGGTATGGTACTCTGTCTACCTATTTGGTGGACAATAGATTCAAGAGGGGCACCATAGATCAGACACTATTTACAAAGAAGAAAGGCAAGGATGTGTTGCTTGTGCAGGTCTATGTTGATGATATCATTTTTGGGTCTACTGATCCAAAGATGAGTGAGGATTTCTCCAAGCTTATGACAGACAAATTCAAGATGAGTGCTATGGGGGAGATGAACTTCTTTCTTGGTTTACAAGTTCAGCAGAAAGAGGATGGTATCTTCATCTCCCAGGATAAATATGTTGCTGAGATCTTGAAGAAGTTTGGCTTTTCTCCATATGAGAAGAGGGCTACTACTCCTATGGATAGAGAACACCCTTGGGGAAAGATTGGAGATGGGAAAGATGTTGATGTCAGGCATTATAGATCCATGATTGGATCCTTGATGTATCTTACTACTTCCAGACCTGATATCATGTTTGCTGTGTGTGCTTGTGCACGACATCAAGTGACTCCCAAAGAATGTCACCTTTATGCTGTGAAGTGGATCTTTAGGTACTTAAGATGTTATCCCAGTCTTGGTTTGTGGTACCCAAAGGATTCACCATTGGAGCTGATTGCATATTCAGATAGTGATTATGGAGGTGATAAGTTTGATAGGAAATACACAACTGGTGGATGTCAGTTTCTTGGGAGTAGGTTAATATCTTGGCAATGCAAGAAACAAACAGTGGTGGCTAATTCTACAACTGAAGCAGAGTATGTGGCTGCAGCAGCATGTTGTGGTCAAGTGTTGTGGATTCAGAACCAGCTGTTGGACTATGGGTATAATTTCATGCATACTTAGATATTTGTTGATAATAATAGTACTTTATGCATCATTAAGAATCCTGTACATCATTCTAAAACTAAACACATAGAAACTAGACACCATTTTATAAGAGATTGCTTTGAAAAAGGTTTAATACAACCAGATAGGGTTGACACTGAGGAAAATGTGTCAGATTTATTAACTAAACCTTTTGATGCTGGGAGATTTCAATACTTGGTAACAAGTATTGGAATGGTTAATCTCACTTAATATGTGTTTTGGATTCTTTTTGTAAAAGTATGTACAGGATGATGCATTATTATTATTGGTCTTATTGATGATTTAGATTTTCCACTGTCTTTTTCTAACACTGACAAAGGTTGCTTGAACGTTGATAAGTGTTTTTGCAACGTTGTCAGCAATATAATTGTCTAACGCTGACAAAGCTTCCCTTAACGCTGTCATGTGTTATCGGGGCGTTGTCAGCAACAATGTTAGTTTTGTGGTTTTCAATCTAAATGTGCAGATGGTGTTAGCAGTATACCATTGGATACAGAGTTGCTTATGGATCAATTGAGAAGCATTTGGACAAGTTTTTATTTGTGGATGATGGTTGGAATGTTTCATTCCTATCTTGACATAAATTTTTATGTTCATGCATGATTTTAGCAAACTTTTTGTATCATAGTTTAAGGGGAGGTTTTAGGAACCTTTAAGATGTTTGGGTATCCATATGATACTCTTATCACAATTCTAGATTGTGTCCACAGGTGAGTATGAGTTAGTTTTACTAAATCATGAGGCACTGTAGCATGCATAGTATATCAACTTTGCATGCTGCCAAGACATTTTTGGCCTAGAATTGGTTGTGGTCTGTTGGGAGACTTGGGAATGATTTTGATATGGGATTTACCTGGGAGTAACAAGGATTTTATAAGATAACTTTGTTGTTAAGAGTTTTGGTTAGCAAGGGACACTAGAGGACTGTTATGTCTATCTTGCTTATGCAAGTGTGCATAACTGGACAGTGCTTGCCGCCCTATAATAATTATCAGCTTTTGGTTATCTTCTCTTGGATAAATTACTTGTTAAGGTCATTTTTCACTTTTTAAAATAATTTTATTTTTGGACGCTGACAAGAAATTTCCAAGCGTTGTTGTGACCAAATTGGACGCTGACATGGCTTTAGGCAAACGTTGACAAGATTATAGCCGTTGGGCGTTGATAGGTTATTTTTGACCGTTGACACTCAATGGGACCTACCCAGTTGTTACTTTTTGACATATTTTCAAGCCGTAATTTTAGGAGTTGTTACTTTCATTTAATGCAAGAGATAACTTATAACTTTTTCAATATTTTCATGATTGATTTTTGAAAATCTTTGCCTATTTTTTGGCCAATCACATGCATTCTTTTTCTACTATAAATTTGGCTCCTACTTCAAACAAGGTATCTATAATTCTTGTCTAACACTTTTCTCTTATCAACTTCATCTTCTACACTTAAAACTAACAGCTTTCATCAATGGCACCAAAGTTTAACTCAGTAGAATTAGAATTGGGGTTCAGATCACAACACAACATGATGGCTTATCTTGAAGCTGATAATGATCTGTTTCCCCAATACACACAAATGGTGGCGTATTTGAACGCATCCCCATTAAGGTATGCTCTTTCTCATGCACCACTCATTCCAGTCACACACATTAAGCAGTTTTGGAACACTGTCAGTTCCTCAACAGTTAATGGAGTGACCACATTAACTTCTATTGTTCATGGGAGGTCTTGGGTGGTTACTGAGGCCTTGGTACGCCAAGCCTTGCATCTTGATGATGCTGATGGTGTAGCCATCCTTCCCATAAATGAAATAGAACAAGGGCTTAGGGCTTTGGGATATCCTTTTCCTGATGAAGGTACTCTTAATAAGTATCATAAGCAGGAATTTCCCCCAGCCTGGAAGTACCTCATCCACATCCTCCTTCAATGTTTGAGTCCCAAATGTACTGCACACAATGAGATCAATAGATCCATTGCTAGTGCTATTGTGTGCATTGCAACAGGGCAAAAATATAACTATTCTAAAATGATTTTTGAAGGGATGTGTAAAAACAAGGGGACAAAAATGACTTTCGCTTATCCCCGTTTTCTGCAAATGATTTTTGATGATCAAGGTTACTGCTCAAGGGATCACAATGTTTTTTATAAGATCCCTGAGCAAAAGAAAGCTATTTTTATGAAGATGGATTCACCACCCCATAGAGACTTACCTTTAACCCCAGCCATGCTTGCTGTTATTGCAGCAGCACAACCCCAACTAGACCCCCAACCTCAAATTGACCCTCAACCACAACTTGAACCCATTCCTGAACCTTTACCCTCACCTGAACAAATGCAAATTGACCAAGAACCCTTTGACGCTGACACATCAAATGTTGGCGTTGATGTGCCTATTTCCAACGCTGACACACAACCTTCACAATCCCAAACACCCCTTAACCAACCCACATCTACCCATTCTTCCACACCATCTTCCACACCACCTGAATATAGGTTGATGAAACGCCAAAGGACTACTGGTGTGTTCTCCTCTAGTGGTCCTAGCCATCAAGCAGAGAGAACCACCACCACAAGTGTGGCTGGTGACCTGGATGAGGCTGGGACTATTGGTTCTGGCTTAGAAGCTGGCCAAGGCAGTCCCACCATCATTAAGTCCTCATCCTTGCCCAATGAATCTGACTTGGGAGGTCAAATCCCTATTTTAGAAGAGGGCATATTGGAACCAATGACTCTTATGGAATTGACGGCAGTCTGCATAAGCTTGCAAAAGCAAAATGCAGACTTAGTACAAATTGTCAGCTCACAAGGCCTTGAACTCAAGCAATTGAGGGAGAGGATTGTTGTTTTGGAAAGTGATCGTGTTAGAAGGGGTATGGAGGAGTATTCCAAAGGGGAGGAAGATCAAAGAAATCTGAGTGATAAGGGCAGCCAGGATGGTCAATCAATGGATGTTGTTGAGGCCCTTACAACTTTGAAGGAACAAACAGGTTTTGATACGTCCTTAATCTCTCCCACCAACCTAAATTTGTCATTTACAGCTATGTTGAGAGAGGTTACACAAGGCGCTGATGGAAAATATTTGAGCGTTGACAAGGCAAATTTGGACGCTGATAGAAGTATTTTGGGCGCTGACAGGATAAATTTGGGCGTTGACAGACCTGCTCATGAAGGTGATGTATCCCAGTCATCATCTATCATCAAGGAAGTTTCTACTCAGGTATTACCATCTACCTTACCAACCATTGCACCATTAGATAAGGGTAAGGGTAAATTGGTAGAAGAGATTGTTCTAAAGGATGTAGCCCAGGTTGAATTCGATAGAAGACTAGCTGCGCAAATCATGGAACAAGATGAAAAAGAGAAGTCAGCATTTGTTGTGACTTCAGAAGAAGAAAGTGATAGCTCAGACTCAAGTGTGATGATAATAGAACCAGAAAGGCTTGAGTATGGTGATGAGCTTGCTAAAGAGAAGCTGAGAGAATTGAAATTACAGGTTGACTTTGACATGCCAGAGGTGGTTCAAATGTACAATTCTTGGGAAGAAAGCTGCATGGATAATCCAGACTTGACCATTTCAGATCAAATTTTGGGTTTGGAGCTTCTTCTTAGAGTTCAGAAGGATTGTAAGGTGATTTTGAAGCACAAGGCAAGCAATATTCTCTCAGAGTTAAAAAGGGATAGAAGGGAGCTCTACTTTATGTTGCTCAGATGTCATGGAGTTGGATGGACATATCAAAAGTTGAAGGCTTTGACATTTGATGAGTTGGAAAACAGGGCTTATGTCATTTGGGTGAGAGTGCAGGAAGCAAACACTCTCAGACTTCTTTCAGATGAAAGAAAGGAGCAACTTGCAGAAGAAATGGAAATCAAGAAAGCTATGATGATTCCCAGGCCAGTGAAGAAGGGATTTAAATTTGAGTTTCCAAAAGATATGAATCCACTATATCCAAGTGAAGCAGTTATAAGAAAGAGCCTCAAGCTCTCCCCATTAGAAGCTTCAGATATGGTGCAAGTGTTACCATTAGATTCCAGGAATCCAATTGTGAGCTATGAAGAAGATGAATGTGGATTCTAGAAGATTGGCAGATTTGGCAAGGAGGTACACACTTTTACCACTCTCATATCTTTATTTGCAAGTTGTGATAGAGAAGACTTGGTGGACCTTTGGAGGTTGCTGGAGACCAAGTATGAGGCTGAAGCACCAACTTCAGCTAATGGAATAAAACTTTGGACCACATTCAAAAGAATGTGTGGGACAAAAGAGGAAGATCCTGCAATATGGAAGGATCTTGAAGATGACCTCAGTGGTCTTCAATGGAGGTTATATTCAGCTGCTGGTGTATACCATTTGAGTTCTACAAAGTTTGCTGAGTATTTAATTGTGGATGCTCAGTATTTCATATCCAAGGCTGTATTGGAAAAGATGAAGGACACTCAGCTGGAGATAGATTATTCAAGTGATATGGCAAAGGATTTGATCAGATTTATTCATTACCAATATGAGAAGATTTGTCAGACTCCTCCTAGTCCTTAATGCTTATTTAGAAACTTGATCATAAGAGTGGATATCAAGTTTAGGGGAGGATTGTTGGGAATAAATTAAGGCCAGATCACTTGAGCGCTGACAAGAACAATTCAAGCGTTGACAAGAGCAAAGCAAGCGCTGACAGCTCAAGCGTTGACAAGTTAAAGTCAAGCGTTGATACATTGAAGACAAGCACTGATGGAAGATATAATCTACACGTTTATTATATTCTAGAATACTTCTAGTAAGGATAGAAACGACAATGTATTTTCTATGTTTATCTTTATCTAGAATAGCTGATACGTAGCTTATTGTACAAGGCTTCTTGTATCTATAAAAGAAGGCCTTTAGGTTAATGTTTGATATAAGTTTTATATAAGTTTTCATTCGTAAACATCTTTCATTGTAAGCAAGTTCGACATTCATAATCAAAGTGAAAGTTTGTTTACATCTTGTGTGTTCTTATTTAAGTGTTAAATTCCGCATAACACTTAGATTCATAAAGCATATACAAAGGTTTCTCTACGTGTATTACTTGATCTAATCTCGTATACACAAAGCTAATCAATCTAAGTTTGGGATCAACAATAATTGGCTCTATCATTTCTCGTTCTCCACAGTTTAAAATCTCAAGTAATGAGACTCGTGGATGCTTAGCCTATTAAATCAAAGTTTTTGGTTTTCGAGTCGCCTATAGGATCTTGCAAATTCTTAGACTTTTTCAAGTTTAGAAATCGCATTTTAAAGTTCCCTTGATAAACGACTCTCTAGGATCAAATATAGGAACTTGCGAAAAGTTCTTGTTCTTAACCCGTGAGAGTTAAGACTTTCGCGTTTTATAGCTCCCTATATAAAAGCCTAGCAAAACTCGACTTAAACATGTTAAGGATACTAGCTAGAGTAACTTAGATAAGTAAACTCGGGTTGAGTCAAAAGATTCACAACGTTAGAAAATTAAAACCAATTTATTAAGATTTATTCTAGCAAAGAAAGAAAATAACTATACAAAGGTAAAAACTAATAGGCCAAAATAGATCAAAAACTTTGAAAAATGTCAAAAAATTCATTTTCCGGTTAAAATGAGGACAAATACAAGGAAAATGCCACTTAACTTCGATAGAAGTCCCCCCTACACTTAAGATAAACATTGTCCTCAATGTTTAAGCATGTGGGAGTAAACTCCCCTACACTTAGGACATTGTGCACTTTGTTTAAATCTTGCTAAGGAAAGGACAACTAAAGAGATTCCTATTTTAATATTGAGAAAATAGAAAATAGTGAATCGAAAAGAGTTTAGGATAGAACCGGGAAAGAGTAGAACACGGAATCACGGGTCGTCAAGAATCATCAAGAGTGTATCATTGAAGCTCGAATCCCTGATTAAGAAGAGAGGAGAGGAAATAGCAAACCAAAGGGTCTCCCCTACACTTATGATAAAGAAAGCGAAAAGATAGATGCGTGGGTTGCCTCCCAAGAAGCGCTTGATTTTTTTTAACCGAGTCATTAGCCTGACTCGACCTTGATCATCAACGGAAGAAGCATGAAGCATATCCACCAGGATCAAAGACATAGTTTTCGTCCACTAAATAGCACGAGCTTAAGGTGAACAAGGCAAGCCAAAGAAGAGTAGGCAAGGTTCCCTTAAGCAGCGATGGAGCACGGTGGAAGCAATGTTGAAGTGGTGCAAGCGGATTTCCATAAGTTCCAAAGATTTTTCCTTTTATTTCATCAGGTGGATACTGAGATGGCTGCAGAATGTCAATACCGGGGTCGAACACCTTTTCCTTTAAGGGAAAATAGCACTCAGGCTCAGCAGAGTGTGAAGAAGATCCGCGAAGAAACACAACCTCGTCTTCAGAAGGGGGACAAAGAGGTGTTAACTCATACGTGCTGTGGATATTGGTGTCGACCGGTTTCTTCTCCTTAGAAAGAATGTTCTTCAAATCCAAAGTAGGATCAAGACGATAATCTTCAAAGTCATAAGGAGGAGCATCACTCTCATGAGGGAAGTATGTGTTGAGAAACATAGAGAAGTCTTCCTCAAATGAGTAATCGTCCAAAGTAGGATCGAGTGATGACGGAGGATCTTCATCGTGAGAAGAATCGCTCGAAAGAGTATCGGCCTCATCAAAATCATCATATGTGGGCAGCTCGGGATACTCAGAAGTAAGGTCATCATAATCATCCGAATCTGAGCTAGAATCATCATCATCATAAGCATCAAAGACCGGTGGAGAATCATAAATGGGGGAAGTGTCCAAAGTAGGGAGAGAATCATCCACATCATCTTGAAAAAGTGGATTATCATTGCAAGACTCGAATAGAGGATTGTCGTAGACGGTAAAGTCATCGAGCACATTAATCATATTCACTGATTCGCGGCCTCCAAAGGTTGTACTAGTAAGCTTCCCCATTTTAAATACTTGTGAATCATCCTCGACTCTTAAGATTAACTCACCTTCGGCCACATCCACTAAAGCTCGTCCGGTTCTCAAGAATGGCCGACCAAGTATTAAAGGAATACGAGGGTCCATTTCATAATCAACTACGACAAAATCGACCGGGAAAGTAAATGTGCCAACTTTAATGAACACGTCTTCGGCAATACCAACGGGGTAAGCGAGAGTGCGATTAGCAAGTTCAAGAGTCATCTTTGTTGGAGTGAGGTCGGGTAATGATAGTGTTTTCCAAACACTCAAAGGCATAAGATTAATACTAGCCCCGAGATCAGCAAGGGCAATAAATTCTTCAGTTTTGTTGAACACGCAAGGCAACACAAAACGACCGGGATCTCCAAGCTTTTCCGGCAGTTCTTTAAGAATAACTGCAGAGCAGTTTTCATTTAAGCGTGTGTTGGCGAGTTCAATCAGCTTCTCCTTCTTGTTAAGCAATTCCCTAAATGCTTTAACAAATTTGGGCATGTGGACAAGTGCCTCAAGAAAGCTAATGTTGAAGTTCATCTGAGAGATCATCTTCACATAGCGTGACACTTCGGAGTCCTCCTTAGTTAGCATTTTGTTCTTGCCTAAACGAGAGGGATAAGGGATATTGGGTTTGGGTGGTGAAGGTGCAGGTGTAGGTAACGGTTGATATGTTGAAGGGTCATTCGTGGGAACTTCATCACGTCGAGGCGGAGACGGTAATGGTGCACTAATACTAGGTGTAGGAGGAGTAGGGATAAATGGTGGTGGAGGAGGTGTAGATGATGGTGGTGGGATTGGTGGTCCTACTATGGTGACTCCACTACGAGTAGTAATAGCACTCACATTTGCTCGCGGGTTGGTGACAGTGTTTGAAGGTAGAGAACTTGAAGAAGAAGGTTGAGCGGCGGGCAAGAAACTAGCAAGCATATTCTTCAAATCATTGGTTTGATTGCTGAAGGAGGATTGAATATCATTTCGAAGCTCGGATCTTATCTCATTTCCTTGCTTTGTGATATCTCCTTTAAGATTAATAATTTGGCTCTGCAGATTCTTGATTTGCTCACCTTGGGTTCTCATGATGGCCTCAACATCCGGGTTAGTGGGTGGGGTTTGTTGGGCGGGTGGGTGATAAGGATTAGAAGCTCTTGGTGGGATTTGGTTGCTTCTAGTGTAGTTGTTGGCGGGGTTTTGGTTTTAAGGAGAAAAACCGGGTGAAAGGTAGTTGTTAGATCGATAATTCAGCAGATTTCTATCCCCTTGTCGAGCTTGGTAATTTTCCGGTGAATAATTACCATAAGATGCATACACATTTTCCGGATTTCCTTGAGTTGAAGGACAATCGGTGTATGAGTGAGGACCGCCGCATGTTTCACAAGGATTAGCAACCGCTTTAACTTGTTGTTGTTGTTGGTTTGAAGCGAGAAGCGTAATACTTTTGCTCATTTCAGTCATCATGCGGGTGAGTTCGGTCATATCAGGGTTTGCTGAGGTGGAAGAAACATTGACTCTCGGGTTGTTCCTTGAAGAAGCAGAAGAATCCCAGTTTTTGTGGTGAGTAGTCATGTTCTCAATTAACTCTCTACACTCCTCGGGTCTCCTTTTAATGAATGTGCCACCGACGGCTGCATTAATCGTATCACGATCTCGAAAAGTCAAACCGTTGTAGAAAGTATCAATCAATGTGACGGGAAGCATGTTGTGGTTTGGACAACGATCAATCAAGACATTATATCTTTCCCAAGCATCAAAAAGAGATTCATCGGGATCTTGCATGAAACCGCTAATTTGATTGCGAAGACTTGTGACCATGGATGGTGGAAAGTAGCGCGACAAAAAACGTTGAGTCATGTCATCCCAAGTGTGAATTGAATTCTTCGGGAGACGATCAAACCATTTCTCGGCATGATGTAATAAAGTATATGGAAAGAGTTGTAGGCGAAGTTCATCCATTGTGGCACCAGCTAACTTCATGCTTTGGGTGATTGTAATGAACTTGTCGAGGTGTTTGTTGGCATCATCATCATGCAATCCACGGAATGGGTTTGTTTGCACTTGCTGAATCATGTGGTGCTTCAACGAAAACTCAGGAGCGTTGATTTGCATCGGCGCAATCGGTCCTCCTCGTCCAAACATGGTAGGTTGACAAAGTTCCTCCATGGTCCGAAGATCGGGCTGTGGAAGAACATTGTGGTTATTATTAAGGTGCGGTGGAATATTATTGTTGTTAACACCTGACATAGCTAAATCTTCTTGAGTCTCGGGCTCTTGATAATTAGAAGATCTAGTACGCATACACCTAAAAATGCAAAAGAAAATAAAACCAAACACAAAGACAATATATATACACGATAAAGATAAAATCTTTTTGGATTTTTGAAATTTTTATTTTTTTTTGGATTTTAGTCAATTTTAATTTTTATGATTTTTTGAATTTTTTAACAAGAAAATAACGCTCACAAGTGAACGGATCCCAAAAAGCAACGCGTCTCTCACAGAAAACCGTTAATCTTTACGAAAAGAGCCGGCAGCGGCGCCATTTGATAACTCGACTTTACTCAGGTTAAAAATATTCGTTGTACCAATCTCTTCGAATTGATCAACTTGTGTTTAATGTGTGACTCAGTTTTATTTTGGTGGAACAAAAAGGTTGTCGTTGTAGTATTTAAAATAAAAGTGCGAAACAATTAAAGTAAAAGTGCAATTAAAGTAAATCTAAGTCTAATTAAAATAATGGTGCAAGTATTTAAAAACGTGACTGAAATTAAAGGGCACTTAAAAGTAAATAACGCAAATTTAAAACTATATAAGGCAAACTTAAAACGCAACTACTTAAACTAAGGCAAGGCTAAAATAAAGCTAAGTCAAAATTAATTTAAAGTGCAATTAAATAAAAGGCGAGAAAAATAAAGCTTGAAAATGAAAGACAGAAATTTAAAAAGAAAGACTAAAAAGAACTGAAAGAAACCTTGATTCGGAAGTTCAAAACTTCCGAATGAACTGGCTTGACTCGGAACTTTCAACTTCCGAATGAACACAATTTAGTCGGAACTCCTTGATTCGGAAGACTTCCGGATGAAGCCTTCTTGATCCGGAACTTTGCCCTTGGTTCGGAACTTTCGAGTTGATCCGGAACTTTTGAGACTTCCGAATGAACTGCTTGACTCGGAACTTTTAAAGTTTCGAATGAACCCTCTCTGATCCGGAACTTTTTGAGTTCTGAATGAATTGCTTGATCCGGAACTTTTTAAGTTCCGAATGAGATTGCTGACTCGGAAGTTTTGGTGTTGATCCGGAACTTTGCTGTTGATCCGGAACTTTTTCGTTCGGAAGTCTTCGTCCGGAACTTAGAATGTTCCGGATGAACAAGCTTGACTCGGAAGTTTTTGCTGGTCCGGAACTCTTCCGGATGAAACCCTTGATCCTGAACTTTGAAGTTCCGAATGAAACAACTCCTTCCCTTGAGTCGGAAGTTTTCCTAGAAAGATCAGACACAGAAACAAACTCCCCCGAAGAACAAGGGATCAAAATAACAAGAATCTAACCACAAATTATCCAAAATCAAACACACGATTAAACTAAATTAATAACAAAACATTCATTAATCATAAACTAACAATTTAAATCAACAAAACAAACAAATTTAACCACAATAATCAAAAACCCACTTGATCAAAATAAAACCAAGAACATGAACACAAACATAAACATAAAAATCAAAGATTAAGAAAGGTAGATGAGAGATTAACAAGATAAAGTAAAGATTGACAAGAATTAAATGAAAACTTACTTGAAATTAAAGGAATTTAATGTGCAAGACAAGGTATTTAAATTGACAAGTATTTAAATGACATGAATTAAAGGTGCAAGGTAATTAAATGGTGGAAGACTAATTGTCACACTTAGCCAACAAGAAAAATAATTATCATCCTAATCTATATATAGGGGAGGATTAGGAAGCTTCCTCCCCTCCTTCATTTCTTCTTAATTGCGAGATTAAGTCCCTCCTTCTTTTAATCTTCATTAATTGCATCATTAGTCCTTTATTCTTCTAATCTTCTTTGAACTTGGACTTTAATGACTTTTGGCTCGGGATTTCTTTGAACTTGTCTTTAATTTCTTCAATAAATTATACTTGAGTTCTTCGGCTTTTGATAAACTTCCGTCTTTTAAATTTTTTTCCATTAATCTTCAGAATTGGTCTTGGACTTCCGTTCTTTTTGCACTCTTGACTTCTCGACTTCGTCTTTCATCGTTTTTCTTCAATAAAAGTCCGTAAATGCCCGTGAATTCCCGTGTTTTCTCCACTTTTCACCTTTTCGTCCTAAATCACAACAAAAACACAAACCACGCATAATTCCGACATAAAAGACATAAAATACACGTTTTGGTCCGGTTATTATTGTAATTAAGTGGTAGAAAAGATGTGTGTTTACACACATATCATTAACGCAGCATACGGAACCTATCCTCCAGCCGGTTATCAAGCTCGTCCTTAAGGAGACCGTAACTTGCTAAGCTATCGTTCCAACAACTTTCTTTCCCCGCCCGGTTTTCCTCCAAACAATCAAAACCAACAACAAAACCTTAACCGAACCAACCAAAACCAACCTCGAGCACCTTACCAACCACCTCAAAGACAACCGTATCCACCTCAAAATCCTACTCAAGTTTACCAACCCGCTCCTTACCAACCACCTGCTTATCAAGCACCTCCTCCTACTCAACCCACCGTTTTCAACCACGAGGTCGAAACGTACATGCGGACGAATGATGTGTTGGTGAAGAATCTGCAGACCCAGATTATTAATTTGAAGGGCGACATGGTGAAACAAGGGAATGATCTTAGAGCCGATATGCGAAATTCTTTGAGTAGTCAAACGAATGACCTAAGGGACATGATGGCTGGGTTCTTCCAAGGTAATCAAACCTCCTCTTCGGGTACTCTTCCGAGTAACACCGTAGCTAATCCAAGAGGGGAGATGAAAGCAATCACCACTCGCAGTGGAAAAGGTACCAAGGAACCCGAGCTTCCTATACCTACACCGGTGATTGTGACTAAGGAAAACAAGTCACCTACTCATATTCCTCAACCTTCTACTTCCCCAATTCCTCCACCTCTTACTTCTACCCCTCCACCACCCAAGGATGTGAGTGATCCTACTATTCCAAAGCCTTCCTCTTCTTACGATATACCTTATCCCTCAAGGTTGAGGAAAGAGAAGCTCAAAAGCAAGGACGATATTTAAGTTTCAAACTTTCTCAAAATGTTTAAACAATTGAATTTTAACATCTCCTTCGCTGAGGCTCTCGCTCACATGCCTAAATATGCGAAAATGTTTAAAGATCTTCTTAGTGACAAGGAGAAACTTCTTGATATTGCTAATACCCAACTTAATGAGAATTGCTCCGCGGTTCTCTTAAGGAAATTGCCAACCAAACTTGGTGATCCGGGTCGCTTATTAATCCCTTGCAACTTCCCGGGAGTAGAGAATTGCATGGCCCTAACCGATCTAGGTGCTAGTATCAACTTAATGCCTCTAAGTGTTTGGAAGCAATTATCTCTCCTTTAGCTAGTCCCCACCAAAATGACTTTGGAATTAGCTAACCGTACGGTTGCTTATCCAGTGGGGATAACCGAAGACGTTTTTGTAGGAGTCGATAAATTCACTTTTCCCGCCGATTTCGTCGTAGTCGACTACGAGATGGATCCTCGTGTTCCATTAATCGTTGGACGTCCATTCTTGAGGACCGATCGCACTCTCATCGATGTAGAAGCGGGTGAGCTTATCATGAGAGTTGGTGACGATCAAATTGTCTTCAACATGGTCAAGATTTCTAAACAGCCTTATTCATACGAGAGTGTTAATTGTATCGACGTTCTTGATGAGGCTTGTGAAGAACACTTTAAAGATGCTTGTAAAAGTAGTCTTACCTCTACTCCCAATGTTGAGACCGTTGCCTCTATTGCTCCATCACTAACTCTATTTGGAGAAAGTGATTTCCTTTGGAAAGATTTTGAAGCAACCATGGGAGATGTGAACTTAGAATATGACGATTCTCCTACCGATTGGGATGAAGACATTCGTCTCATTGAGAAACTTCTCAAAGAGGACCATATTTCTCCACCATCTCCCAAGGCTATTGCGATCGATGAACCGAATTTGAATCCACCTTCCATCGAAAATCCTCCGGATTTTGAGCTTAAGGAGTTACCATCCCATCTCGAGTATGTGTTCCTTGAAGATAAGAAGCAGTCGCCCGTCATCATCGCTAAGGACTTGAAAGAAGAAGAAAAATCTCGCCTTATCGCCGTGCTTAAAGATCATAAGAAGGCAATTGCTTAGAAAATTTCCGATATCCGCGGAATTGATCCAAACTTTTGTACTCACAAGATTCTCATGGAAGATGACTTTAAACACGCAATCCAGAGCCAAAGAAGGGTTAATCCTCGAATTCATGACGTCATCAAACAAGAGGTTATCAAACTTCTAGATGCCGGCTTGATTTAACCTATTTCAGATTCGCCATGGGTAAGTCCCGTCCATTGTGTGCCCAAGAAGGGCGGAATAACCGTTGTTCCCAATGAACACAACGAGTTGATTCCTACTCGTCTCGTTACTGGGTGAAGAGTTTGTATCGACTATCGCAAACTCAATGATGCCACGAGAAAAGATCACTTTCCTCTTCCTTTTATGGATCAAATGCTCGAGCATCTAGCGGGTAATGACTATTACTGCTTCTTAGACGGTTTCTACGGGTATTTTCAAATTCCCATCGATCCCAAAGACCAAGAGAAAACCACATTCACTTGTACCTACGGAACATTTGCTTACAAACGCATGCCTTTCGGTTTATGCAATGCTCCTGGGACGTTCCAACGGTGTATGATGGCTATCTTCCATGACATGGTTGAAGAAACTATGGAAGTCTTCATGGATGATTTCTCGGTTTATGGCGATTCTTTCTCTGCTTTCCTTGCCAATTTAGAGCGTATGCTTAAGCGGCGTGAAGACACTCGCCTTGTTCTTAATTGGGAAAAATGCCATTTCATGGTAAAAGAAGGCATCGTGCTAGGACACAAAATCTCCAAAGCCGGTCTTGAAGTGGACCGTGTTAAAGTCGATGTTATTGCTAAATTGCCTCCAACTTCAACCGTGAAGGGCGTGAGAAGTTTCCTTGGTCATGCGGGCTTCTACCGTCGATTCATCAAAGATTTTTCTAAAATCGCTCGCCCGATGACCCACCTCTTGGAAAAAGATACTCCTTTTATCTTTTCCAAAGAGTGTATTGAAGCCTTCAACCTTCATAAGGATCAGCTAACTAAGGCACCGGTCTTGGTTACCCCTAATTGGGAGCTGCCTTTCGAGTTGATGTGTGATGCTAGCGACTTTGCTATTGGAGCGGTTTTGGGCCAAAGAGTGAATAAACACTTCCAACCGATCCATTACGCTAGCAAGACAATGACAGGGGCTCAATTGCATTACACGACAACCGAAAAAGAGCTTTTAGCTGTTGTCTATGCTTTTGAAAAATTTCGCCCCTATCTTGTCCTTTCTACCACCATCGTGTATACCGATCATTCCGCGTTGAAGTACTTGTTAACTAAACAAGATTCTAAACCAAGACTTCTTCACTGGGTTTTGCTACTTCAAGAATTTAAAATCGAAATTCGTGATAAGAAGGGAGCTGAAAACCTAGCCGCGGATCATCTTAGTAGACTTAAGGATCCGTATCAAGGGGATCATCCGAACAAAGAGATCAATGACTCTTTTCCCTTTGAGACCTTAATGTCTATCAACTCGAATAATGATGAAGCCCCGTGGTTTACGGACATTGCAAACTACTTGGCGGCTGGAATTCTCATTGACGGGTTAACATCCCAACAGAAGAAAAAGTTCTTTAAAGATATTAAGACTTACTTTTGGGATGACCCGTATCTCTTCAAACAATGCGCTGATTTGATTATTCGCCGATGTGTTGATGGACCGGCAGCTTTAGACATTCTTGAAGCTTGCCACAACGGACCGAACGGTGGTCACTTTGGTCCCAACTTCACCGCTAAAAAAGTGTTTGACTCGGGATTTTATTGGCCCTCCATTTTTCGTGACGCTCACGAAATGGTGAAAAATTGTGATGCTTGCCAACGCCAAGGCAAGATCACACATAAAGATGAGATGCCTCAAAATTTCATACAAGAATGTGAAATCTTTGATGTATGGGGCATCGACTTTATGGGGCCATTCCCTTCATCTAAAGGAAACACATACATCCTTGTAGCCGTTGACTACGTTTCTAAATGGGTTGAAGCTAAAGCTTTACCCACTAACGACACAAGGGTGGTTTGTAACTTTTTGAAGTCGCTGTTCGCTAGATTCGGTGTGCCTCATGCCATTATTAGTGATCGCGGGACTCATTTTTGCAATGATCAATTCGCAAGAGTCATGGCTAAGTATGGTGTCAATCATCGTCTTTTCATCGCATACCACCCACAAACTAATGGCCAGGCTGAAATATCCAACCGAGGGTTAAAGCGAATTCTTGAACGAACCGTGGGAGAGCATCGTGCCTCTTGGGCCGATACACTTGATGATGCTCTGTGGGCTTTTCGTACCGCTTACAAGACTCTGATTGGTTGTACACCATATCGTCTCGTATATGGGAAAGCATGCCACCTCCCCATTGAGTTGGAGCACAAGGCTTACTGGGCCTTGAAGTGGGATAATTTCGACATCAACAAAGCCGGTGACCTACGCAAAATCCAACTCAATGAGCTCAATAAACTCCGGAATGAGGCTTATGAAAATTCTTTGATCTATAAGGAAAAGACTAAGCTCATTCATGACTCTAAGATTAAAAACCGAGAGTTCCAAGTTGGAGACAAAGTTTTACTATTCAACTCTCAGTTGAAAATCTTTTCGGGCAAGCGGAAATCTCGTTGGTCTGGCCCATTCACCATTGCCCAAATTTTTCCATATGGTACTCTCGAGCTCGCTCAACCTAATGGACCTAATTTTAAGGTGAATGGCCAACGAGTGAAGTTGTACTTTGGTGAGGACATCTCTCATGAGATGATTCCATCCCTCACCACGTTTCCCATGAACTAATTTTGGGTCGAGTCAGGCTCGTGACTCGGTTATCAAAAACAAGCGCTCCTCGGGAGGCAACCCGAGTATCTATCCTTTTCCGTTTTACCTCCTAAGTGTAGGGGGACCTATATAGGTTTTTTGTGTTTGTGTGGTGATGTGATTACAGGGATGAATGCACTTTTGGAACCTTTGAAGAACCGTGCTCCCGTGTTATCCACAATCCTGTTCTATCTCTCAACTATCGTGATTCAATTTTCTTTATACTCACATTTGAAATTGATCACGTTAGTCGTCTCTTCCTTAGCTTGATTTAACCAACGTGCACAATGTCATAAGTGTAGGGGTGACTTTTCCCACATGCTTAAAAATTGAGGACAATGTTTATATTAAGTGTAGGGGAGACTTCTATCGATGTTTTAAGTGGACTTTTCCATTAAAATGCCTTCATTTAACCGGAAAATCATCTTTTTCAGCATTTTTCAAATTTTTAATTAACTTTGGCCATATAGTCGTCATTTTTAAATTTTATCGTTGCTTTCATATGTATATACCCCACAATAAAGTCAAAAATATTAATAAAGTGGTGTAGCAAGTTTAGAAGTCTTCGACGTATTAGGCCCGTTGCGATTATTTTGACTCAACCCGAATAGACTTATCCAAGTTTATTCTAGCAAGTATCCTTAACCATGTAGACCTTAATTGGTTTATTAGGCTAAGCATCCACGAGTCTCATTACTTGAGATTTTAAATTATGGAGAACGAGAAATTATAGAGTCAATTATAAGTCGGTATTCTTGCACAAGCACACTTGCTGTGATTATAAGCCTATTCTCCCATCGCTTGCTAATAATTTATCTGCAATAAGTAAGGTCGTACGATTTTATTGAATAACTTAGCTTCTAGTCCAAGATCGTTTAAAAGTTGCTCGGTAATGATAAGAGTTCATAGCCAAGGCATAACTTATGAAGCGGGGCGCGAAGATTGGCGAGTCCGAAAAGGCCCTAACAAGGCATGAGGATTCCATTTTATTGCTAAAGATCCAAGGTGATGTGAAAAGCATTATTCCCAAAATCAATATGAAGGATCAAGACTCACGACGAAAAGCAATCAACTCCCATAAAGATCATGGAGAAGTCTATCCGAAAAGACCCTAACAAGGTATGAGGATAAATAGATCCAAGTCCGAAAAGGAGGCAGATCGTTGTATCTCAAAATCCCAATTAACGATTGAAGAAATAATGATGAAGTCGTGGTAAACAAAGTTGGAGTATCCCTCAAAAGTCTCCAAGTGAAGAAACTCTATTAACGAAGAGAAGACCATTATCTCAAGAACGTCTCTCAAGATATGAAGTATGAAGTACATGCCAAATATCGGCCCGAGAAAGGTCTCAAATCGTGAAGAGAGTTATGTCAAGATATGAACTTTTTGATATCCTGAGAAGCAGTTTTAAGAGATTTTGTCCTTTAGCTAACTATTAATCAAATCGTCCTACTTTGCTTTCAGCCTAAATAAACTATCGCAATAAGTCCAAAAATGCACTAAGTCTATTCTTTAGTTTTAAAAAAACAACTAGTATAAAACTGATTTGGGGTACATTAATCACTAAGTCTATTCTTTAGTTTAAAAAAAAACAACTAGTATAAAACTGATTTGGTCATAACTTGTTCATTTTTAGAGCTTTTTGAGTGATTTAAAAGCCAAAAATTATGTACTCGGAACGTACTTTTCAAATATTCTGAAAGTATAGTCATGGGAGGTCAGTATCTTGGCCGGAATTATTGTACAAGTGTCGGGTTAAAGGTTGAGTTTGAATAGTAGTTTATTTTTACGATTTGGGATGCACGGGATAACTAGTTTTTTAGTTGAGTTTTGAGTTCGTCAAGAGGGTTGTTTGTAGATTGTTTGAGTCACATAGATGTGGGAGGTAATAATAAATAAATAAATAAATAAAAAAGATATATATTCTTTTGGAAAAGTCGATCTTTTGCACGGTTTAAATAATATGTCGCGGGGCGTAATATGTTTGGTTGCCATTGGGTGTTTCTTGGATTATTTTTCGTTGTCATGGGTCATTTTGAATTGATACACGTTTTGGCTTTGAGTTTTCTTTTGAGTCTCGTGGTTTTTGACTTGTTTTAACTGGTGCACGTGAAATGTCGTTAGTTATCCGTGGGTTTGATTCGTTGATTGTATCTAGTGGATTCAGGATGTAGTTTTGGGTTCGTATTGTTTGGGAGCGTTGAGGTAGCCATATGAAAACTTGGTCGCGCCTACACGATTAAGTAGGTGGCCAGGAGAGAACGGTCGGAATACCCTTAGTGGGGAGGAAAGAGGTTCGTAGACGAACTAATGTGGTCATGAGGTCTAATAGGAGTGCCAAGGGAGATGAATAGAGATTTGTGAAATGTATGGATATTGGCACAAATAACGTGCCATAGAGAGTGTTGGAAGGGGATATTGTTCGTAAGGCATGTATGTTTTCTAAAAAAATTCCTGAAATTTAGTAGGTTTGCCTATTACTGTGAGGTAGAACCATGAATAGAGCAAGTAGGGGAGGTGAGAGGAGTTGTAGTTAGTGCCTTTCCAAGGCAAATCGTTGATGGAGTGATTTAAAAACAAGAGCTGTTAGAAATTGCAAGGAATGCCAGATAAAAGTTGATTTGCTTAGTAGTAGATGGGATGTGGAAAGAGGTTGAGTGGTCCGATGAGAGGAAGTACCGGTCTTTTAAGATGCGTGTGGAATTTTGCAAGTAAAACGAGGTAGGAATTTATTCGTATTGCCGCTAAGAGAGGGTGCAAGGAGGACATAGTTGAAACTGCTAAGGATGTTGTATGAACGCTTTGGGTTTACGGTTATGCATTTGGCTTCGCCAAAGCACTAGCGGTTTTCATGGAGTCAATTAACAGAGTGTGCATGAACGGGTATAAACGAGTTGTCATCGGGAGCATCGACGACATCTTGATCTACTCAAAGTCTAGGAAGGAGAGTGAGGCGAAGTATGTGTTGGTTTTGGAGTGGAATTATATGTGAGATTTTCAAGTGTGAGTTTTAGTATTAAGTCTACCATGATGAGTAGTTAGAGATGATGGCATATCATGGAACCAGCAAGGGGCGAAGTGAAGAAGGATGAGGAAGCATTTTGGAGGCTGAAGAAGTGGATTGGATAATGAGCTGATCTTGTCATTATCGGAAGGACTGGATGAATTCGTGAAGCATGACGATACGTGGAGCAAGGATTTGGACGCGTACGAGGACGACAAAGAAAGGCGATCACTTATACGTTGCAGGAACTGAAGATTTGGAAGAACTGGATAGACTTAGTTAGTGGAGCTGGACTGTTATATCTGCCTAGAATGCTAGAGGCATTTGGTGTACGAGACGTGGAGAATGATCTATACGGATCATGAACGTCTCCAACACATATTCAATCATCTTGATTGAACATTTGGCAAAGAGGATGGGTGGAGTTAATTGATGGAAGAAAACTGCAAGGCCAAGTACCATCTGGGAAAGGCAAGCATGGTTGATGAGATGTGGAATAAGAAGAATGAAGTGAAGCTGAGATGAACTTGAAATATATGGGTGACGTATTAGGGTGGTTTGGATGAAGGATGTAGGTTGCACGAGTTGAGTTGTCT
This sequence comes from Glebionis coronaria, assembly GCA_025667525.1. Taxonomy (NCBI): domain Eukaryota; kingdom Viridiplantae; phylum Streptophyta; class Magnoliopsida; order Asterales; family Asteraceae; genus Glebionis; species Glebionis coronaria. The sequence continues at coordinate 194,955,925 of CM046877.1, read as the reverse complement.
AAAGCTGAGAACGCGTCAACGTGTATGTTGCGTGGCTTGGACAATCATATGGAGAAAAGGGCAATGTAAGGACGAAGTTGGTGGAAGGGATATATAATGCGGTGGAGGAACTAATGGATATGTGAAAAACCGTCATAGGTCACTTTGTAAGGAAATTGGAATTTTTAAGTAGTTTGGGGTACGGACTGAAGGGAGTTGATGAACATGATTGGATATGAGTATATCCAGCTAACTGGGAAAAGGATAGGCAAGTGAGATATTTATACAATCTTAGGAGTTACACTGAGGGAATGAGTGATTGATTTAGAGGGAGTTAGGAAACTCATTAGCGATGGCTGAGTTTTCATAGAATGATGATTATCATACTAGAAGTCGATAAATGCCATTTGAGGCACTATATGAAAGGATATGATGAGTTGTCCCCATTGTGGACTAGAATTGGTAAAAGAGGCTACTAATGTGGTAATGGTGTTTGTGGACATAATGAGAGCAACAAGGGATGCTATGTAGAAAAGGAGGAAACCACTAGATTTAGTGACAAAGTTATGTAGGGAGTTTCACCCATAGTAACGGGTGGTATGATTTGGAAAGATGGAAGTGTTGATGTAGAGTTTTGTAGGTCCAATTATGATCTTTGGAAAGATCGGACCAGTGGCTTATGAGCATAGGATTACCTAGGGGAAATGAGTGGTATATATGATATATTTCATGTATTAAGATTGGTAAAGGTTGTTTGAGAATGCATTTTGCATGTACGGTTACTCGGGACTTGTGTTAATAAGAGTCTTTGTGTAACACCCCACTTGGATAAATGGACCGTTACGTGTATTTATGGCGTGTCATCAAAGCATGCAAGGCAATGTATTAAACATTAACTGACCAAACGGAAGTACCGGAATCAAACATCGGTAGTCCAACATAAGCTCAAAAATATAAAGATTAAGTACTGAAAGAAAAAGGACAAAACAGTGTCCAAACAACCAAAGTAAAGTAACGTCATGTGTGCATAAAAATAAAGGAGTCTGGATAGCTCCCATCCAAATGCACGTACTCTCTTAGAAGTCCTAAGACCGTCCCTGTGTACCTGCCGTTTGGAAACATGAAAGGAAACTACGGCTGAGCATAACGCTCAGTGGACGGATATAGCATGATAAGAATGTACTGAAAGTAATGAAATAGAAGACAACAATGAAACTATAAGACTGATATGTAGCATGTGGTAGAACTCTGCATAAATTCTGAAAAACCTGATTCATATATACTGATACTGAAATATAACTATAAATTCTGAAAACATGCATTTACTGTATTTTAATTGCCAGAGCTTATATAGGTCACGTGTTGTAACAACCGTGCATGAATAACTGGAGGGGTGACCTCATCATGCTGTAGAGGGGTGACCTCTAAATAACTTTGTTGGGTGGAGGGATCAGCTCCATTGTGAAGGATGTAGAGCACACACCACATTCACCCTGATAACTTGTAACACATATAAGCTTAGGATGCATCCATACGCCCCACTAATAATACTGATAAAATGGCCAAGCTGAGCTGAGTGGGACGATGCAGGATATCACTCTCCTGCATGTGAGTCACGACACTGGTGCCTCTAGTGCCGTGGTTACGGTACCTCCGTAACTAGTACATAAACTGGTCGTGCTTGTATATAATGCTCAGGCAATTTATTTAGTTATTAACATGATTACTGATAAACTTAAACATATACTGGGGAAAAACATTTGGCTGAAGACGGGGAATCCTAATCATACATAGAAAGGAAGTCCTTACTGAAAGGGCGGAAAATCCGTACCTCGTGTCCAGTAACCGACCGAGATCAACTGACCGAAAGTCTACTCTGATTTCACGCGAGCTACATGAATAAGGGACGTGAATGAGTAAACTGATATTCGCTTGTTTAATTCCATGTTCTTATTTGTCTTTCATTTATTTATTTATTTCCTGAAATACCGTACGTATATTAACTGATAAATCTGACCTTATAACAATTCATTTAACGTATTATCTTTCTACTATTAGTTACGGTACAACGTATCTCCGACGCTGTAGTAGTACTATAATACGTATCCCGTTAAAATAGAAAGTTTCTTAATTTAGAAGTTCCCAAAATAATTTAATTCATTTAATAAAATTATACTTTTTTAAATATTAAGGAACTATATTAATTTAATACATTTAAAATATATTATAAACGTTGATAAAACAATTTAATTTAAAAAGGTATAATATAAGAATAGTTATTTTATTCATTTTAATAGTTTCCCGAGCCTACCGAGATATCCCTTCTCGGTCGCACAAAAACAATACAACAAAATATGCAAAATCTGCCTATATGAAATTAGTGACAGAATCTGCGTCACTAAAAAGTGTCACCAAAAACTGGATTTTAGAAGCTGTCATAAAAACTGTCATAGAAACTGTCATGAACAAACTGCGACAGAAAAGTCGTCGCAGATCTGTCGCTAATTTCAATCTTAATAGCCCCGATTTTAAGCCCATAATTTCCCACTGATTAAACCTATTGTTTCCACTGATTTAGTAATTTTTCCACTGTTTTAACCAAACCCAAACACCCCTGGTGGTCTTTGGTTGCTGCCGTCCCAAACCAAAACCATCTCGCACCCCCTGGTGGGTCGCGACTGTTTGGAAATTGAACCACCGAGACCCACTGGTCTCGGTTTGTGTGCCCGGCCGAACCAAAACAGTAAGGATCCTAATCTTTTCCATGTTTTTAACCATGTTAATCTCTATAAAACATTTTATCAAATCAACTGTTAAAGAATTAAGAGGTTAAGATCAATTAATTACCAAGGTAGAAAGCTAAGGATTTAGGGTACGAATTCAACCCGTAACTGAATCAAGAAATGAAATCCAAAACCCCTCTCTCTTTGCCCTTCTTTCTGCCGGCGGCTTACACTTAACAAACCCTAATCTTCTATTTTTTTTGAACGCTAGAATGAGAAAGAGGGGTTTAAGTCCCGTTTATTTTTTTTTAAATGGGCTAGGCCCAAAATTTTTCTTTCTTTTTTTTTAAACAAAACAAACCGGCCCCCTTAACTTCCTTATTTATTTTTTTTATTTTTTTATAAATACTTGTAAATTGTGTAATTCATTAACTGCGTATTTACATCTCCCGATTTAAATACGGGTTTTACAATTCTTCCCCTCTAAAAGAATAATTCGTCCCCGAATTAAGGATACGACCGTACTGGGTTTTACAATTCTTCCCCTCTAAAAGAAGAATTCGTCCCCGAATTGTAAGGTATTTAAGCTGACTGGAGTAGAAGCTAAAATGCTAATAAGCTGGAAGACATAAAAGCTGAAAAGACATACCCGAATCAAAACTGAAAGTGAGGATAAGAAGTCCGTATAGACTCCTCTGTTTCCCAAGTGGCCTCCCGCTCGGTATGGTCCCTCCACAGGATTTTGACGAAAGGAATGGTCTTCCTTCTCATGACTCGATCCTGGCGATCTAAAACTGCTTCGGGTTCCTCAATATAAGATAGATCCTCCCGAATCTGATCGAGTGGATAATTTACTTTGTGAAGCTCATGATAGTTGTACCCCCTGAGTAATGATACATGAAACACGTTATGGACGTGTGAAAGCTGAGGTGGTAACGCCAATCGGTATGACACTTCACCGATACGTTCAAGGATTTCGAACGGTCCGATGTAACGAGGGCTGAGCTTGCCCTTGAGGCCAAAACGTCTGACACCGCGTGCGGGTGATACTTTGAGGAACACACGATCCCCAGTCTGAAAAGATAGATCTCTGCGATGCTTGTCGGCGTAACTCTTCTGGCGAGTACGCGCTTCTTGCAGTTGTGCCCTAGCGATGGCGACCTTTTCATTGGTCAGTTCTATCAATTTTGGTCATTCAATCAAACATTCTCCCACCTGATCCCAACAAATAGGAGCACGGCATTTTCTGCCGTATAACATCTCGAATGGAGCACGCTTGATACTAGCATGCCAACTGTTGTTGTAGGCAAACTCGACCAAGCAAATATAGTCATCCCAGTGTCCTGTCCATTCTAATGCACAGGCGCGTAGCATGTCCTCTAAGGTCTGGATGGTACGCTCTGACTGACCATCCGTCTGTGGATGGAAAGCTGTGCTGAGCTTGAGCCTAGTTCCCCAAGCTTTATGCAAACCTTCCCAGAAGTGAGAAGTGGAACGGGGATCCCTATCTGATATAATTTCATAAGGTGTACCGTGTAATCGTACAATCTCCTCGGTGAATAGTTTCGCTAATCTACTGACTGTGAAATCTTTGCGAATAGGAATGAAATGTGCCGACTTGGTCAAACGATCGACAACAACCCAGATTGCATCATGTCTCCGCTGAGTCTGTGGTAATCCGGTGACAAAATCCATTGAGATCTTGTCCCATTTCCACATTGGAATATCTAATGGCTGGAGAAGACCACTGGAACGCTGGTGCTCTATCTTAACCTGCTGACAGGTTAAGCATTTAGACACAAATGTTGCGACATCCTGTTTCATGCCGCTCCACCAGAAATGCTGCTTAAGATCATGGTACATTTTTGTGGAACCCGGATGGATAGAGAACGAAGAGCTGTGAGCCTCAGTCATTAAGGCTTCTCGGAGAGCAAGGTCTTCTGGAACGCAGAGTTTGGTACCCTGCCATACGATACCATCGTCATCGATGCGAAATTCGTTCTGCTGGTCAATGTTCTGGATAATCGCCCAGATTTCACCATCATCCTTTTGTGCGACTTTAATCCTAGAGAGTAAATATGATTCCACCCTCAAACTAGCCCAGTATCCCCTCTGTCCGCGTACTAAGAGCTCAATATCATACCGCTCTAAATCCCGAATAATTTCTTCCTGAACTTTGATTCCATTTATCATACCTGACTTTCTGCTAAGGGCATCTGCTACTACATTTGCTTTACCTGGGTGATACTGGATATTAGTGTCATAGTCTTTTAGCAGTTCTAACCATCGCCTCTGCCTCATGTTCAGCTCTCGTTGTGTAAATATATACTTGAGACTTTTGTGATCGGTGAAGATATCACACGACTCACCGTATAAATAATGCCTCCAGATTTTAAGGGAGAAAACGACTGCTGCGAGCTCTAGATCATGAGTAGGGTAATTTTTCTCATACGGCTTCAGCTTACGCGAAACATAAGCAATGACTTTCCCATGCTGCATAAGAACACAGCCTAAGCCCTTTCCTGATGCGTCACTGTAAATCTGATAACCACCTGTATCGGATGGAAGAGTGAGTATCGGTGCTGAGATCAATCGATGCTTGAGTTCCTCAAAACTCTTTTCTCTCTCCTCGGTCCATATAAACTTCTCACCTTTTCGCATAAGTTGGGTCAATGGTAATGCCAAACGTGAGAAGTTTTCCACAAACCTGCGGTAATAACCCGCCAACCCAAGAAAACTACGTATCTCTGTGACAGATGTTGGTCTTGGCCATTTGGTGATAGCCTCCACCTTTGCAGGATCCATATTGATTCCTTCTGCAGAAACAATATGGCCTAGAAACGCCACTGTATTCAGCCAAAACTCGCACTTAGAAAATTTAGCATATAACTTTTCTCGTCTAAGAATCTGCAACACTGTACGGAGATGATTCTCATGTTCCTCTTTGGATTTGGAGAAAATAAGTATATCATCGATGAATACGATCACAAACTTGTCTAAAAATTCGTGGAAAACTCTGTTCATCAAGTCCATAAATACTGCGGGCGCATTCGTTAGACCGAATGGCATAACAACAAACTCGTAATGACCGTACCTCGTGCGAAAAGCATTTTTGGTTATATCCTGCTCTTTTACACGCAGCTGATGGTAACCTGATCGTAGATCGATTTTTGAGAAGTGCTTGGCACCCTGAAGCTGATCGAATAAATCATCAATACGAGGAAGTGGATAACGGTTACGAATAGTGAGCTTATTCAACTCACAGTAGTCAATACACAACCGCATGCTACCATCCTTCTTCTTGACAAACAAAACTGGAGCGCCCCAAGGTGACACACTAGGACGAATGAAACCCCTTTCTAGAAGTTCCTGAAGTTGATCTTTCAGTTCCTTAAGCTCTATAGGAGCCATACGGTAGGGAGCTTTAGATACTGGTTCTGCACCTGGAATGAGATCGATACCAAATTCTACCTCTCGCATGGGAGGTAAACCTGGGAGTTCCTCTGGAAAAACATCTGGAAAATCTGACACCACTGGCTGATCATGAATTGAAGGTGCCTCAGAAGTCGTGTCATGAACTGTAGCTAAGAAGCCCTCACAACCATGGTATAATAAGGTACGAGCCTGTAAAGCTGAAATGATCTCAACATGTTTTCCTGGTAGGAAACCGTGGTGAATAAACTCTGGTATCTGGACATCACCAAAGATAACCCGGTGAGCATGACAATCTATGGTGGCTCGATGAACCGACAACCAATCCATACCCAAAATAACATCGAATTCACACATATCTAAAGGAAGGGCACTGACTGGACGGATTTTATCATCAAACTCAAGAGGGAGATCCTTATACACCTGGGTAATGAGTACAGAGTCTCGCATGGGGGTGGATATACTAAGTACACTGTCTAGTGGCGTAGGGTTCATGTTTATTCTAACAACATATGAAGTAGATATAACTGAGTGCGTGGCGCCTGTATCGAAAAGCACGCATGCAGACTGTCCATGTATAAACAAAATGCCAGTAATGGTACCTGTGGTCTTATTTGCTTGCTCACGGGTAGTAGTGTAGACACGACCAGTGGTTGGTGGTATCGGTGGTGGTGGAGGTAAAATCTGAGGAATCTGGCCTGAGGTACCAGCAGCATTCCCGCTCTTGCAATCTCTCTTCAGATGGCCCGACTGGCCACACTGGAAACAACCACTTGTACCACGACGGCACGGTCCCGTGTGTTTCTTTCCACATGTGATGCAAGTGGGATAAGTATACACGGTAGAAGCAGCTCTGGTTTGCTGAGAACCTGATTTACGATGATAAATACGTGTCACGATTATGATAACTTAACTGAAATAAGGCTGATTGACTGAATTTTAAAATTACCAGAATTTGCCGGTCGGGCAACCTGCTGACCCATGTTGTTTTGGTCACGCCCCTGTCCAGCATCTCTGTTGGAATTTACAAAAATTTAAGATCTGTTTTACACGATAGTTTAGTATTTCTGGAGCTTAAAGACTCACCTGTAGCTGCCAGATGAGTTGGAGCTGTCGCGGTAATTATCACCGCCGCTCCTCTTATCTGACCGATTACGGTCATATGACTGACCGTGGTTCCTGTAGTTCTGATGCGGAGTAGCCGATTGGGATCGGTCTCCTCCTCTGTGTCTGTAAGATTATAATTGGATAAGTCATAACATATAAGTTGACAAGCAATAATGGGGCTAAATTGTTTAAGTCTGTTGGGTGAGATGTACCTCTTCTCCGGGCGCTCTACATTCACGAGCTCATCCCTCTCGAAAAGCATCTCGACATCCCGAGCTGCATTAGCTACTTGTGACACATTAGTGAATGTGGCACTCATCAGTCTATCTGCAGTCCTAGAGTGACGAGCCCAACGAAATTGCTTCGCTTGCTCCTCTGTGGTACCCGCAGCCTCCCCTAAGAATCCAGCCATCCTGAGGTATCGGTGCATAAACTCTATACTGTTCTCGCCATGATTCTGAAGAATGACGTGGAAGTCTCTCTTCATTTTAGCTTGCTCCGCATGCGGGAAAAACTGGTAGAACATCGTCTTGAAACGTGCCCAGGTCAATGTAAGCTCCCAAGCATCTCCCCCATTGGACAGCTTCTGAGACCTCCACCAATGCAGAGCAGGACCCTCCAGCTTGTAAACTGCAAGCCTAACCTTAAAAACATCACCACAACCCATAGCTCCAAAAAATTTCTCTATATGGTAGATCCAGTCTTCTGCGTCAGTTGGAGCTACAGTCTGCTCAAACAGTCGGGGTTTCTGCTTGTTAAATAAATCCAGCCAAGCGGGTAAAGTGGCAGGTGGTGGAACAGGAGGGTTGTTATTCTGCTGAGGTCCATTTTGATATTCAGCTCGGATCTCATCACGTATTTGGGGTAACATGGTCTGTATAGCAGCCTGAACAGCAGCAGCAATGGCAGCTGCGTTAGGATCATTCTCGGTTTCGCGTCTGGGTGGCATCTGAAATAAAGAGGATAAGTTGATAAACTGCTAAAATCTGGGGTAATATATCTGAATATGCATAGTGTAATTCATGAAGGTATAGTCAATAAAGTATGACATGAATACTGGTGAACGCCTAGGGTCAGTTCACAAAATGACAATTACTGAAACATAAATCCGACATGAGTAAGGATGAACGCCTATGGTCAGTTCATCCATACAAAATTTAAACGGGCGAGGGTGAACGCCTATGGTCAGTTCACCAAAACGAAATGTTCGCTGAAAAGCACATGCGATTAAGTATGGCCAGTCCTGTACCAACCGTTTACTTAATCCAAATTTTGCAAATCCGACAGATAAAATTCATGAGTAGCATGGAAGATAACGACGCCAAAATACAGGAAGTTCTTGGTGACTACCCACTAGTCACAGGTCAAGTTTTAGAGCCTACAGGTCGAACCTTGCGCTCTCTGATACCATAATTGTAACACCCCACTTGGATAAATGGACCGTTACGTGTATTTATGGCGTGTCATCAAAGCATGCAAGGCAATGTATTAAACATTAACTGACCAAACGGAAGTACCGGAATCAAACATCGGTAGTCCAACATAAGCTCAAAAATATAAAGATTAAGTACTGAAAGAAAAAGGACGAAACAGTGTCCAAACAACCAAAGTAAAGTAACGTCATGTGTGCATAAAAATAAAGGAGTCTGGATAGCTCCCATCCAAATGCACGTACTCTCTTAGAAGTCCTAAGACCGTCCTTGTGTACCTGCCGTTTGGAAACATGAAAGGAAACTACGGCTGAGCATAACGCTCAGTGGACGGATATAGCATGATAAGAATGTACTAAATGTAATGAAATAGAAGACAACAATGAAACTATAAGACTGATATGTAGCATGTGGTAGAACTCTGCATAAATTCTGAAAAACCTGATTCATATATACTGATACTGAAATATAACTATAAATTCTGAAAACATGCATTTACTGTATTTTAATTGTCAGAGCTTATATAGGTCACGTGCTGTAACAACCGTGCATGAATAACTAGAGGGGTGACCTCGTCATGCTGTAGAGGGGTGACCTCTAAATAACTGTGCTGGGTGGAGGGATCAGCTCCAATGTGAAGGATGTAGAGCACACACCACATTCACCCTGATAACTTGTAACACATATAAGCCTAGGATGCATCCATACGCCCCACTAATAATACTGATAAAATGGCCAAGCTGAGCTGAGTGGGACGATGCAGGATATCACTCTCATGCATGTGAGTCACGACACCGGTGCCTCTAGTGCCGTGGTTACGGTACCTCCGTAACTAGTACATAAACTGGTCGTGCTTGTATATAATGCTCAGGCAATTTATTTAGTTATTAACATGATTACTGATAAACTTAAACATATACTGGGGAAAAACATTTGGCTGAAGACGGGGAATCCTAATCATACATAGAAAGGAAGTCCTTACTGAAAGGGCGGAAAATCCGTACCTCGTGTCCAGTAACCGACCGAGATCAACTGACCGAAAGTCTACTCTGATTTCACACGAGCTACATGAATAAGGGACGTGAATGAGTAAACTGATATTCGCTTGTTTAATTCCATGTTCTTATTGGTCTTTCATTTATTTATTTATTTCCTGAAATACCGTACGTATATTAACTGATAAATCTGACCTTATAACAATTCATTTAACGTATTATCTTTCTACTATTAGTTACGGTACAACGTATCTCCGACGCTGTAGTAGTACTATAATACGTATCCCGTTAAAATAGAAAGTTTCTTAATTTAGAAGTTCCCAAAATAATTAAATTCATTTAATAAAATTATACCTTTTTAAATATTAAGGAACTATATTAATTTAATACATTTAAAATATATTATAAACGTTGATAAAAAAATTTAATTTAAAAAGGTATAATATAAGAATAGTTATTTTATTCATTTTAATAGTTTCCCGAGCCTACCGAGATATCCCTTCTCGGTCGCACAAAAACAATACAACAAAATATGCAAAATCTGCCTATATGAAATTAGTGACAGAATCTGCGTCACTAAAAAGTGTCACCAAAAACTGGATTTTAGAAGCTGTCATAAAAACTGTCATAGAAACTGTCATGAACAAACTGCGACAGAAAAGTCGTCGCAGATCTGTCGCTAATTTCAATCTTAATAGCCCCGATTTTAAGCCCAGAATTTCCCACTGATTAAACCTATTGTTTCCACTAACTTAGTAATTTTTCCACTGTTTTAACCAAACCCAAACACCCCTGGTGGTCTTTGGTTGCTGCCGTCCCAAACCAAAACCATCTCGCACCCCCTGGTGGGTCGCGACTGGTTGGAAATTGAACCACCGAGACCCACTGGTCTCGGTTTGTGTGCCCGGCCGAACCAAAACAGTAAGGATCCTAATCTTTTCCATGTTTTCAACCATGTTAATCTCTATAAAACATTTTATCAAATCAACCGTTAAAGAATTAAGAGGTTAAGATCAATTAATTACCAAGGTAGAAAGCTAAGGATTTAGGGTACGAATTCAACCCGTAACTGAATCAAGAAATGAAATCCAAAACCCCTCTCTCTTTGCCCTTCTTTCTGCCGGCGGCTTACACTTAACAAACCCTAATGTTCTATTTTTTTTTGAACGCTAGAATGAGAAAGAGGGGTTTAAGTCCCGTTTATTTTTTTTTAAATGGGCTAGGCCCAAAATTTTTCTTTCTTTTTTTTTTAAACAAAACAAACCGGCCCCCTTAACTTCCATATTTATTTATTTTATTTTTTATAAATACTTGTAAATTGTGTAATTCATTAACTGCGTATTTACATCTCCCGATTTAAATACGGGTTTTACACTTTGTTTTATCAAAGATGATTTGTGAGATTTATTGACTGTGAGGTCAAGAGTTTGGCAATGTGTTTAATTATTTTTGGTTTGTATATGTGTTATTTTGAAACTTGAACTAAAGTTCACGTGGAAATGAGAGGAGTTCATTTAGAACAAGTATCCTCGTCTGATTTGTTGTTTGTGTGTTTGATCCTAAGGAGTAAATCTCGGGACGAGATTTCTATTAGGAGGGAGTGATGTGACAACCCTGATTTTGAGGTTCATCACTTAGTTTTATTTTGTGCTAGTTACGTGTCTTTACGTGTTTATGTGCTAATTGGTGTGTATAGATTGTGGTTTGGATATCGTTTCCGGTACGGGGTACCTTGTGAGTGAAACGATGTGAGATGATTTCATGTTCATGAGCTCACATGGTAGTGACTATGAAGTGAAATGGTGTTATTTAGTGGTTTTATGTATACGTATATGTATTATAGAAAATCGTATTTTTACGATTTACGGTTTAGCATTTAGAGGTCTCGGGTGAGGTAATTAGTCATATGGATATTTTTCGGGATGGTTTTAAGTCATTTAGGACTTAGTTATAAAGTTTATTTCAAAATTTGAGATTTTTTATAAAAGTGTATATTTTACGTCTTTTACGGTAAAACCCGTAAATTTGACTATTTTTACGGTTTTGAGGTTTTGGGAGTTTTAGGAGCTGAAATAAATTAAGGTAAATTAAGGTAATATTAATAAGATATTAATTAACAATAAAAAGAAAATAAAAAAAACGAAATAAGGGGGTGTAGGGTCGGTTTTGGCCGCCTAAAAGAAAGGAAAAAGGAAAAGGAAAGTGTAAATGGGCTATGGGTTGGACTTGGGTTCACCCATACCCTATATAAGGTTTTATTAAAACCAAAAGTCATTATTTTTCTCCTGGAGAGTTTAGAAATTCGTGGGTTTTAACAAAGAATTAGGGTTTCTTCATAAAATTTGGGTTTTTTCATTCTCCATTGAATTAAAGGTAAAACCTTTTTAAACCTTTTTGATTAAATTGTTTTTATGTTTAATTGATCATCTTATGATGGATTTAGGTTAGGTTTAATTTTAAAAACAGTAAATTTATGTTATATTAATCATAATATGATGATTACATAATTAGGGCTTGTAATTAGAGGGATTAGGGTTAATTAATGAGATTGATTTTGTTAAACCCGTTTCTGAAAACTGGAAAAAAAATTTGAGTCAATTTTTTTGATCATATTGGGAGTTATACAAACTCTTATTTTGCGATCCAAGTATCCCTGAAAAGGTAATTGAAGTAGCTTTCCAATGCAAGAAACGAGAACTAAATTGGAGGTCGGGAAGTGGGTCAAAAACAGGTTACAACAGTCGGAGGTCAAAACAGTTTTGAATTCAGCCTGTTTTCTTTTTAAGTTTTGGGTTGTTTGGGGTACTTAGGGTTGCATTGGGATCTTCTAACGAACATGAGAGATGGTTTATATATTGTAGAGTATCTGCACTTGGGATAAGGTTGTGGTTTAGGGTAAGACCCGCTAATTGTAACAAACTTTTTGTATGTTTAAAATCAGGAAAACTGGAATGACAAAAGTATATATATATATATATATAAATCGGGGCCTTAACAGTAGCTTTAAGGTTGGGTCAAGTGGGAGGTGTTAGCTAACATATGTAAGGGCATAAATATTCCCTTTACAGAGACCATGGGTATGTTTAAGTGGACGTTTGACTTAAGGTTTGGAGACCTAAAATTGGGACTGTTTTGTGTAAAATATGAACGGGATAGTTATTAAACTTAACCAAGTTAAGGACTTGTTAGGGAAGGGTAATGGGGCGATTAGAGCTTATCAATGAGGTATTTATATGGGAATAGGCTAGATGTCCATCATAGGTTGATGAGTCATTTTAGTGCTTGGTTCATGTTTTGATTATGTGTTTTTGGTTGTTAGCTTTTTCCTAGTGCGCGGATGTTTGGGGAAGCTCAATCAGGTGAGTTTCATAGTCCCATGTTTACTATTGATTTTGACTTCCAAATGGGATGGAAGAGACACTGTGTTGAGTTATTTATAAATTGATGTTGTGAATGTTTTTGAGGTTTGTGATGGACTTGTGTGTACATTATGTGATTAACTGCTATGTGATTCTTGATTGTGTATGATTTGGATCGGGGGACACGTGTTGTCCCAGTTATTGTGGTTTGACAAGGTAGGGGCCTTGGGATAGTTACATAGCGTGATCATCTATGGGACCAATGGATAATGATAAGGTAGTGGCCTTGGGATAGGTACATAGTGTGATCATCTATGGTACCATGGTGTTTGGTAAGGCTGCGGGCCTTGGACTTGGATTTGGTTTGGTATGATTGATCTTGAATGTTAGTTGTTAATGCATACTTGTAACACATTGTCCATATGTTATTTTGTTGATGGTTGTTATTCACAGTTTATAACTGATTTGGCGTTAGATTCTAAACCTATGACTCTCACCAACATTATGTTGACGTGTTTTAGTGTCTCTTTCAGGTGTGAATGTGTTTAAGCTTGAGGATAGAAGTGGCTAGGATTTGGAGTTGCGTAGGAATGCATTTGGAAGGAGATACTCGTTCCTTCTTAGTTTCTTTTGTTTGTTTAATAAGTGATATTGTTGGCACCTATATGTTTGCTTTGTTTGTGATATTTGATTGTCTTGGGTAAGAGGTAGGACTGTTACCTACTTACCTAGACTCCTGCATTTGTTGAGATATTGTCATGACTTTTGTGTCACCATTTTATGACATTTCTTATTTTAAATAGTTATCTCTATAGACACGCCATGTTGTGATGATATCCATACGTCGCGCTCATATTCCGCCATGGTGGGGTGTGACAGTATATTAATAAGGCCAAGGTTGATTGATTATGAGAAAAGTGTAAAATTGCTTTATCACTAAGCATTGCATGAGGGCATGGCAATGGTTAAGTGTAGGGGATTTGATAGGTGTGAAAACACCCATCCTTTTACCACTTATTTCTTGCTAAAACAAGACCAAAACGCGTATTTAATGTCATTTGTTTGGAATTATGCGTGGTTTGTGTGTTTGTTGTGTTTTTAGAGCCAATCGGATAAATATTGAAGAAAACATGGGATTGCACGGGTTTTATCGAAGAAAAGACTCAAGACGAAGTCTATTGTTCAAGATATGCAAAAGATTTGAAGTCAATGGGCCTATTTGAAGATTTATCGAAGAAAACGACCAAAGATGGAAGATTTATATATGTCGAAGAACTCAAGTTTATTAAACGAAGAAATTAAAAGGCGAGTTGAATTTATTCATCGACAAATCCCAAATCTGAGTCAAAAACGTCAACTTTACTGAAAAGACGAGAAGACAAAAAGAATGAAGAAAGCCCACTCACCGACCAAGCCCAAGGCCTATAAATAGGATTCACCTCACAACTTTGGAAGCTAGTCTTTATTTTTGTTTTTCTTTCTTTCCTGTTTCGTAGGAAGAACACCAACTCCCTTAAGGAGTTTGGTGATTTTTACTTTTCTTGAATCCTTAGATCTTGTAAGTTTTAATACCTTAATCTTTCAATATCATCCGTCATTTAACCTTGTTCATCTTTTTGATTTAAAGTTTTCAAAGTTTTTATTTTGGTTGATATGATCTAAATAGTAAGTGGGTTTTGTGTTTTTGTTGTTGGGATTTGATGTTTATGGTTAGAAAATGATTATTGGTTAGTTTGGTTTAAATCTTTTGGTTTAATTTGGTCGATTTTGTAAAAAATCGTCTTTACTGTTTACCTACTGTTCTTCGTCTTCAAAACCAAACCCAGATTCCGAATCAACCATTTTCCCCATTTATTCCGAATGAACTACAAGATTCCGAATGAAGCAAATTTGTTAATTTATTCCGGATAAAGCAATTCCCATTTCTATTCCGAATCAACCTCTATATTCCGGATGAGCTGCAATATTCCGAATCAACACTCACATTCCGAATCAAAGATTTTCATAATTTATTCCGGATCAAGCACATATTCCGGATGAACACTTGGTTTCAAGTTATTCCGAACCAACCATTATATTCTGAATAAAGCCTTTCTTCAAGTTATTCCGAACCAACTGTTTTATTCCGAACAAAGGTTTTTGATTCAACTTATTCTAGATGAATCTAGTTATTCCGAATGAACGACTTCCTTCTATTTATTCCGAATGAAGCATTTTGTTTAAATATTCCGAACGAAGCATTTTCTTTCTATTATTCCGGATGAAGATTCATATTCCGGATGAAGATTCATATTTCGAATGAAGGGTTTTAGTTTATATATTCCGAATGAGCATGTTTTCCACTTTTCTTATTTTCAGTTTTCTTAAGTTTTCCAAAATAAGTTTTAATTATTGTTGAGTTTTAATTTTATTTTATTATTTCTAAATCATTTTAAATTCGCTTTGCTAAGTTATTTTTAGTTAATCATTTTTGACTTACCTTTATCGTTTCACGCATTTCCCTTTTTAGTAGAAAAGAGAACCAAACCCTTTTTTTTAACCAAGAACAACTATTCCACTTTGAACCATGATCAATTCGAGAAGATACCGAGAAACGAACTTTCAACCATTCAAAAATCTTTGTATCAGCAACATTCGGGTCCAACAATTACTCATGACATGTGTTCATTTTACTTCAAATAGCATGTATCCCCCTCGCGGGTTTTAAAATCATTAAAACAAATAGAAAGCGAGGCTATAGACTCACCTGAAGTATTAACAGTAGTATGACGACTTTCAACGATCGATGATGCCCGGCGAATACGAAACTCACAATCTATCAAAATAAAACGCGTGCCTTTAATAATACGTCCAACTAATATTTCATACTTAAGAAAATGAAATAAATATCTCAAAGTCAAAACCAAACTCACACCATACTAAATTTAATAATTCCTTCTTACGTTCACCTTTATATTTTTATTATTTCAAAAACTGTCGATATATATTTATAAATCGTCCAAACTGATTTCCTTACTTAAACACGTCAATAGCTTACGATACTAATCAGAAACTTCACTTACTATATATAGAAAGACCTCCCAAAAATTGGTTAAAAGATTTTACTTTTAAAGTTCCCTGCCCGACTCATCTTCGAACTACAAAAACCGGACAGTTTTACGTCAACAACTCATATAGTCTTTTTAACTTATTTATTTGACTCCGTTTACAAAACCGACACTCATCTTTGAAAATAAACTCAACATCATCAAGTTTAACATTTTACATCAGTCCTTGAACCATTTTAAAATCCTTTTTATAGTCCCCGATATTCGATCCAAATATCGACAACAATTATATATTGTGCCGATACTCGTCTCCCGGTACACGAATAATCAAACTAACATAACTTTTCGCTCGTTTGGAGCTAGAAGCTCTACTTTATACCAAATAGAAGCTTTTGAAATCCTCTAAAACAATATCTAGTTAGTTCATATCATACTCAAACTTATATTTTTCAAAATTTAACTTTTAGCTGCTGGTCAAAATTACCCCTTTAAAAATCACTCAAAACTATATTTTTACCCCATTCTAACATCATTTTTACAACTATAATCATCTCTATATTACTACTTTCAATCTTAACATACTATATCATCCTAGATAATCAAATCAAATAAAACCCAACTCAAAATTTCAACATGCAACCATAAAAAATAATGTATAACACCATAAACACCTACATATAACACATATTCAAGATCAAACATACCTAGTTTTCATCAAAAATGAGTTTTTATAAAAAGTTCATGCATGTAAGAGATTTTCATACAAAATATAGAGAATCAAAAGATAAAGATGGGTCTTCAATTAGTTTTTAAGGATTCAAGCTTGATTCTTAAAAATCAATGGTTTTAGGTTGTGGAGGGGTGACGGATTGTTTGAGAGAAAGGGAGGGGAGAGAAAGTTTTGGTGGTAGTGGGATTTTGTATGTGTTTTTGTGTGTGATTTTCTATTTTATATGGGAAAAGTTTAGGGTAGTCTTTGCCAATTGTGATTCTTGTGGACCAAAATGCAATTACTTGTTTAAAAAGCAGGAAATGACTATTAGTCACTTTTAAAAATATTTACGGGTCTCGGATTTCATAAAAATACTTCTCAAAACTTAAAACGCACACAAAATATGATATTATATAGTCCCGACACGACTTAATACGACATTAAAAATAAAAACGTCAAAATATTAAACATCGACATGTCTAAAATAATACATAAAATTTCGAGCATCTGTTGATATCGTCATTACTAATAATCCTCGCAACTCGTCAAAACGTAAAAATATAACTTTCAATATTCATCCAAATCAAATCACCAATCATCATAACAATCAATCTCGTCAAAAATTTCAAAAATATAATTAAATAATGACCACGGATTTGGGTTGTCACATATTTTTCCTTTTCTTTGGATTCAATGGACAAGTTGTTTTCGTATGCTCATTTGTTATCTGATTACAATACCCACAAACCTTGGGTTGTTTTACTTTTACTTTGAGTGCTATTTCACTTGCACTCTTCAAGCGTTCTCCAGGTTTGAAATGTTCTCCCTTGTTCACAGCTTTTGTTGGACATCTTACTTTAATTTTGTTTGGTTTTGACATGGCAAAATGACGACCAATCACATAAGCTGTATTTATCGAAGGAGGATTCGGCAGATCGGCCATCATTTTTTCTTTTAGTAATTTCAATTGTTCGAGATAAGCAGCCATCTTCTCTTCATTGTTGCTCAGCATGAATAAACAATCGTCTACCACATAGTTCGACTCATTTGTAAGTCTTTCAAGGTTGAAATTTTTTCCCCATATTGATTTTTCTTCGAAGGTCTGGTGGTATTATGTCCCTTGTACATATCCTCAGAATGTATTGACTCGGAATCTCATCTATATCACGATTCTTGAACACAAAAAATATGTGTCGATATAGGAAACCGTATCTTAGAAAATGTTTGTAAGAACATACCACCGACCCATCTTCTATATTTCGTAGTATCTTTTCATCAAACACGATAATTTTTATTTTTTTAGCATACTTACATAATACAATCACATGTGATTTATGGAAAATCTCATGTGATTCTTAACAAGCACATGTGGTTAACAACATGTGCTTTGGTAAGAATCACATATTTGATTTGTTAATCACATGTGTTTCACTGAGAATCACATGTGATTAACAAGGCACATGTGCTTTGGTAAGAATCACATATTTGATTTGTTAATCACATGTGTTTCACTAAGAATCACATGTGTTTCACTGAGAATCACATGTGACTGTTATCCATATAACAAAATAATACTTCAACCGAATAAAGACATACCTTATAGTCTATCGTTGTTTCTCCAACTGATTCAATTTCCTTTGCTTGTTGTTTTCTAGTTTTTGTGTAAAATGTTCTATAGGAATTGGTTGCTTTGTCTCAAACGATGAGAATCTCACATCCGTCACTAACTTGTAAACCTTGTATTGTACAATGCCATCAAGCTGCGTTTATTTATGCTTGAACAAGTAGAAATATTGTCCTCGTATATATCTGTGTTGCCTGAATTTCAATCTTAAAAAACGTAACACATGTTGGAGCCCCATTAAGTGTTTTGAAGTCTAAGTGCTCTTATCTATATCTTTGCCTTTCCATTGCTGATTCGTATGACATTATGAAATTAACAAGAGTTGAACCCGCAGTTGTGAAACTTTTGAAGAATGAATTTTCGCTTTCAAACCTTCATGTTGTCCTCATCAAGCCAAACATCAAAGAGTCAATAAAATAAGAAGGAATCCACATCTTTCGAAGATTATACATTTTTGTCATCCATTTATGTTCTTTCAAATCGAAATCTTCAATCAACTTAGCCCATGTTTCTTCAAATTTCAATGGTTCAATGAACATATTCCAAACAATCTTGTTCAAACGATATTTGAAATATTTCCGATCGTATATCTCCTTACAAATCTTGTTTTGATAAAATGGAGTAGTTAGTCAAACTTTTGTTGAATTAAAAGAGAGTCCATACTGATGCCTTAATAAATTACATGTGATTTGTCTGAAACACATGTAATTGCATAGTGAATCACATGTGATTCACAATAAAATCACATGTGTTGCAATATGATTCACAGTTTAACTAAAAACATGTAAATCTAAAAACACCTTAGATGTAAACTTTTGTTTAATGTGCCACATGCAAACTCTATGTTTTGTTGTCTTAAAAACAGCTTCAATAGCATTCTTCATGGCTCCATCCTGATCAGTTACAATCATTGTTGGTTTTTCAGGAAAAGCGGACTTGAATGCCGTTAGCAGCCACATGTACGACTTTGTATCTTCATGTAATATCAAACCCGATCCAAGTGTGACACACTTTCTGTGGTTATCTACGCATGTGAATGGTACAAACTTCATGTTGTACCTACATAAACAATTTTTTTTAATATGTTTGTGTGATTGAATAATGATCACATGTGATTTAAGACAAATCATATGTGATTTATCTATGAATCACATGTGATTCATAGATAAATTACATATTATTTGTTATTATCAAAGAAATATACTTTTCATGATGTGAGTCGAATGATGTGAGTCACTTACTTGTTGTTGTTGAATGTTGCATGAAAAGACACTATGTCTCTAAACTCCTTATAATTGCATTTTGCAACTTCATCAGCCCAAAACATGGCAACTAACTCACCTTCTTTTACCTTATACTAGAATATGAACTTTGGCACATATATTTGTCTGTTCTCCATATTGTTTATAAGCATTTGTGCGTCACTTTCACCTATAAAGTCGTTAGCATCCCTCTGAGCATTCTTAAAATCATCTGTCGTCCCATGCACATACTCATAACCGCCTTCCTGAGTACTCAACAAGTTGTGAGCACCTGTTCCCATACATGAGGCACCCAATTAAGTGATCCACCAAGCGTTTCATTTTTCTCATACAAAACTGCTCTCGGTGTTCTCATACAGCCTATATATTATAAAAAAAGGTGAATTACATGTGATCAATTACATGTGATTTAGTATAAATTACATGTGATTTAGTATAAATAACATGTGATTTAGTATAAATTAAAACCATATCTTACATTCGCAGTTAATTACATGTGATTTTGCTAGGAATCACATGTAATTTAGTATAAAATAAATTGTACTATAGCAAATCACGTGTAATTCATAGTGAATTACATATGATTCACTATAGTACAATAGCTTACATGTGATTTGTTATAAATCACATGTGAAATTGCTAAAATTATATGTGATTTAGTATAAATTAAAAAAATACACTATTACAATGAACAAATCACATGTGATTTGGTAACAAATCACATGTGATTCACCACATTATCATATTTTTACACAAAACAACATTACATGTAATTCTCAAGACTACATTATCTGGATTTACACAAACAATTAAAAGCACTTGAATTACATGTGATTTCTGTTTAAGATTATTATTCTTTACAAAAACATTGTACGGATCACATGTGATTTCTATTTATTAATCATGTAATAAATAAAAACTTGAATTACATGTGATTATACCTGTGATTTCTTCTACAACAGTATAATGATCAACTAGATCTGGTAGTTCTTCAACATTATCTTCTATCTCTGCGTCAATCTCATTATCATCTTTAGAAGCAGTTTTGTTAAGATCTATGCGATTAACGTTCATATCCTCATCTAACCGATTAGCATCCATTTTCTGGTGGTGTTTAGTTGTTTTCCGGCGATATGAAGTTTTCCGGCGATTAAAAACTTCGGCAATTGATTTATAATGACGTAGTGGAGGAAGTTAAATGTTTCCGGCGAGTTTGTTTTAAGATCTGGCGTTGATTTTATTTTTTCGGCGATGTAGGTAGGTGGTTTTTGGTTTGTTAGGTTTGTTACTGTGTGTTTGTTCGGTGTAGAGAGAGAATTAAATGAGATAGTAGGTGGGTTTTGTGTTTATATATGGTTGTGAGAGTGAATGGTGACCATTGGATGGAAAAATAATTGGATGGATGAGATTGCTTAATTTGTTTTTTTATCGTGTTCTATGTTGATCCCAACTCGGTACT
The DNA here is from genome assembly GCA_025667525.1 of Glebionis coronaria. Classification (NCBI taxonomy): domain Eukaryota; kingdom Viridiplantae; phylum Streptophyta; class Magnoliopsida; order Asterales; family Asteraceae; genus Glebionis; species Glebionis coronaria. The sequence continues at coordinate 194,934,796 of CM046877.1, read as the reverse complement.
GTAAATATAAACTACTTAAACTATTTATACATTGAGTGTTCAAATTAATTTTGTGAGTGTTCTATTCAATTTCCTTTTAAAATATTACATCTATCTTTAGTCTCATTACCCTCCTTATTATAGAGGGGAATCACGGTTCCCAATGAACAGTGATTCCCCTCACACAAGAAATCATTTATCCTCCCCTCACAGACCCTCTATTCTCTCACAAAATTTACACACACAAAACCCGCACAAAACACTGGCACGTTCCGTTATCTTCCTCCGTCTTGGCTCCGTTCTTCATTTACCTTCATTAATCACCCTTGGCCTCTTCCTCCATCATTAATGATAAGTTAACGCCCCTTCCTGAAGGGTTGCCCCTTGATTAAAAAAATGTTTGTCTGATTATGGTAGTGGCTAGAGGAACTCCATGTATGTATATATTAGCCTTGTTAATGCAATAATGACTAAAAACGTTACTTGCATTTTTCGGTCTCGCTTAGTTTTGATTACGACAATATGTAAAAACAAGCATTTACGAAAACAACAAAAAACGAATTCTTGAGTTCAAGTATTTTTCATTTTACCCATTTTCACTTAAGGTATGGATAAACAAGTACTAACCTTAATCAAGTGATCAAGTGATTTAATCTTTTCTTAAAACTCACTTTTTATTAAATGTGACAAGTTTTTATTTATTTTTAAGAAAATGTTTTATTAAATTAATTATTTGAAATTTGAAAATGGCATATTCTTATTCTGTTAAGAATATCCTTTCAGGATATTTTTTATACCCAGATAAGACCTCCACCACTAAAGGACAAAAAGGAGCGGAGTCTAGTCCGGCGGTACCTTAGCGCCTAGGCGGTATCTTATCGATAAGGTACCGCGGGCTGTGATAAGGTACCGCGGGCAGATATAGCTGTTGGCTCCTTTATCCTTTAAATAGTGGACCATTCTCAGCCTTTCACCTCACCTCTTTTGCACATTCATTTCCAGATTCAAACCCCTTCTTTAATCACTCAAATCTTTGATCATTTGTTTGATTATTACTTGTTTAAGAAGTGAATCTTGTTCTTCCATCCCTTCCTCTCCAAGTGCAAAGAGAAGAACACTATCCTAGTGAAGTGTTGAGTCCACCACCAAAGATCCATTGAAGATCAATTTTTATATACTTGTAGTTGTGTCATAGTTGTGAAGATCCAAGTAGTTGTGTCTATTTGGAAGTTGTGTATGTACTAAGTATAGTTGTGTAGATTGGTCCTAGCTACGATTAGGGCTCGACTTTTAGCTTAGAGTCGGAAATTGGTTAAGCGACGTGTACGGTTTTCTCCACCATAAGGAGCTTGTTGTGTAGTGAACTCTCGAGTAAGGAGTACTTGAGGAGTGGAGTAGGAACGAGGAGTGAGCTTCGTTGCCGAACCACTATAAATCCTTGGTGTTCGGTTTGATCTTTCTTTACCCTTAACTCTTTACATTTTTTATTCTTTTTGCATATACATGTGTTAATATTAGATTAGCTACACTATCATTCTTTATTCTTTGTGGATATATTTTTGTTAGTATTAGTTTAGCTACACTATCATTGTTCATATTGTGCATAAGAACATTTCACATATTTCCTCAAGCCTAAGTTTTTGAAAAAGGATTTTTGAAAATCATATTTTAACAAGTAAATATAAGAAACTATTCAACCCCCCCCCCCCTTCTAGTTTCTATAATTGGTATCAGAGAGGGTTGCTCAAGAATTTTTAAAGTATATTGTATTTTAAAACTTGAATCGATCTATGGATTCCAACAAGTACCTAGAAGGGCAATCTATGCAAAGACCACCACTTTTTGAAACCGATAGTTTTATTTATTGGAAAAATAGATTTGAAACTTATGTGAAATCAAAAGATTTAGATCTTTGGCATGTTATTACCAATGGTGATTTTTTACCCTTTCAATTTAATGAAGTTTCTAAAACAAAAGAATTAGTCACTCTTGACAAAGCTAATGATGACACTAAAAAGAAACTTTCAAAAAATAATGAGGCTAAAATGGTGATTTATAATGCTTTGCCTAAGAAAGAGTATGAAAGAATTTTTATGTGTGAAACCGCTAAAGATATTTGGAACACTCTTTTAGTAACCCACCAAGGTAATAGCCAAGTCAAAGAAAGTAAAATCGATCTTCTTGTCCAACAATATTAACAATTTGTCATCTTAGAAGATGAAACTATTGATAGTGCATTTGCTAGGTTTAACACCATTATTACTAGTCTAAAAGCACTTGATGAAGGTTTTTCTAGCAAGAACAATGTTAGGAAGTTTCTAAGGGCCTTACATCCAAAGCGGAGAGCAAAATTCATGGCTATTGAAGAGTCGAAAGATCTCTCAACTTTATCACTTGATGAACTCATAGGAAACTTGAAGGTTCATGAGATGATAATTTTGAAGGACTCGGAACTAGTAAAAACCAAGAGTGAAAGGAAATCTCTTTCACTTAAAGCCAAGAAGGCACAAAGTGACCATGATAGTTCCTCGGAAAGTGATGACGAGGAGTATGCATTGGCGGTGAGAGATTTCAAGAAGTTCTTCAAGAGACGAGGTCAACACGTTAGGCAACCAAACTATGACAAGAAACCATTGTCAAAGAATCGGGTTGTCAAGAACGAAAAAGGTGATAGGAGTTTCTTTTGATGTGGTGATCCAAATCACTTCATTGGTGATTGTCTAAAGCCCGCTCGTGATAAGAACCACACGGCATTCGTTAGTGGCGCTTGGAGCGATAGCAGTGAAGATGATGATGACAACCCCAAAGAGGAGAAATGTCTTATGGCTCACACTTCTAAAGAGGTACATTCCGAAACCGAATATTATAGCAATGATAGTTCCACTTTAGATGATATTGAATTTGAAGGCAAATATGATAGCTTACACAAACTTAGTCTTAAATTCATAGAAAAGAATAAAACCTTAAAATCAACCAAAACTAAGCTTGAAAATGAGATCAATAAACTTAGGGAGAAATTGGCTAAACTTGAGAAAAACAAAGAGGTTGATTTAGGGTGCTTAAGTTGTGAGAAACTTAGATTAGAGAATGATTACTAGTGCTCTTGATGATATGTTAAACAAACAAGTTCATTCTAAGGAAAAACTTGGTCTAGGTTTTAACTCAAATGAAGCTTCAACTAGTGAACCAAAACAAGTCAGGTTTTCACAGAAAACACCCTCTGGACGCGGTTCCACATCGTATGGCGCGGTTCCTTATCACTATGGAACCGCGGCCATAGATAAGGTACCGCGGCCAGAAGTTGAGTTTTGTGAAAATTCTGAACTTTCTGAAAAATCTAAGTTAAATGAAAAACCTAAGCATCTTACTGTTAATAAGGTTCAATTACCCATACTTGACGACAATGCTATTAGTAAGTTCTATAAGCCGTTAAGTAAACCTCTCATGGGAAACAGAAGTTTATCTAGACTATCTTCTACTCCACCTAGAGTACGGAATGAGTCTAAGCCTAGAAGTGGAACGACAACGCCTACAAGAGATAATCAAAACAACTCACGACCTAGAAGTAAAACTCCAACACCTAGAAGGAATAATAATAACTCTAAACCTAGATCAAACACACCTAGGAGAAGTAATGAACAACAAAATGGTTACATGAATTACTACCCTCCTCCATTTTGTTCTCCATGGGGAATCCCTACCTCATTCATGCATCCTAACCAAATGCAAGGGATGTTTGGAACTAAAAATTTTGGACCCATGAGATATTGGGGACCAAATGTTTGATTTTGTGTGTTGTTACCTAGATATGCTTGGGAATTGATTTGGAGCCCGATGAGTGGATTAAGGATAGTGGATGTTCTAAACACATGACGGGTAATCGAAGTTTTTTCTCGCATTACAAAGCATATGATGGAGGTAACATCACATTCGCTAGTAGTCTACGTGGTAATATCATTGGCAAAGGTACGGTTTCTCTTGACTCCATGACCATTGAAAATGTTGAGCACGTAGATAACTTAGGTTTTAACCTTTTAAGTATAGGTCAAATTTGTGATAATAAGTGTAAGGTCATCTTTTCGGAACATGACAGTGAAATCGTAAAAGATGGAAAAGTCATTGGAAAAGGTGTTAGAAAGCATGGGCTTTATGTCATGAAGGTTAATAGGAAGTCAAAAGACAACATATGTCTTGCGACTATAGATGATAGTTCTACTCTTTGGCATAGGAGATTAGGTCACGCTAATATGCGTTTAATTCAATCTTTAGTCTCTAAGGAGTTGGTAAGACACCTCCCCAAGATTAAGTTTGATAGTCACTTTTGTGATACTTGCAAAGTTGGAAAGCAAGTTCACTCAAGTCACAAAGCCAAGAATTTGGTTTCGACCTCTCGGTGCTTAGAGCTCCTACATATGGATCTCTTTGGACCTTCCGCCATTACGGAGTTATGGAGGTAACCTTTATACCCTAGTTATAGTTGATGACTATTCTAGATTCACTTGGACTAGATTTTTGGCATCTAAGAATGAAGCTTTCGATCACTTCAAAATCTTTAGTCGAAGAATTCAAAATCAACTAGGATGTTCAATTGTTTCTATTAGGACGGATCATGGTAGGGAATTTGATAATGAAGTGAAATTTGGTGCCTTTTGTGAAGCTCATGGTATTACCCATAACTTCTCGGCTCCTCGCACTCCACAATCAAATGGGGTAGTTGAAAGGAAGAATAGAACTCTCCAAGAGATGAGTAGGACGATGTTAAACGAGCAATCTTTGCCTCAAAAGTTTTGGTGCAATGCCGTGGATACATCGACTTATACTCTCAACCGAATTCTTATTCGACCTTTCCTAGGAAAGACCCCCTATGAGATTCTTAAAGGTAAGAAACCCTCAGGGTTATTGAAGAATCACTCAACGTAACCTTTGATGAAACCCCTCCTTCACCCAAGACACCACCATTGGTTGATGATGACTTGGATGAATTAGAAGTAGTTAAAGCCAAAGAGGTTAGAAAAATAGGAGTTGAAGACTTAGTGTTGAAAAGGAAGTAAACATTAAGAAGTGTAGGGATCATACTCTCAATAATTTCATTGGTGACTTAAATCAAAGGACCCTAAGATCTCAAGTCCAAAACCAAAGCAACTTCTTTTGTTTTGTCTCCTTGATTGAACCAAAGAATGTTAAAGAAACTTTGACGGATGAGAGTTGGGTCATTGCGATGCAAGAAGAATCGAATCAATTCATTGCCAATGATGTTTGGGAACTTGTTCCTCCACCTAGAAGTTCTACCATTATAGGAACCAAATGGGTATTTAGGAATAAGCTAGATGAGAATGGTGTTGTGTCTCGTAACAAGGCTAGACTTGTAGCTCAAGGCTATAATCAACAAGAAGGGATTGATTATGACGAGACATATGCATCGGTAGCTAGATTAGAATCAATTAGAATCCTTTTAGCCTACGCTTGTGCCTTAGATATTAAGCTTCAACAAATGGATGTAAAGAGTGCATTTCTTAACGGTTTGATCAATGAGGAGGTATATGTGGCTCAACCTCCCGGCTTCATTGATTTTGAGAAACCGGACCATGTTTACAAGCTTAAGAAAGCACTTTATGGACTCAAACAAGCACCCAAAGCTTGGTATGATAGACTTAAAGCGTTTCTTGTTAAACATGAGTATACCATGGGTATGGTAGACAATACACTCTTTACAAAGAAGAAAGGTCCTCACCTCATAATCGTACAAATATATGTTGATGACATTATATTTGGCTCAACTTGTCAAGGATTGTGTGATGACTTTGCCAAAATCATGCATGATGAGTTTGAAATGAGTATGATGGGAGAACTTAACTTCTTTTTAGGACTCCAAATTAAACAAATGGACTATGGTATTTTCTTTAGTCAATCTAAGTACGCTAAAGAAATGCTAAAGAAATTTGGATTAGAAGAATCTAGACCAATGAAGACCCCTATGGCCTCGGATACTAAACTCACCATAGATGATGATGGTGAGTCGGTAGACAACACCAAATATAGAGGTATGATTGGTAGTTTGTTGTACCTAACCGCAAGTCGACCGGATATCATGTTTAGTGTTTGCCTTTGTGCTCGCTTCCAAGAGGCTCCCAAAACCTCTCACCTTGAAGCGGTTAAGCGTATCTTCCGATACATTAAAGGCACTATACATTTAGGATTATGGTATCCTAAAGGGACCGGCGTAGAAACCATTGTCTACGCGGACTCGGATCATGCGGGAGACTATGTGGACCGGAAAAGCACTAGTGGAGTTTGTACCTTCATGGGTTGTTGTTTAACTTCTTGGTTCTCCAAGAAACAAACCGCTCTTGCGATATCCACCACGGAAGACGAGTATGTGAGTGCCGGTAAAGCATGCCAACAAGCTCTATGGATGAAGCAAGCGCTTGTTGATTACGGGATTTCTCTTGATGATGTTCTCATCATGTGCGATAATAAAGGCGCTATAGACCTAAGCAAGAATCCCGTGCAACATTCGCGAACCAAACACATAGAAATTAGACACCATTTCCTTAGGGATAATGTTCAAAAGGGGAACATTACTATTGAAAAGGTGCCCTCCGAAGACAAATTAGCCGATATCTTCACTAAGCCACTTAAGAGGGAACCTTTTAATTACTTGCGTCTAGGTCTAGGATTAATGGAACATCTTCCTTAAATTCTTTTCTTCTTGTGTGTTTTCTATTACCACTTTGAGTCCTTGAGTCTTTTAAAATTCTTTTGAAATATCTTCTCATCTCCTTTTCAAATCTCTCAAAGTCTCTTTCGAAAATGGTTGAGAAATTCGTTTGACATTGTTAATTCAATCTAAAAACGATTTTTCATAGATTCTCGCTATTAATATAGAGCTTACATAATTCATATGTATGATTCTCTCAAACATAGCAAGAACAAGATTGAATCATGGAGGATCATTGTGTCATGACTTAAAGGTCTTGTCTTACACACCTCCTACATTGATTTTTTAATTCATGTATTTTGGTCAAATCTCTATTTGGTAAGTTTGCATATATTTTCTTTGTCTATCTTTGCTTTTAAGCACACCGCTATGATAAGTTAGACTAGAAAAATAAGATTTGCTGAAAAATCTTTCTCCAAACACCAAACCCTACTTCTGTAGGCGGTTCCATAAGTGAGCCGTGGTACCTTATTGATAAGGTACCCCACCATAGATAAGGAACCACCTACAGTGGCCTTCCTTTTCGGGTTTTTGTCTGAAACTCCAGATTTGCTCCAACCTTTTTGAGAATCTTTGTTTCAAACCCTTTGACCACCCCAAAAATACCCTAAGCCTTCCCTATTTAAACCTTAAGCATTTTGCATTACTTCACATCCAAAATGTCTTATTCTCCCAATGAAAGCCTTGAATCTCCTCCATTTTCTCCAATTGCTTTCAATCCAAACCCACCCAAGAACACTCTTAATCACATTTCTCCTACCAAGAATGTTGATTGTGGAACTTCCTTTCTTCCACCACCACCCTTTAGTGTTCTTCCTCCTTCTCATGATAATGTCATGCACCATGGAACATATTGTCATTGTTATCAATATCAACATCTTGCTATGGCACACATCTATGAGGAGTTGAGCTACATCAAGAGTCTCTTAATCAAGCCTCCTCTTCACTTTGATTATGAGATCTCCAACAAGCCACCACCACCACCCTCCGCTATTACCCTGTCTTTCATATAAGCATTGATTGTTTATCCTCAAGACACCAAATTCAAGCAAATCTTAGAATTCTAGAATAACTAGGATTAGATTTATGCTTTTGGTTTGTTTCTTTTTCCATACTTCTTTGTATGATGTTTCTTTAGTAACCTATCTTGGATCTTTGTCCTTATGTTTTCTTCTCTTTTAATTTTCTTTTTGTGACCTATTTCTATATATTGTTGGTTTTTTCTTTTGTTCAACTAATCCTTCTATGTAGCTTGTCACCATATCTCGATTCCTCGGTGCCCCAAGCTAGGGGGAGTAAGCACCAAGGGGGAGTCTTTGCAAAGTCCGTTTCTTCAACACCGGCTTACGCAACCTTTTTGCTTCGACAAAGGGGGAGAAATGAATAAACTCGTCTTCGAAAATCTTGTTTTTGTATGATTGAGTTTATGTATTGTCGGAATCAAAAAGGGGGAGATTGTTAATGCAATAATGACTAAAAACGTTACTTGCATTTTTCGGTCTCGCTTAGTTTTGATTACGACAATATGTAAAAACAAGCATTTACGAAAACAACAAAAAACGAATTCTTGAGTTCAAGTATTTTTCATTTTACCCATTTTCACTGAAGGTATGGATAAACAAGTACTAACCTTAATCAAGTGATCAAGTGATTTAATCTTTTCTTAAAACTCACTTTTTATTAAATGTGACAAGTTTTTATTAAACTTTATTTTTAAGAAAATGTTTTATTCAATTAATTATTTGAAATTTGAAAATGGCATATTCTTATTCTATTAAGAATATTCTTTCAGGATATTTTTTATACCCAGATAAGACCTCCACCACTAAAGGACAAAAAGGAGCGGAGTCTAGTCCGGCGGTACCTTAGCTCCTAGGCGGTACCTTATCGATAAGGTACCGCAGGCTATGATAAGGTACCGCGGGCAGATATAGCCGTTGGCTCCTTTATCCTTTAAATAGTGGACCATTCTCAGCCTTTCACCTCACCTCTTTTGCACATTCATTTCCAGATTCAAACCCCTTCTTTAATCACTCAAATCTTTGATCATTTGTTTGATTATTACTTGTTTAAGAAGTGAATCTTGTTCTTCCATCCCTTCCTCTCCAAGTGCAAAGAGAAGAACACTATCCTAGTGAAGTGTTGAGTCCACCACCAAAGATCCATTGAAGATCAATTTTTATATACTTGTAGTTGTGTCATAGTTGTGAAGATCCAAGTAGTTGTGTCTATTTGGAAGTTGTGTATGTCCTAAGTATAGTTGTGTAGATTGGTCCTAGCTACGATTAGGGCTCGACTTTTAGCTTAGAGTCGGAAATTGGTTAAGCGACGTGTACAGTTTTCTCCACCATAAGGAGCTTGTTGTGTAGTGAACTCTCGAGTAAGGAGTACTCGAGGAGTGGAGTAGGAACGAGGAGTGAGCTTCGTTGCCGAACCACTATAAATCCTTGGTGTTCGGTTTGATCTTTCTTTACCCTTAACTCTTTACATTCTTTATTCTTTTTGCATATACATGTGTTAATATTAGATTAGCTACACTATCATTCTTTATTCTTTGTGGATATATTTTTGTTAGTATTAGTTTAGCTACACTATCATTGTTCATATTGTGCATAAGAACATTTCACATATTTCCTCAAGCCTAAGTTTTTGAAAAAGGATTTTTGGAAACCATATTTTAACAAGTAAATATAAGAAACTATTCAACCCCCCCCCCCCCCCCTTCTAGTTTCTACAAGCCTCTTTATTATTGACAACCACAAATTATTTTCCCTAGAAATATGATCGGTTGCCATAGTTGACCTTTTGATTGGATCTAGGTTGGTTTGATTGTCACGATTATCCAGTGACACAGTGGTTGGGTTCCATTGAAACCAAACATGTATTGTAGTTTTTATGGTTATTCTCGATTTTCATTGTTCTTTTAGTCTTGGAGATGTGATGAGGGAGATGGCTGGTTGTTCTTTCGATCTAGGAGATGGGATGAGGGAGATGGCTGGTTATTCATGTTAGTTTTCCTTCTTAATTTTTTTTGTTATTTTTTTCGATTTTCAATATAGTGTTTGTCAGAAATTAGGGTTTTTGTTAGTTTATAATTCTAGCATATAGATAAGGACGTGTCTGATTGCCGGTTACATTTTTTGGCCGTGCGGGTTTATGAGTACAGTTTGGCCATAGGGGTGTTTCGTACTCCTTCTATATTGGCATTATTAGAGACGGGTAATTTCATAAACACTAACATTTTACATTTGGTTGATATTTGCCGGCTGATATTTGCCTTGGCGTCTTCAATGTGCTGAAAGAATGTACTTGCATTTTACATTTGGTTGATTAATTGTCGGATATTTTTTGTGACATGTTGTGATGAGTAATGGTATACTTCTATAATTATGTTGGGATGTGATGAGTTTAAACGGGCGTGGTTAAAGACAAGATAACCCGGATCTTGGCGGGGCGACCTTTGAAGGTTGCATCCATGTCGGGTATTACTTTTTCCCAAATAACGGCTTATCTGATCTGAGCCTATGCTGAAACTATAATAAGGAGGGTAATTTATGGGTCGACCTTTCGAGTATGTAAGGGGAAGCTAAAAATTACTTTAATTGGCATGTGACTATGCTACTGTACCTAGGGGAGCGCAATTCCCCTCAGTTATTAATAGAGTAATTAGCTTTTGGATCGTCATGGGTGCCACCCAACCGTATATTGGTAGGGCGTCACTATATCGTGGTTGCAGCCACTGGCGGGTGGGGTACCCTTTTCTCGGGTTCAAAAATCTCATTTCTAGCCAAGTAATCTAATGGTGATGAAGAAATTGTTTTGTGCGTCTATTTGCCAGTTTCCAGCTATTAATAGTTTGGTGATCATGATAGCTGTCGTCGACTTGAGTTTTGGCGTGGCAACACGACATCGTGTTTGCAGCCATAGCAGGTCGATGAATCGTCGGCACGACAACTTCAACTCTGAGCCAACACTTGGTCTCAAGCCATCACTTAAATCGTTTGCAGACCAAAGTGATAAACCAAATAAGCAAATTTAATGCGTAAGACCAACCACCTTTGATATTGAAGGTGAAAATTCATATTTAATTTAAAACATAGTTTCTTGAATTTCTCCTTATGCTTAACTGCAGTTCAATTTTTCTGAAATTATGACAGGAAGACAAAGCCAGCCACAGTTTGCTCATGATGTTCTCTAACAAAGCGTTTTTACCGCTTTATTGTTTACTCACGATGTGGAGATTTTCTTTTTCTACAAAAAGGTAAATGCGTTCGGTTCCTATAGTTTTTATCTTGACTTGGATCACACAAAAATGTAACATTGAATCTTGATGAATTTTACTCTTGTTCAGATGCATTTGAGGAAATGGTAAGGAACGAGCAAGTGCTTTGTAGTGCCCTCCTGCCTAAAGTTTTAGTGTCGACTAGCATCTTAGATATAAGGTCAATTTTTAATCCATTTTTGGAGCTTCATTGATTTGAAAGTACTTTCTTGATATACATTTCTGGATTTTAACAGAGGTATGTGGGAACATCAAGTAGATGAGCTACAATAAATAAAAGTTCCAAAGTTTGGGGAATTGATGTTTCCTATGTTTAAACTGATAAAAAAGCATCAAATTTTGTTGGTCTAGCCGTTTATGTGTCGAATTTCTTGTTTTTCTTAGCGAGTCAACGATGGTGAATAGTTTACTAAGTTTGGCCTGTTATTTGTTTGTTATAGCAGATGAGGAGAGAAGGGGCTTTGATTCTACGAGGTCTAGACTCTAGGCTTTCTAAGGATCTTCCTTCTGATCTTCAAAAGCTTCGATTCAAGGTAAAATGAGCTTATGTATTGTTGCTTACAAATATCACATCATGAAGGTTAATCATCTTGGTTAATAAATTTTGAACTTTTGCAGGTTTCATTCCACGCATTGAGGTTTGCCCCACCGATCTTTGAACTAGGGAACAAGCTTACCGAGAGGATGAGAAGCAAAGGACCGTATCTTGCTCTTCACCTTAGAATGAAGAAAGACGTCTGGGTGAGAACAAGGTGTCTTCCAGGATTGAGCTCGAAATACGATCAAATAATTTATTCTGAAAGAAAGTCTCAACCTTAGCTTTTGACTTCAAGATCCAACAAGACTTACCATGAATGAAAACTTGTTGGTCTTTGTCCTCTAAATGCCGTGGAGGTCACTCGGTAAGCTTCTTTTTCTATCTATCCTCTTAAGGTTTTCAATTTTAATCATTATTGTGTCCTGAAATGATTATGAGTCGTTGAATCATTAAATCACTAGGATTAGATGATCACTTATAACGCTGCTAAAGTTAGTGTTTTTGACGTGCTTCTACTGCTCGAATTTATGATAATTGTTAATGCAATAATGCCTAAAAACCTTACTTGCATTTTTCGGTCCCGCTTAGTTTTGATTACGACAATATGTAAAAACAAGCATTTACAAAAACAACGAAAAACGAATTCTTGAGTTCAAGTATTTTTCATTTTACCCATATTCACTTAAGGTATGAATAAACAAGTACTAACCTTAATCAAGTGATCAAGTGATTTAATCTTTTCTTAAAACTCACTTTTTATTAAGTGTGACAAGTTTTAATTAAACTTTCTTTTCAAGAAAATGTTTTATTAAATTAAATATTTGAAAATTTGAAAATGGCATATTCCCTTTGGATTTGGAATATCCTTTCTGGATATTTTTATAACCAGATATGACCTCCACCACTAAAGGACAAAAAGGGAGCGGAGTCTAGCCCAGCGGTTCCTTAGCTCCTAGGCGGTTCCTTAGCTCCTAGGCGGTTCCTTATCGATAAGGTACCGCGGGCTAAGATAAGGAACCGCGGGCAGATATAGCCGTTGGCCCTTTGTCCTATAAATAGTGGACCTTTCTCAGATTTTCAATTCACCTCTTTTGCACACAAATTTCCAGATTCAAACATACTTCTTAAATCAATCAAATCCTTGATTGTTTGATTAATTACTACTTGTTTAGAAGTGAATCTATCTCATCCATCCCTTCCTCTTCAAGTGCAAAGAGAATAACACTATCATTGTGAAGTGTTGAGTCCACCACCAAAGATCCTTTGAAGATTAAATCTTATACATTTGTTGTTGTGTAATAGTTGTGAAGATCCAAGTAGTTGTGTCTATTTGGAAGTTGTGTGTGTACTAAGTATAGTTGTGTAGATTGGTCCTAGCTACGATTAGAGCTCGACTTTTAGCTTAGGGTCAAAAATTGGTTAAGCGACGTGTACGGTTTTCTCCACCATAAGGAGCTTGTTGTGTAGTGAACTCTCGAGTAAGGAGTACTCGAGGAGTGGAGTAGGAACGAGGAGTGAGCTTCGTTGTCGAACCACTATAAATCCTTGGTGTTTGGTTTGATCTTTCTTTACCCTTAACTCTTTATATTCTTTATTCTTTATGCATATATATTAGTTAGTATTAGTTTAAGTTACACTATCATTGTTCATATTGTGCACAAGAAGATTTCACTTATTTCCTTAAGTCTAAGTTTTTGAGAAAAATATTTTTTGAAAACCATCATTTAACAAATAAATATAAGAAACTATTCAACCCCCCCCCCCCTTCTAGTTTCTACAATTGGTATCAGAGCGGGTTGCTCAAGTATTTTTAAAGTATATTGTGTTTTAAAACTTGAATCGATCTATGGATTCCAACAAGTACCTAGAAGGGCAATCTATGCAAAGACCACCACTTTTTGAAACCGATAGTTTTATTTATTGGAAAAATAGATTTGAGACTTATGTGAAATCAAAAGATTTAGATCTTTGGCATGTTATTACCAATGGTGATTTTTTACCTTATCAATTTAATGAAGTTTCTAAAACAAAGGAATTGGTCACTTGATGATACTAAAAAGAAACTTTCAAAAAATAATGAGGCTAAAATGGTGATTTATAATGCTTTACCTAAGAAAGAGTATGAAAGGATTTTTATGTGTGAAACCGCTAAAGATATTTGGAGCACTCTTTTAGTAACCCACCAAGGTAATAGCCAAGTCAAAGAAAGCAAAATCGATCTTCTTGTCCAACAATATGAACAATTTGTCATCTTAGAAGATGAAGCTATTGATAGTACTTTTGCTAGATTTAACACTATTATTACTAGTCTAAAAGCACTTGATGAAGGTTTTTCTAGCAAGAACAATGTTAGGATGTTTCTTAGGGCCTTACATCCGAAGTGGAGAGCAAAGGTCACGGCGATCGAAGAATCAAAAGATCTCTCAACTTTATCACTCGATGAACTCATAGGCAACTTGAAGGTTCATGAGATGATAATTTTGAAGGACTCGGAATTGGTAAAGACCAAGAGTGAAAGGAAGTCTCTTGAACTTAAAGCCAAGAAGGCACAAAGCAATCATGATAGTTCCTCGGATAGTGATGACGAGGAGTATGTATTGGCGGTAAGAGATTTCAAGAGGTTCTTCAAAAGACGAGGTCAACACGTGAGGCAACCTAACAATGACAAGAAACCATTCTTAAAGAATCGGTTTGCCAAGAAAGAAAAGGGTGATAGGAATTGCTTTAGATGTGGTGATCCAAATCATTTCATTAATGAGTGTCCAAAGCCTTCACGCGATAAGAATCACACGGCATTCGTTAGTGGTTCTTGGAGCGATAGCGGTGAAGATGTTGATGACAACCCCAAAGAGGAGAAATGTCTCATGGCTCACACTTCTAAAGAGGTACATTCCGAAACCGAATATTATAGCAATGATAGCTCCACCTTAGATGATATTGAATTAGAAGGCTAATATGACAATTTACACAAACTTAGCCTTAAATTCATTGAAAAGAACAAAACACTAAAATCAACTAAAACTAAGCTTGAAAATGAGATTAATGAACTTAGGGAAAAATTAGGCAAGCTTGAGAAAAATAAAGAAGTTGATATAGGTTGCTTAAGTTGTGAGAAACTTAGGTTAGAGAATGAAGATCTCAAGAGCACCTCCATTAAATTGGAAAAGTTCATGAAAAGTACTAGTGCTCTTGATGATATGTTAAACAAACAAATTCACTCTAAGGAAAGACTTGGTGTAGGTTTTAACTCAGATGAAGCATCAACTAGTGAACCTAAACAAGTTCGATTTTCAGAAAAACCATCTGTTGTACGTGGTCCCAAACTGTATGGGGCGGTTCCTTATCGATATGGAACCGCCGCCATAGATAAGGTACCGCGGCCAGAAAATGTTTTTGATGAAAATCCTGAACTTTCTGAAAAATCGAATTTAGGTGAACATCCTAAGTATCTTATTGTTAACAAAGTGAAATTACCTATACTTGACGACAATGTCGTTGATAAGTTCTATAAGCCTTTGAGTAAACCTCTAACGGGAAATAGAAGTTTATCAAGACCATATTCTACTCCACCATGAGTACGGAATGAGTCTAGGCCTAGAAGTAGAACGACAACACCTAGAAGAGATAGTCAAAACAATTCACGACCTAGAAGTAAAACTCCAACACCTAGAAGGAATGACCATAACTCTAAACCAAGATCAAATACACTTAGGAGAAATAATAAACAACAAAATGGTTATATGAATTTTTATCCTCCTCCCTTTTGTTCCCCATGGGGAAACCCTCCTCAATTCATGCATCCCAACCAAATGCAAGGGATGTTTGGAACTAACAATTTTTGACCCATGAGATATTGGGGACCAAATGTTTGATCGTGTTTGTTGTTACCTAGATATGCTTGGGAATTAATTTGGAACCCGACGAGTGGATTAAGGATAGTGGTTGTTCTAAACACATGATGGGTAATCGAAGTTTGTTCTCACGATACAAAGCATATGATGGAGGTAACGTCACATTCGCTAGTAGTCTACGTGGTAATATCATTGGCAAAGGTACGGTTTCTCTTGACTCCATGACTATTGAAAATGTTGAGCACGTAGATAATTTAGGGTTTAACCTTTTAAGCATAGGTCAAATTTGTGACAATAAGTGTAAGGTCATCTTTTCGGAAAATGATAGTGAAATCGTAAAAGATGGAAAGGTCATTGGAAAAGGTATTAGAAAGCATGGGCTTTATGCCATGAAGGTCAATAAGAAGTCAAAAGACAACATATGTCTTGCGACTATAGATGATAGTTCTACTCTTTGGCATAGGAGATTAGGTCACGCTAATATGCGTCTAATTCAATCTTTAGTCTCTAAGGAGTTGGTAAGACACCTCCCCAAGATGAAGTTTGATAATCACTTTTGTGATGCTTGCAAAGTTGGAAAGAAAGTTCACTCAAGTCACAAAGCCAAGAATTTGGTTTCAACCTCTCGGTGCTTAGAACTCCTACATATGGATCTCTTTGGACCTACCGCCATACGGAGTTATGGAGGTAACCTTTATACCTTAGTTATAGTTGATGACTACTCTAGATTCACTTGGACTAGATTTTTGGCATCTAAGAATGAAGCTTTCGATCATTTCGAAATCTTTAGTCGAAGAATTCAAAATCAACTAGGATGTTCAATTGTCTCTATTAGGACAGATCATGGTAGGGAATTTGATAATGAAGTGCAATTTGGTGCCTTTTGTGAAGCTCATCTCCTCGCACTCCACAATCAAATGGGGTAGTTGAAAGGAAGAATAGGACCATCCAAGAGATAAGTAGGACGATGTTAAACGAGCAATCTTTGCCTCAAAAGTTTTGGTGCAATGTCGTGGACACATTGACTTATATTCTCAACCAAATTCTTATTCGACCCTTCCTAGGAAAGACCCCCTATGAGATTCTTAAAGGTAAGAGACCCTCATTAGAATACTTTAGGGTGTTTAGAAGCAAGTGCTTTATCCTCAACACCAAAGACTACCTTACCAAGTTTGACCTAAAGTCTTACGAAGGTATCTTTTTAGGTTATTCCCAAACTAGCAAAGCCTACCTAGTCCTTAATAGAACCTCGGGCGTAATTGAAGAATCACTTAACATGACTTTTGATGAAACCCATCCTTTAACCAAGACACCACCATTGGTTGATGATGACTTGGATGAAGTAGAAGTAGTTAGAGCCAAAGAGGTTAGAAAAATAGGAGTTGAAGACCTTAGTGTTGAAAAGGAAGTAAACATTAAGGAGTCTATGGATCATACTCTCAATAATATCATTGGCGACTTAAATCAAAGGACCCTAAGATCTCAAGTCCAAAACCAAAGTAACTTCTTTTGTTTCATCTCCTTGATTGAACCAAAGAATGTTAAAGAAGCATTGACGGATGAGAGTTGGGTCATTGCGATGCAAGAAGAATTGAATCAATTTGTTGCTAATGATGTTTGGGAACTTGTTCCTCCACCTAGAAGTTCTACCATTATAGGAACCAAATGGGTATATAGGAATAAGTTAGATGAGAATGGTGTTGTGTCTCGTAACAAAGCTAGACTTGTAGCACAAGGCTATAATCAACAAGAAGGGATTGATTATGACGAGATATATGCACCGGTAGCTAGATTAGAATCTATTAGAATCCTTTTAGCCTACGCTTGTGCCCTAGATATTAAGCTTCAACAAATGGATGTAAAGAGTGCGTTTCTTAACGGTTTGATCAATGAGGAGGTATATGTGGCTCAACCTCCAAGCTTCATTGATTTTGAGAAACCGGATCATGTTTACAAGCTTAAGAAGGCACTTTATGGTCTTAAACAAGCACCCAAAGCTTGGTATGATAGACTTAAAGCGTTTCTTGTCAAACATGAGTATACCATGGGAATGGTAGACAACACTCTCTTTACAAAGAAGAAAGGTTCTCATCTCATAATCGTGCAAATATATGTTGATGACATTATATTTGGCTCAACTTGTCAAGAATTGTGTGATGACTTTGCCAAAATCATGCATGATGAGTTCAAAATGAGTATGATGGGAGAACTTAACTTTTTTTTAGGACTCCAAATTAAACAAATGGACGATGGTATTTTCTTTAGTCAATCTAAGTACGCTAAAGAAATTTGGATTAGAAGAATCTAGACCAATGAAGACCCTTATGGCCTCGGATACTAAACTCACCGTAGATGATGATTGTGAGTCGGTAGACAACACCAAATATAGAGGTATGATTGGTAGTTTGTTGTACCTAACGGCAAGTCGACCGGATATCATGTTTAGTGTTTGCCTTTGTGCTCGCTTCCAAGAGGCTCCCAAAACCTCTCACCTTGAAGTGGTTAAGCGTATCTTCCGATACACTAAAGGCACTATACATTTAGGATTATGGTATCCTAAAGGGACCGGCGTAGAAACCATTTTCTACGCGGACTCGGATCATGCGGGAGACTATGTGGACCGGAAAAGCACTAGTGGTGTTTGTACCTTCATGGGTTGTTGTTTAACTTCTTGGTTCTCTAAGAAACAAACCGCTCTTGCGATATCCACCACGGAAGGCGAGTATGTGAGTGCCGGAAAAGCATGCCAACAAGCTCTATGGATGAAGCAAGCGCTTGTTGATTACGGGATTTTTCTTGATGATGTTCCCATCATGTGTGACAATAAGGGTGCTATAGACCTTAGCAAGAATCCCGTGCAACATTCACGAACCAAGCACATAGAAATTCGTCACCATTTTCTTAGGGATAATGTTCAAAAGGGGAACATTTCAATTGAGAAGGTACCCTCCGAGGATAACTTAGCCGACATCTTCACTAAGCCACTTAAGAGGGAACCTTTTAATTACTTGCGTCTAGGTCTAGGATTAATGGAACATATTCCTTATTTGTTTTCCTTTATTGAGTCTTTTTCTTTCCTTTGAGTCTTGTATCACTTTGAGTCCTCGAGTCTCCTAAACTCTTCTTGAAATCTTCTCTTCTCCTTTTCAAAATCCTCAAAGTCTCTTTCAAAAATGGTTGAGAAATGTTTTGGCATTGTTAATTCAATCTAAAAACGTCTTTCATAATTCTTGCTATTAATCTCAAGCTTACATAATTCATATATATGATTCTCTCAAACATAGCAAGAACAAGATAGAATCATGGAGGATCATTGTGTCATGACTTAAGGTCTTGTCTTACACACCTCCTACATCGATTTTTAAAATCCATGTATGTTGGTCAATCTCTATTTGGTGAGTTAGTATGTGTACTCTTTGTCTATCTTTGCTTTCAAGCATATCCCTATGTTAAGTTTGACTAGAAAGATAAGATTTGCTGAAAACTATTCCTTCACCACCAAAACTCAACCACTGTAGGCGGTTCCATATATGAACCGCGGTTCCTTATCAATAAGGAACCGCTAGAAGCAATAAGGAACCACGGAAAGTGCTTCCTTATTTTTCGGGTATTTCTAAAATTCCAAATTTGTTCCAACATTTTGTCTTACTTCACATCCCAAAATGTCTTACTCTCCTAATGAAAGCCTTGATTCTCCTCCATTCTCCCCAATTGCTTTCAATCCCAATTCACCCAAGAACACTCTTAATCACATCTCTCCTACCAAGAATGTTGATTGTGGAACATCTTTTCTTCCACCATCACCCTTTAGTGTTCTTCCTCCTTCTCATGATAATGTCATGCACCATGGGACATATTGTCATTGTTGTCAATATCAACATCTTGCTATGGCACACATCTATGAGGAGTTGAGCTACATCAAGAGTCTGTTAATCAAGCCTCCTCTTCATTTTGATTATGAGATCTCCACCAAGCCACCACCACCACATTCCGCCACTACCTTGTCTTTCATATACTCATTGGTTGCTTATCCTCAAGACACCTTTTTCTTTTAAGCAAGTCTTAGAATTCTAGATTAACTAGGATTAGACTTATGCTTTTGGCTTGTTTTCTATTTCATACATCTTTGTATGACTATTTTCTTATTTTTATATGACTTCACTTGGATCTTAGTCTTTGTGTTTTCTTCTCTTTTATTCTTTTAGTGTGACCTTTAGCTATGTCTTTTTGGTTGTTTCTTTTGTTCAACTAACCCTTCCATGTAGCTTGTCACAATATCTCGATTCCTCGGTGCCCCAAGCTAGGGGGAGTCTTTGCAAAGTCCGTCTCTTCAACACCGACTTGTGCAACCTTTTTGCTTCGACAAAGGGGGAGAAATGAATAAACTCGTCTTCGAAAATCTTGTGTTTTGTATGATTGAGTTTATATATTGTCGAAATCAAAAAGGAGGAGATTGTTAATGCAATAATGCCTAAAAACGTTACTTGCATTTTTCGGTCTCGCTTAGTTTTAATTACGACAATATGTAAAAACAAGCATTTACAAAAACAACGAAAAACAAATTCTTGAGTTCAAGTATTTTTCATTTTACCCATTTTCAGTTAAGGTATGAATAAACAAGTACTAACCTTAATCAAGTGATCAAGTGATTTAATCTTTTCTTAAAACTCACTTTTTATTAAGTGTGACAAGTTTTAATTAAACTTTCTTTTTAAGAAAATGTTTTATTAAATTAAATATTTGAAAATTTAAAAATGGCATATTCCCTTTGGATTTGGAATATCCATTCTGGATATTTTTATAACCAGATATGGCCTCCACCACTAAAGGACAAAAAGGGAGCGGAGTCTAGCCCATCGGTTCCTTAGCTCCTAGGCGGTTCCTAATCGATAAGGTACCTCCGGCTAAGATAAGGAACCGCGGCCAGATATAGCCGTTGGCCCTTTGTCCTATAAACAGTGGACCTTTCTCAGATTTTCAATTCACCTCTTTTGCACACAAATTTCCAGATTCAAACATACTTCTTAAATCACTCAAATCCTTGATTGTTTGATTGATTACTACTTGTTTACAAGTGAATCTATCTCATCCATCCCTTCCTCTTCAAGTGCAAAGAGAAGAACACTATCATTGTGAAGTGTTGAGTCCACCACCAAAGATCCTTTGAAGATCAAATCTTATACATTTGTTGTTGTGTAATAGTTGTGAAGATCCAAGTAGTTGTGTCTATTTGGAAGTTGTGTATGTACTAAGTATAGTTGTGTAGATTGGTCATAGCTACGATTAGGGCTCGACTTTTAGCTTAGGGTCGGAAATTGGTTAAGCGACGTGTACGGTTTTCTCCACCATAAGGAGCTTGTTGTGTAGTGAACTCTCGAGTAAGGAGTACTCGAGGAGTGGAGTAGGAACGAGGAGTGAGCTTCGTTGCCGAACCGCTATAAATCCTTGGTGTTTGGTTTGATCTTTCTTTACCCTTAACTCTTTATATTCTTTATTCTTTATGCATATATATTAGTTAGTATTAGTTTAAGTTACACTATCATTGTTCATATTGTGCACAAGAAGATTTCACTTATTTCCTCAAGTCTAAGTTTTTGAGAAAAAGAGTTTTTGAAAACTATCATTTAACAAGTAAATATAAGAAACTATTCAACCCCCCCCCCCCCCCCCCCCCCTTCTAGTTTCTACAATAATCAGTTACTAATATGATAGAGTGCTAAACAAATTCTGACTGTTTTTAGATTTATTGGATAAAATGACCAAAAATGACACTTTTGTGGGGAAAAATATGATTTGTGGAAGTTGAAGTATAAGTCTCTGGAATTAGGTTAAAAGGCTAGGTAAATATATACTATGAAATATTAGGTTTACCCCCGAAGATAATTGGTTTTTTATAAATATGCAGAAGGTTGAAAGTACACAAATATCGGTTCCCTGACTTATTTTCATTACGGTCATATAGAGGTTCATCGTTGATGGCTTGATTTATGGTGACCTTGAGTGGACGATCAAAAGAGATGTTGACATGAAAGATTCAGGGTCTCTCACACCAGGTGATGGTAATTGATGCAATCAACCATTTAAGAATCACACAAACAGTTTAAGAATAATAGACACACATAATGCAATTAAAGTATATGTATTCTGGGCCACTTGATTTACTTATTGTATAATTAACTCAGGAAACCACAGGTGATAGGAGTGATCCCCAACAGATGAACGCACGACCCAATTACCACTATAGTTGCCTTAAATAACAGTATTTTACTATCATCTTCACCGCTCGCTGCTCAAATGTTGCAGGTGCGCGAGTTGTTGCAGTTCTGGATGCAACGGTCGAATCCGAAATTAACCAACGAGATACTGTGGTCTTGAAATGAGAAAATGAAGATAACTAACCATAGGGTTAGTGTGGGCTTGAAATGATAATGGAAAGAAGATATGAGTCTGCTCGGTCACATGATACTAATAATAGTTGGATATGTTCGGTCACATGAGAAGGTGCAGAATAAATGAGAAAATGAAAGGTCTGGATCACAACACAAATACAATTATGATATCACCAATATGTCGTTCCAAAAAATTATTACATATATGCATTAATGCATAAGAGTGTCTTGATTGTTTTGTTCTTTTTAGGCCTATAATGCTTTTATGCTGTATGAATCCATTGAGATCTAACGCTACTCCAATTTCAAGTGTACTCCAACTTTATCAAACCAGCAAGAGGGTGTTAATTGCTTATTCATAAGTCAAGAAAAAGGATAAGGCGTAGTGAAGCAAGCTATTTGGCTGCCGAAAGTAAGCAAGAAGATGACGACTTATTTTCGAGATTCTTGACTTACAGTTGCAAAAAAACAACTGGTAAAGGGTATGAAATGGGTAATTTTAGTGTTATTTTTAAGTGTCAAACACCCCTTCTGCGGCAAAAGAGGTGTTTGGTTCCTGGCATAAAAACAGCCAAACACCCCTTTTGCAGCATAAGGGGTGTTTGGCTAATGTTGTGACAACAACTAAACACCTTGTATTTTGTGCATTCCAAATAAAACCCCTCCCCATATGTCGCTTAGATATCCACCTTCATCAATAGCCTTCAAGTGTCCTTACGTATTTGCACATGCATATTGTTAACTGCTTTGTAATTGCAGGTTTTAGGAAGCTAGAGTTGATTCATTAAGGAAGAACATAGGATCAGTTGGATAGAACTTGCATCACTCTATGCTTAGGTCAGAACCCTGACCTCCCTTAATTTGCTGAACATGAAATATATTATTTGTACGTATATGTAAAAAATTATAATGTCGAAGTCTTAGAAATTTTGTTCAGGTAGATAGTATGATAGTCCCCCCGAGTTTTATTACAGTGAGTTTGTGTTTGATTTAAAAAAAATGACCATTGGCATAATAAATTTAAATAATTAGTCATAGATCTGTAAAATGACTACAAGACCATTGCAAAAACACTTGAAGACAAACAAAGAACTTTTCCTTCTCATCACTTTAGAGGGACATTATATGGTTAGCAAGGACCCAGTGCTGGATAATTCAGACTACAAAGGATGAAATTATGCCACCGTAAGTAGCAATATCAAGACCATCTGCCCCATCTTACTGCTCCGGTTTTGTTGGCTGAACACCTAAACACAAGTATGTTCATAACTTTCTAATAAACATACCAATACATCCTCTCAATATTACAAAACACCCTAAACTAAGGAAACCTGCATAAATCATTGCTTTTTTGAAGTATTATTACAGTATGAAGCCACCTGTACATATTTCCACTATGTAAACATAGTGACATGAAAATTGCAGGATATTTAGGATTTATATCTAGAAAAAGACCTACACAAGATCCATTTTGTCGCTTCAACTGTATATTAGTTTAGGACATCTTAGAGTGCAGTTACCCTGTTATAGATTACATTCATACTACTATGTAGGCAGTACGTATATACTGTCGTTTGCCACACAATAAGGTATGGTAAATGATTAGGAACTTTGTTATTTAGGATAATTGTTGCATATATTTTCTATGACTCTTATATCAATGGATGTCCTTATACGATGCGCACTGTATGCATGTTTGTAAAAGAAGTATACCCTTTCATATTAATGACAGATACGCTTACCAGCCGAAACAACCTCAGCCTCAACCCTATCACGGAACAAACCACACCTCAAAACTTCCAGCAACACGCATGCTATAATGTTAAAAACCAAATTTCTGTACAAAATAAAAAAAAACCACATATATACCCATATTACTTTACAAATAACTAGGTACATTAGTATCACTAAACATGTGCACCTAACTCATTATTACGTTTTTGTTACACAGGAACCCCTCCAACACATGTGCTTGATGAAACGGCTTAAACAAATGCAGCAACATTGAAAAAACCGGACGAGGTCAGCAAAACAACCAGGTCTAAAAGGGTCATGTTGCCTCAGCTAGACAAACCAGCGAAAAAAGAATATCTTTTGGAAAAAACAATTAGTAGTACTATGTAAACCTTTCTAATGTCTTTAACGCAAAACCTATGCATGCACCTGTTATCTAAGCATAACGAACACTAACAACAATGGTTGTACAACTTTTGGTTTCAATACGACAAGTATGTATGCATAACAATGTGTGTACAGTTTATGTCTTAGGTACAACATTTATGTTTAGCGACTTTCATCAGCAGCCACTAAAATCGTTACCAAAAAACCCGTATTTCGCCGCAGCGAAGCGCAAGCACAAATCTTAGTTTTGTAGTATTGATGGCGAGTCAAGTTCTTACATTCTCTTTACTTATCAAGTGGCCTCTCATTTTATTTGTTAGTGGGGATTCAAGATTTCCATTTTTATGTGGATTAGCTCATCTGGTTTATCAATCTTCGTGTTCATCAATCTTCGTCTTTCTAAAGCGCTTAGACATGTGTTTGAAGGCGTTTTCCATGTAGTGGGCTATTTGAAAATATCTAAACGTAATTTTGATTGGTTCATTTAGATGAAATCATTTAGTTTCAAAACTCTCTATTTTTCTTAGCTTTTTGTTAACTTATAATATAATTCCGTTTAAAAGAAAGTGTTCAGTTGTATAAAGTGACTTTATGTTAACTAACCTTTCTACCATATGATTTGGTAACGAAAATGATTTATGGTGCTTTTTTATGATATTAACCAACAGTGGTCGATGTGATTATAAGCTTTTTGCACTTGGTCCACACAAATAATGTAATAATTATTCATGTATGTTGTTAAAATTTGAAACCTAAGTTAATAATTATCCATGTATGCTGTTAAAATCTGAAACCTAAGTCAAAAGTTTTTAGTTCTAGATGCTATCGGGGCGTATCTAGCTTATAGCACGGGTATGCACGTGCATACCTTCCGTTTCGACGGGTTAGTGTAAATTTTTGATTTTTTATAATCATATACATAAAGTGCATAGCTTCCGAAAATACTCGAAGAAAAGTGTATACCTTCCATTGAAATCCTAGATCCGCCAGTAAAATGCTACACATGTTTTAACTTTTTAACATTAAACTATTCAAGATAATTTGGTGGTAAATGTATCGAGACTAATATCATAAAAATTTATGAGGTTGTAAGTTTAATTTCTATGCTAGATGAGACCAACTTAAACTGGTCATGTAAACTTCTTGAAAAAGAGTTTTTTGCCCAATTTAAATATGTATGACGATTAGCTCAAACATCCTTAAACAAGGTTGAAAAAATTGTTAGCGGTTAGTCGGACGGCTGGGTATCATTTAGCGATTAATTGTTTAAACAAAAATTAATTAGACTGAACTTTTAATATAAAATAAAACTCAGAAACGGTTCTTTCGATTTTTGTTTTTTGTCCGATTTTTATTCGTAATCGAGTTGATCAACTAAACCGGTTTTTGTCTGGTTCAACTGATTTATGGTCGATTTAACCAATTTATCTTATTAATTAATCAGTATGCTTACTGGTTTGTTAACCAAACCAATTAATAAACATGGTTAATATTGCCTAATGCTTAAGCTTTGACTAACTAGTCGACCAAAAAGTCAATTCAAGTTTAACAAAAAAAAAAAAAAACTTTTCCTAATTAATTAATTAAGTCAATCCAAGTTTACAAAAAAAATATAATTTTCTAATTAATTAAAGTTTGTAATTGAGTCCTCAAATGCTCCTAAATTAACACCTAACAAGATGTGATGGCATTTAGTAGCTAGTTAGCTACGTGCATACATGTTAATAACTTCATACTTTTTTCTCTAATTTTAATTTTTGAGAGAAAGTTAGACAATTGTGTTTCCTTATTTCTAGATTTGTATTTGTACTTTTTGGCTTCTAGTGTTTTACTAGTAGTCTTTTTAATATATATATAATTATGCTGTTCAAAAAAAAAAAGACAATTGTGTTTCCAGCTTTGCATCAAGAGAAGAAGATAGAAATATAGAATATTGACAAATCTGTTTAATACTACCTAAATGACTTTTAGAGGAAAAACACATTTTACTTCTTGCACTGGTCATACGGGCTTGGTTTGTACGTATAAAATGTTTATGGGCCACGGTTTGAATAGTATTTTTCAATCTTATTCTCTGAAACAAAAAACAAAAGAACACTTACGAAACATCAATTCAAGAAACAAAAGTGGTTGCTAAACTTTAGTTTTCTGGTTTCAAATTACCAATAATTTGAAACACGCTTTAATGGAAAACAATGGATGGTTTGAGATAATTTTACTTTGTAACTACCATATGTTTTGATATCTCTGAAATAAAGAATTACATGCCCTTTCATTTATGTTTTACATTCTTCTTACTCATAAGTCATAATGACATTGCACCCGTCTAATTTACCTAAAAATCATCATCATAACTATGTAAGAGCATCTTCTATACATATTTATTATATATATTAATATATAAAAAACATATTAAAAAACTCATCTTGAAAATTGAAAGTCAAAAAAGTTAAAATTCAACATTTTTATATATAAACGTAATGTTTAAAAAGAAAACAAGTGTATTAAGTATTAACTACTACATTATGAGTTCGATCAGCGACCGTATCAATCCGGTCGAGTCACTGTATAATGGGTTCGATCACTGGGTCAATTCGGTCGAGTCACCGTTTTATGGGTTCACTCACCGAGTCAACCCGATCGAGCCATCGAGTAACGAGTTCGATTTACGAATTAGTCTGATCAAGTCATCAAATTATCAGTTCGACCATCAAATCAATTAAAATATTGTAAATTATTCGTCGCTATGCGCAAATATACGTCTAATATTAACTCATAGTGACATGAATTGATGCATGTGAACTTGTCATTGTAGTTGCAAGTTTACTAAGTTTGTAGAGAGAGTAAATGCTAGTTCGGGAAAAAAAAATGAGACACGCCTGCACAAATAAAAGATAGAAAAGATGTTTATTGGAACCCATTCATAAAGGGTAAGATGTAGGGATGAGCTCGGGATCAATCTCGTCCCGATTTAGTGCTCTCGATTTTTTTCTGATCTAAAAAGTTATATACCGATCTCGTACTAAACGGGATTCGAGTATCGGTACCGGTACGGGTATGGTACCGGTATCGGGAAATCGGAATATTCCCGTTTTTTTTCCGGGGATTTCTCGATTTGGGTACCGATCCCGTACCGAATTAGTAGTCCCGATTTTTTTTCACCTTATTTTGTAGTCCCGATCCCGTACCGAACGGGATTCGGGTATCGGAAATCGGTACGGTTCGGGTTCAGATTCGAGATTCGAGTCAAAATGCTCATCCCTAGTAAGATGTTACAACATCATAAAGTTAAAATTTATGATCATATCAATGTCATATTAGTTTTAACATTCTCACATCAATATCTAAAAAAATTTCATTATCATAACATCAAATAACATCATATTTTATGTAGGGTTGAAAAAACCTCCAAACCCGTTGAAGAATCCGATACTCGACTCTCGTTTGACCGGGAAACCTCCGAATTGATCGGGTATGGAGATGGAGCGGGAAATCCCAATAATAATACCTTCGAGTCTCAAACCTGTCCCCGTACCCGTCCTCAAATATCTTTATTTTTATATACATTTATATATCTGTTAGATATTTGAAAGATTATAAATCGATGGTTAATATCTTTTTTAAAACTCACCTTTTATTAGGAACTCTTATATGTTAATGTTGTTATTGTTAATATATGGTATGGTCACATGAATGTTAATATGGTTAATACTTTTTGATATTACCGTATTGTGTTGTTTATAACGACTACGTCATTTGAAACATATATAAAAATGTTAGGCTGACACAAAAACACTAAATAAAGTATTTATACACTCAAATTTAAACATTTGTCTAATGCATGAAATAGAATATGTCGGTAAATACACATGAGATACACAAAGACCAGGTTACTCAAATCGGTGGGAAAATGGATTTGGTCGACCGATTGTCTCGCTCGGTCGACCCATTACGGGGACCGAGTAAATCGATCGATGAATCTCAAGTAGAACATACACTCAAGTGAACGCCGCATCCCACAAAACTACAAAATGTGATGTTTGGCATTGAAAAAAGTCGTCTCTATGTGAAGACAAATCGTTTATAGATAGTTGGAGAGAAAACTGAAATAACAAGTGTTTTTGTGACTCGAACGTAGTTTTCATTGCGACTAGCTCTAAAGAAAAAAAAAGATAAAAGTGTAACCATCAATTAAAAGCCGAATTAAAGAAAGAAAATTGAAAACAATAATTATACAAGGTTGTACTATAAATAGTGTAGTAATACATATGGCTCACGTAGAAGTATCAAAAAGATTTATTTTTTACTTCTTTGATTTAATCTGACACAATTTTAAATTTATTACTTTTTGTTTAATCTATATCTATATCTATATCTATACTAACTATAAAGGCTGGATCCAAATTATTGAAAGTTGAAAATTTTCAACACAACTTCTCATGTAAGTTTCATAAGTATAGAAAATGTTATATTTCACTTATTATTTGACACTTAACATGAACATAAAGTTCAGAAATCTTGTAAAAATGGAAAAAATGCCATATTCATGGAATTGTTGAAAACTTATTGAAAAATGTCAACCCACAAAAGCGATATGCGTTTCAATTGTAAAAAATCCCATATTCATGGAATTGTTGAAAACTTATTGCAAAATATCAACCCACAAAGCGATATGCGTTTCAATTGTTTTGCGGAGGTGTTGAATTTCAAGTTTAAACCCTAAAACAAGGCCTATATAAAGAATCATAAAACAAGCCATACAATACAATCCTCATGCTTCAACCCTAGCAGAAACAACTAGCAGAAACAATGAGCAAAGGCAACGTTAAAAAATAAAATGAAATAAACATCAATGATGATTTTGAGGTTGGTCTTATTTACGATTCATAATGTTTTTCGTTTTCTTAATCGTATGTGTTTTGAACATATCGGTCCTTTTTTCTATAATGTATCCACCCTTTTCTCCATTTTGAACATCCCGATTTCTTGATCAGGAGGAATATGAGTTTTGGGGTACTTTTGAATATCTGGTGGAAGTGACTACGGATCTAAGGTATCGTGATGCTTCTTTGATTATTACCTCTCCATTGTCTCACAGTTTGTTATTGTATTTGTACACCTGTTAGTCGATTTTTTCTTTAAGATTGGTGTTGAAGGGAAGAGGTTCCGACCCATTGTGAGTTTATTTGTTTCATTTCGGTACGGACATTCTTATCATGAATTGGGTTTTTATCATTAGAGATGATCTTTTATGATCATTATTGATATAATCATTCTGTTCAATTTTTTTTTGATATAATCACGTAGGGGGGTATATGGGATTGCTTTTTTAGGCTTTAAGTTCATAGTATTAAGCAGTTTAAACATAGTGTACTCTTAGAAATGGGTGTTTGGATTTGCTTCTTTTGAAAAATTGCTAGAATCATTGAAAACAAATAAAATGATCAATTGTGTGAGCGAGCTTGCTTAATCTGGTTCTCATTATGCATTTTAATTTTTTTTCGAAAATTTCTGGATACTGATACAGGGTTGCCTGCGTTTCTTTTATTTGGTGTTAGGATCTCGGTTGTCGTATTACTTGTTGTGATGTTTTATGCTATGACTCAAGATCTTGGCATAGCTAATGCGGATTTACAGCAAGTTTCGGCGCTGAAGTCGAACATTGGAGGGATGCGATTGTTCAATTAACGGATCCTCTGAATCTTCGCGTTGCCAAAGGGTGGTAACTGACAGTGAACTAAAGTCACGATCTGCCCAATAGTTTGTCGCAACCAAGCCTTTGCAGACGTTGTGGAACTGGCCCATGGTTTCCAGTGCGATCATGAACCACATGGTAAATTAGGAAAAGGTTTGTGCTATTTCACGAGGCTACAATTATTTTATATTTTCATCAACTGTGAATAATATACAGGGTTGTTTTTAGTGCATCTTTAAAAGCTCCTAGGTATGTTTGGATTAGCCTATTACAGAAGTTTGTTTGAATGAGATTATTAGAGAAGCGTGTTTGGATAAGATCAAGTCACTGAAATAACAATGTGTCTTTAGATTACATCATGTTACTGAAATAACAATGTGAAAACCGGTGTGGGATTATTAGGAGCTGAAATGTGGGCTGAGACGTTGCTGCAAAAAAAAGGCAGAATATGGTTCCTATTTTAATTTCTTAATATAGAGCTGGCAATCATTAAAAAAGTTTGTGAATTTGTTATAATAATGTTTAGTGACAGGATTTGTGTGTCTGCGATCGCCATCGCTACTTGATCTTGTGCGTCATTCAGAATGTTTGATTCATGTACACGTTTTGATCTACATATTATATACTAAGGTCTTATACTGTATAGATGTGGCAAAAAGTATGTCCACCCATTCTTTTGTAGAATGAGCCATACAGGTCATATGTGCTTTCATTGAGATATGGAAGAAACTTGTTCACTACTTTATATTTTAATTTCTTAGATGCACCTTGAGTTTAGCAATCAACTGTGACCCATTGTTTGTACAGTCGCTTGTTGCCACCACCGCCTCGCTTGTTACTAAATAATATTGGGTGGTGGTCGGAATGTTGCTGGATGTGGTGGTCGGAATATGGGGCTTAGTGTGCTAGGTGGGTTTGATGTGTTTGTGGTGGTTTTGAGTTGTTTCGTTAACTTTGGTTTGCAAATTAATATTGGGTTAATATTGGGTGGTGGTAGGAACGTTGCTGGAGGCGTGTCGGCAGGGCAGTGAAGACTTCCAAGTCCCTAAGAGAAGCTACGTCACAAGGAATCGCTGCATAGGCGTGTATACAATTCACGGGTATTTCAATCACTATTAGACTATTGAAAGGTATCACCACAAACTACTTTAGTCACTTTCATTTAAGAATTACAATTAGTAATAAACTGGGAATAAGTTATGTTTCAAATTAAGGGCATGTTGTGTTTTGCATAGCATAGCGAACTAAGGGGTGAAGAGACTGTACCTGAGCTGCTCATTGAGGTTGTGGATGATGAGATGGTTCTGGATATCGCATTGTGTAACACCCCAAATATTGGTCAACGGAAGCGGTAAAGCTCGGGGGCTGTTACGTCATAATAACAAAGTCCAAGGTGCAAGAAAACGACTCTAAATGAGACGTTTTAAAATAATTTACCTCGTTGCATTAGATTTAGAAATACAAGGTTCAAATCATAGATAAGCTTAAGCAAGTGCAGCGGAAGTCAGAGTTTAAATAGCAACAATGAGGTAAAAAGTTTATTAAGCATGAGCAAGTCTTCAAATCCAAGTACGGTATGCATGAGACTCCAAAGCAAGCAACAAGCAATTAGTTCAACACCTGAGATAAACGCTTAAAAGTGTCAACACAAAGGCTGGTGAGTTCATAGGTTTAAGTTAAAACATAGCATTCGATATTGGACCGCAAACAAACTGTTTAAAGCATATGAGACCATTATAGGAGATATAATGTCATGCATATGGGAATCAGATGTGAGAATTATAGTTATGATAGCACTAAGCTCATGACACCGAGGCTGATGACAAGCACGTACAACTGATGCACGCGTAATATATAAGATTGCCCCAAGTAGGTGTCTAACCCGAGAACACCTAGCAACAACCATATGATATACGTCCGTTTGACATGGCGATGTATTTGAACACCCGGACGGGGGTTGTCAAACCCCAATAGATCTATCCATAACATAAGCGCCTACTCAACCAGAGTAACTAACGGTTCATGATAACAGGGGACTAGTGGGCTATCGCTACTTAGGCATATCACACATAACTTTTAGCAAGGCAACAGTTTAAACAGATTTTGCGTACATCAGGCAGGCAACAAAGCATTTATCTCACCCAGATTATTAAACATAAAAGACAGTTTAATAAGGGCTATGACTCACCTCATTATGCAAAGATTTCACAGTAGAATATGAAAGTCATAGATGCAGCAAACGCAAATCGCAACCTAATTAATATAACGCTAGATTAGGTCACAATGTAAGAATGCAAAAATGCATTCATGTCACACGCACATGTCACCCTTTACCACGATTTAAGTTATAAATAATATGCTCAAAATATTTGTTGGTGTAATGCGCGACCAATTTCTAAGTAAAAATATCGACTTGAATCAGTTAGGCTTCAACAGCCTTTTGGCGTAAATTTTAATATAGCCATTTTAAACAAAACTTAAATCACGTCAATTCAATCTCGACTATCGCCTTCGAAAACCAAAGCCTCGTCCTTATATAATATAAACTCGACGCAATAAGGTATCAAAACTATTTTTATACTTTAAAAACTTTTGATATATTAAGGAAAAATAATCATCACTTGACAATAAAACCAACCCACATGATAAATTCATTTAAAATTTTCCTTTTGAAATGATGTTTTGAAACAGTCGGTTAAAAAAAAGAGACAAGACTTTGTCAACTTTTAAAATATATAACCACATTTTCATCTCAAGTCTCTATCCACCCTTACTTGTCTGATACTCTCATTACTATATTCAATATGTAAATGCTTCCCTCCAAATAATCTTTATATCTCTCTCTCGGTATAAAACAGCTAAAGAAAACAGTTTGCATTATTTTCCCTCCCTCTCGCTATTATATATGTTATTCCTTTCCCCTCTCTCGTGTAAACAGAAAATAAAATGACACACAAAAGTTTGAAACTCATTTCTTCTTTCCTCTGACTCCCGGTGTATAAACAGTGGCAGGAAACACGGGTTTTCTCTCAAAGATATTTTCCTATTCTCTCTCGACATACAACCGAGCAGAAAACTAGTGTTAAAAACCACATTGTAAAACAATTTTTCGACTCGACAAGACACACCACTCGGCTCGAACCTCGCATCTAACCCGACACAACAACCTTCAACAAGCTCACAACAAAAGTTAAAGCTCACAAGGAACCTCTTTCTCTCGACAAAACCCTCGCTCACAATCTCCTATCAAGACTCTCGTCTCCCATTTGTTCATTATTCTTACGACTCCAAAGCCCGGTTTTGACTCAAAGAAACTTCACAAAAACCTCTCGTCTCCCCTCTCTCTCGTATAAACAGAAACAACTTAGACATTGAAAACCATTTCTTCCTCGCGTTAACAAAGTAGCAGGGAAACAATAACCCATTTTAAACGCATGTTTGTTTTTTTTTTTAAATTGTTTTTATGAAGCTACAAAGTGACGTTTACAAGATTTTTGCTTGAAAGCCATGTTTAGTTCCAAAAAAATGTGGTGGTAAGGTGACGATGTGAAAGAACGTATGCATGAAAGACGACACAAAAATAAAGTGAAAGAAGATAGGGCTGGAGAGACCTTGTCGCTCGCGAGTATGACAGCAAGTTCGCCACCAACGTAAAACTAAGCCTTCGAACCGTAGCAGCAACCCAACCTCGAGCTAAAAACCTTCGAGAATAGGAAACCCACGCCGACCACGTACTCACTTAGCTAAAATGAAGCTTTAACCGAACTCGAGTTGTAACCGCTTCCCAAAACTCGTACCCGCTTCGCGAGCGCAACAAGAAACCTTTGAACCAGCAAGAACCCACGTCGTGTAGTGCCCGTCGACGGCAACATCAGCATCAGCAGAACTCTCGGACACGCAAGACACCCACGTCAAAACAATGAAACTTGTGTCTAGAATGAAGAACCCCGAAAAACCCGCGTGAACTTGAAGACTTGCGCCGATGAAATGTACTCACTTCCGTGTATGAAAACGTCTTCCGACGTTTGTGTTGATGAAGAAGGAAGTGTTTTTTTTTTTTGTTGTGGTACATTTTTTTTTTAAGAAATAATGGTAGTTATATTGGTGAAATGGAGTTTGAATGCGTAATTATGGAGGTCGAAGATGATAGCTTTTGGTGAGAATGGAGTGAGATTAATATCAGATATGTTTATTTTTATGTGCTGTGTGGGTATAAGAGTGAAAGATAGAGTATCTTATTTAGGTTGTTATATGTTTTTAGGGATAGTTATCATAACATGATAAGAATGAGAAATGAGAAGTGATGAAAAGATGTATATTAAACAAATGTATAATGCATGAGGGAGGGGACCAAAATGATCTCCCAATGGAGTGACAATGTAGGACTAGTACTATCCAAGGCAGTAGGGAGTTGGTTGAGTTTACGAAATTCAAATATGTTACAGTGGAAGGTAAAGCCAAAAGGGAAAATGGGATTCAAAGTTGACAAGAATATCTTGTTTATTAATTTTGTATAGGTAATAATATCCATGTGTATATGGTATCCAAAGTGTATAATAGTAGTCATGATGTCGTATAATTGTTCTCGTGTTACGTACCGGTGATTAGGATTACACGACGATATAAAACGATAATTAAATATTCGCTCAAATAATTAATAAAATTAATTATGACTATAATTATAAAAATAATTATTCGCACAGTATTAATACGTACAGATACGCTGCCAGCAGTTAAATTGAAGATAACTCGCAAAGTGTGACACAGATAAATCTTACACAGATTATGCACACGTAATGAAAATAAATTTCAGATACGTTAAAGTATTGATCGTAAATTATTACGCAACCAATAGTGACACACTCGCAGTGTTCAAGTAATCCAGACTGAGCACAGTCTAAGCAAAATATACGCCAGCATACGTTATTTCCCAAAATAAGGGAACGCTTCCCAGATAAATAGCAAATTTAGCACACAGTTGACTAAATAAAAATTCTAGGGGGCAAAACTGTAATTTTATAAAGTCTGAAAATTACGGTGTGTTACAGTCCCCCATCGTTAAAGAAGCTTTCTCCTGAAAGCTTAGAGTGTGTTATCAACACGGGAAATCAGCAGATAAGTGTGTGTACTTAACACGGGATCGATGTTGACGCTCCTAGGTGAATTTAGGACCACGCCTAGAATTCCACCTCACATTGACTATTGGTACGTGGCTTTACTTTAGCCGTTTGACCTCACGGTCCATAGTTTCAACATGCTCTTTAGCAAAATTCAAATTGTCATTGACTTGGATCTCGTCCAACGACACGATAAGTGTTTCATCAAAAAGATACTTCTTTAATTTCGACATGTGAAAGGCATTGCATACCCGACTGAGTGTTTGCGGCAATTTCAACCTATAGGACACGGTTCCCAAACATTGCTAAGATCTTGAAAAGTCTACTGTAACTGAGGCTCACTATCCTCGTTCGCCGAAACGTAACATACCTTCCCAAGGTAATACTCTCCATATAGCTTCACCTCTACCATTTGTTGTTTACAGCGGCACAAATGATGCTCTTTAACAAATAACCACAACGCGGCATTCGACAACTAGTCAATGCAAATGAAATCGACAAACTTCGTAAAGATGTAAGGTCAATGTTGAAAGAACGGCTCGATAAGAAAAAAAATAATGGTGTAGCATCAAATGATGAGGTTGCTTTATAAAATGTGGATGCATAGAAAATCACTTGGTATACGAATATCCATATCTTGCATAATTTAAAAGTATACACGTGCAAATTTTTTGTTTCAAAATTTGTGAGAGTGAATTTTTGACAAAATGGTTATGGTGACTACTACGAGCATAGTATGGTCCTTCCCAAATTATACATAGGTGATCAGGCTTTGTATAATTGGGGACTAACGATGCGATGCTCCTTTTCGCCAAATAAGGATATGTTTCTCTTAATCAAATGGTATACACTGCTAGTTTATAAGATAGTAACCAAAACAACTTTTGAAAATAGTTTTGTAACATAAGAACAAGGTAGTTTAAAATCTTCCAAGAAATGGTTCACAAGGTTTTAGCAAAGCGTTTAGAAAATTTTAGTGAAATGGTTGACAAGATAACGAGTAGTTTACGAAGTGATGGTAAAATGGTGCATAAAATAGTTGCAAATGGTTCATAAGATGATGTTAAGACATATAACAATAATTCATGAGATGGTTTGAAAGCAAAATCTTGCAAGACAATGGAACAATGATTCAAGATATGGTAACGCTTTCGGAAGGGATAAAATTAAACGAACCGTCAAAACACATTCATTAATGGAGATTCAGATTTAAAACGTACACACGAGATGAAAAGTCTTAAAAGTAAAACAACACATTTAAAACTTAAAAGAAAGCAACACATCACGACTTCTACTAGGTCACATTTGGTAAGGCAATGAAACCTTTCATAAGCATTAGCATACTCTACGTCGCCATTAAGGTTATCACGAGCTTTTTTTTTTTTTTTTTTTTTTTTAACACTCTTGGAAATTAAAAGGGTAAAGGAATAAAATAAGCTGAGTTCTTAAGGTTGAGTTCCAAAATGAAATGTTACGAAGTGATGAGTTGAAGTCGCGTTCGAATCAATAGACATTTTTATAGGTAAGGAGACATGAGACGAAATAAGGGTTTTTTTTTTTTTTTTTTTTTTTTTTTTTTTAAATTTTTTTTTTTAACGGACGGATGATAAAACCCAAAGCCATATAGTAAGATGATAAGTGAGATCGAAAGACTATGACAAGTTTCGATGAAATAAAATTATGTAAACTCGCGTGTTCACCATTCTAAGACAAGACCACCTAGCAGACGGTAAGATATCACATACGGTGAATACAATAAGTATCATGATAGTGAAAATAATCAACATGTTAGTTAAATGAACCTCATAAGTAACTTGAATGCATTAGATCACATCAAATAGTCAAAAGCAACTTACATTTTATCGAATCATTATATGAGTATGTTATATATGACAGTTGTATGGTATGCAAAATAGTAACCATGTATAAAAATTAAAAGTATGCATCGTATCACGAATACTCATGCATAGTATATACGTATATCATACATATATCATAATACTTAACAAGTAGCACAGAAGCACATATCGGTTATAGTCTAGGCCTAAAATGCAAACCTAGTTCTCTATAACCAAGTCTCTGATACCAATCTGTAACACCCCAAATATTGGTCAACGGAAGCGGTAAAGCTCGGGGGCTGTTACGTCATAATAACAAAGTCCAAGGTGCAAGAGAACGACTCTAAATGAGACGTTTTAAAATAATTTACCTCGTTGCATTAGATTTAGAAATACAAGGTTCAAATCATAGATAAGCTTAAGCAAGTGCAGCGGAAGTCAGAGTTTAAATAGCAACAATGAGGTAAAAAGTTTATTAAGCATGAGCAAGTCTTCAAATCCAAGTACAGTATGCATGAGACTCCAAAGCAAGCAACAAGCAATTAGTTCAACACCTGAGATAAACGCTTAAAAGTGTCAACACAAAGGCTGGTGAGTTCATAGGTTTAAGTTAAAACATAGCATTCGATATTGGACCGCAAACAAACTGTTTAAAGCATATGAGACCATTATAGGAGATATAATGTCATGCATATGGGAATCAGATGTGAGAATTATAGTTATGATAGCACTAAGCTCATGACACCGAGGCTGATGACAAGCACGTACAACTGATGCACGCGTAATATATAAGATTGCCCCAAGTAGGTGTCTAACCCGAGAACACCTAGCAACAACCATATGATATACGTCCGTTTGACATGGCGATGTATTTGAACACCCGGACGGGGGTTGTCAAACCCCAATAGATCTATCCATAACATAAGCGCCTACTCAACCAGAGTAACTAACGGTTCATGATAACAGGGGACTAGGGGGCTATCGCTACTTAGGCATATCACACATAACTTTTAGCAAGGCAACAGTATAAACAGATTTTGCGTACATCAGGCAGGCAACAAAGCATTTATCTCACCCAGATGATTAAACATAAAAGACAGTTTAATAAGGGCTATGACTCACCTCATTATGCAAAGATTTCACAGTAGAATATGAAAGTCATAGATGCAGCAAACGCAAATCGCAACCTAATTAATATAACGCTAGATTAGGTCACAATGTAAGAATGCAAAAATGCATTCATGTCACACGCACATGTCACCCTTTACCACGATTTAAGTTATAAATAATATGCTCAAAATATTTGTTGGTGTAATGCGCGACCAATTTCTAAGTAAAAATATCGACTTGACTCAGTTAGGCTTCAACAGCCTTTTGGCGTAAATTTTAATATAGCCATTTTAAACAAAACTTAAATCACGTCAATTCAATCTCGACTATCGCCTTCGAAAACCAAAGCCTCGTCCTTATATAATATAAACTCGACGCAATAAGGTATCAAAACTATTTTTATACTTTAAAAACTTTTGATATATTAAGGAAAAATAATCATCACTTGACAATAAAACCAACCCACATGATAAATTCATTTAAAATTTTCCTTTTGAAATGATGTTTTGAAACAGTCGGTTAAAAAAAAGAGACAAGACTTTGTCAACTTTTAAAATATATAACCACATTTTCATCTCAAGTCTCTATCCACCCTTACTTGTCTGATACTCTCATTACTATATTCAATATGTAAATGCTTCCCTCCAAATAATCTTTATATCTCTCTCTCGGTATAAAACAGCTAAAGAAAACAGTTTGCATTATTTTCCCTCCCTCTCGCTATTATATATGTTATTCCTTTCCCCTCTCTCGTGTAAACAGAAAATAAAATGACACACAAAAGTTTGAAACTCATTTCTTCTTTCCTCTGACTCCCGGTGTATAAACAGTGGCAGGAAACACGGGTTTTCTCTCAAAGATATTTTCCTATTCTCTCTCGACATACAACCGAGCAGAAAACTAGTGTTAAAAACCACATTGTAAAACAATTTTTCGACTCGACAAGACACACCACTCGGCTCGAACCTCGCATCTAACCCGACACAACAACCTTCAACAAGCTCACAACAAAAGTTAAAGCTCACAAGGAACCTCTTTCTCTCGACAAAACCCTCGCTCACAATCTCCTATCAAGACTCTCGTCTCCCATTTGTTCATTATTCTTACGACTCCAAAGCCCGGTTTTGACTCAAAGAAACTTCACAAAAACCTCTCGTCTCCCCTCTCTCTCGTATAAACAGAAACAACTTAGACATTGAAAACCATTTCTTCCTCGCGTTAACAAAGTAGCAGGGAAACAATAACCCATTTTAAACGCATGTTTGTTTTTTTTTTTAAATTGTTTTTATGAAGCTACAAAGTGACGTTTACAAGATTTTTGCTTGAAAGCCATGTTTAGTTCCAAAAAAATGTGGTGGTAAGGTGACGATGTGAAAGAACGTATGCATGAAAGACGACACAAAAATAAAGTGAAAGAAGATAGGGCTGGAGAGACCTTGTCGCTCGCGAGTATGACAGCAAGTTCGCCACCAACGTAAAACTAAGCCTTCGAACCGTAGCAGCAACCCAACCTCGAGCTAAAAACCTTCGAGAATAGGAAACCCACGCCGACCACGTACTCACTTAGCTAAAATGAAGCTTTAACCGAACTCGAGTTGTAACCGCTTCCCAAAACTCGTACCCGCTTCGCGAGCGCAACAAGAAACCTTTGAACCAGCAAGAACCCACGTCGTGTAGTGCCCGTCGACGGCAACATCAGCATCAGCAGAACTCTCGGACACGCAAGACACCCACGTCAAAACAATGAAACTTGTGTCTAGAATGAAGAACCCCGAAAAACCCGCGTGAACTTGAAGACTTGCGCCGATGAAATGTACTCACTTCCGTGTATGAAAACGTCTTCCGACGTTTGTGTTGATGAAGAAGGAAGTGTTTTTTTTTTTTGTTGTGGTACATTTTTTTTTTAAGAAATAATGGTAGTTATATTGGTGAAATGGAGTTTGAATGCGTAATTATGGAGGTCGAAGATGATAGCTTTTGGTGAGAATGGAGTGAGATTAATATCAGATATGTTTATTTTTATGTGCTGTGTGGGTATAAGAGTGAAAGATAGAGTATCTTATTTAGGTTGTTATATGTTTTTAGGGATAGTTATCATAACATGATAAGAATGAGAAATGAGAAGTGATGAAAAGATGTATATTAAACAAATGTATAATGCATGAGGGAGGGGACCAAAATGATCTCCCAATGGAGTGACAATGTAGGACTAGTACTATCCAAGGCAGTAGGGAGTTGGTTGAGTTTACGAAATTCAAATATGTTACAGTGGAAGGTAAAGCCAAAAGGGAAAATGGGATTCAAAGTTGACAAGAATATCTTATTTATTAATTTTGTATAGGTAATAATATCCATGTGTATATGGTATCCAAAGTGTATAATAGTAGTCATGATGTCGTATAATTGTTCTCGTGTTACGTGCCGGTGATTAGGATTACACGACGATATAAAACGATAATTAAATATTCGCTCAAATAATTAATAAAATTAATTATGACTATAATTATAAAAATAATTATTCGCACAGTATTAATACGTACAGATACGCTGCCAGCAGTTAAATTGAAGATAACTCGCAAAGTGTGACACAGATAAATCTTACACAGATTATGCACACGTAATGAAAATAAATTTCAGATACGTTAAAGTATTGATCGTAAATTATTACGCAACCAATAGTGACACACTCGCAGTGTTCAAGTAATCCAGACTGAGCACAGTCTAAGCAAAATATACGCCAGCATACGTTATTTCCCAAAATAAGGGAACGCTTCCCAGATAAATAGCAAATTTAGCACACAGTTGACTAAATAGTAATTCTAGGGGGCAAAACTGTAATTTTATAAAGTCTGAAAATTACGGTGTGTTACACATTGAGATCTGAATTCGCTATGAAGGCGCGAGACACGATGGCACATAATCTTTTGCATCACAATCATGCTAGAACTTCTTGTGAGTTAGTTTGTTCCATTAATTATAATTCTACTGTTGTAAATCACGAAAATAGTCTACAGATACATTTTGTTAAATTTTTACAATGGGATTTTGCTTTTTGTATTCCCCTAATTGAAAATGTAAGAAATTTTAAGATATTGAATTTGTAGACAGGTTGCACATACAAGTTGTAACTTTGTTCTTGGTTTCTTATACAATGGATAAATGAATCAAACCAGTTTCTCCTATTCTGATTTGCTTCACTTCATAGCATTGAGTTTTCCTAATACAATGATTAGGATAATAGTTAGTTCATAGGAGCGATCTTGATTCGTCAAAGACGCGTCTTGAACAATAAGTGGATCGAATGACAAGAATTCTTGCGTACGAAATGGTGTTTGTATGAATACATCAGACTATCGGTCATCTAGCATCAAACAACACAAATTAGTATTTTATGTCCTACGTATTCATTAGTTTTTAATGTCCAAAATTAAGTTCTCAAGGTATACATCTTCTTCGGGTTTTAGTTTGATTAACTCATGTTAGTGCTGCATTATGGTTATATTTGTTCAAGCTAATAATATTATCATTGATGTTTACTTTCAGCAGGAATGGCAAAAAGGAAGGTTGGTCATATTGATTTGTGTTGGAGTAACACAGTAGCTACAAAGGTAGATTGCAACTAACACAGTGGCTACAGACGCAGTTGCGACTGTCGAATTTTTGGTTTTTGAGGTAGCTAAAAATTGCTTTTACTTTATATTTGATCATCCTCCTTATCGGTAGACGGTGTAGGCGTAGATAAATGTCGAGTGACATTTATGGGGGTTTGAATGATTAGTGTGTGGGAGGGAACAGATTTGTCATCATGTACGTTACAACTCTTCCCCACATCATGTACGTTACATATGGCTACATCTAAGATCTGAGATTTATGCTATATACACCATATTAGGACTAGGCAATAAACTTGGTAGACTTTTGTGAAATTAGTACAATACTACAATGTATAAAAGTGGATCGACTTGCATATCACCACAAATGTAACAATCTTGTTTAACAACAAGCCAGGTAAATTGCGGCATGGTAATCTTGAAATTAGAATATCCCTTCTACATCTTAGAAAAAGAGTTGCTTTCTTAGAAAATGCCTTACTCATGTAAACAAAATCACAACTGGTATAGGAGTATAATATTAGCTACAAAAATCATAGGATAATGTAACAAAAGATGGAGACATTAGCTTTTTCCAATATTTCATATACCACATTTTCTTTATAGGAGTATCCATTTTTAAATTTCATTTTTGTTTTTAACTTTTGTTTCTCTTTATGCAGGTGTGTATCTCATTATGGTCTGTGAGTATATAAAAAAGCAGCCTGATAACTATCTAATGAAAGGTGCAAACATGTTTTACGTCAGTAAAAAGTTATGTTACAGATGGTGGCCCGATCTAGCTTGGTGGGGATGCTACAATGGGACCGTTGTTGATTGTCATATGCAGGGAGAATTATATAACCATGAGACCAAGACTTATGTACATATTCAGAATGTATCCATTTTTGATAAAGTTGTACTAATCATGAAACATGTTATAATCTAACAAAAGTTGCTCTATAGGCTGTTAACATATGCACATTGCTCCCGCGGCGATGCGTGAGCCTCATATTCTTGTTTCATACATTAAAAAGTAGTTTCGAATATTCAAGTGCCTAGCCATTTCGCTTGCTTCGTATTAAACTATTTTACTTATAGTTGTTTGTTTGATATATGCTTACTTGAGATTTTATCTAAAATTGAGTTATTGTATGTTTCAAAACTTTCCGCTACAATATGAACTTATCACGATATGACGTATCGTTAATTATTTGTCACCGGGAAATTTCCGTCGCTATGCGCGGGTAATCGCCTAGTACTTTATAAAGGGTGTATGTCATTTGTTGAAAGTTGAATATTGAAAAATAAAGAATTTATGGAAAAAAACTTAATTATGAAATTATTTAATCAAATCAAACCATTGATTAAGGAATTGACTTTTTACAGCTTCTTGTGTAAGATTCTAGTTTTTCGGGCCACCCTACACCAGTTGTAACCCATCATTTTCACCCCTGCTTGATACAAACTAATACGATTCTTTATTGAAACCCAAAATCCAATAGTGAAATCCAATAGTGTTGAGGAACCTATCACGGCGGCAGCCATTACAGAAACACAGTTTTTTTCAGTCGCTTTGGTTCCTCAATATTTTTTTGAAACAGATGATATTGGTTTCTTAATTCAAAAGTGCAAGTATCTTTATCTATAACATCATTTTTCTTCATACATGATTCTACAATTCTCTATCTGTTTTATTTCATACTTTCTGTGGGTTAAACTTTTACTTTTGTTTTGATCAGTGAATTCACACTAGAAATATGTGAAATATATTTTCCAGGATTTAAATGTTAGTTTATGTTATGTGTTTTTTATAATGAATTGTTGCAAAAAAAAGATTTTCATCTCATATCTGCTTATAACATTATTATTTTTAATGTGTGCTTTGAATAATTGTGTACTCTTCGATGAATACGCTTTGATAAGCTGACGTTTACCAGTCTTTATTTTTTTTCTTTTTCTTGCTAATGCTCAGTTTTGGATTGGTGTTTTGTGTAGAGGTAGAGTCTTCTCCTTTCATGAAGAACATTGTGCAGGAAGATAACTCCAATTCACAAAAAGGTTGGTTATCGACGATAGGGGCATCTTTGGACTTGTCTTATGTAAAATATCGTAATTTTTTATTATTGGCACATTAATTTTTGTTCATTGTAGGTTTTAATACTTGTTTTTGGTAATGACAGTGTTTTATCATAGATGCTGAAAAAAGGTTGGTTATCGAAGATAGGGGCATATTTGGACTTGTCTTATGGGTAAAAGACCGTAAATTTTTTTATTATTGGCTCATTAGTTTTTGTTTATTATAAGTTTTAGTATTTGTTTTTGATAAGGACAGTGTTTTACCATAGATGCTGAAAGATCAAAAGCATAAGTTTTTATTAAACTTTTTAAAAGGGTCTCATGAAAAGGTACTTCCGATATACATGGACTATAATAGCCTTTTGATTTTCATTAGTCATCTTTTAAATAGGTTATTGATCAATTCATCCCTTTCTCTATGTATATTAGTGTCACTGAGTCTATACTACTACAGTTAAGATTGTTCAGTTTTCATGCTTATACCCATTAATGGAGAACACTTAGACAAGTGTTTGGATTAGCTTATGTTTGTAAAAGTGTGATATGTGAGAAAGATCCTCAAATAAGCTGCAAACATTCTTAAGAAGCCAGTCCACAAGAC
Source organism: Glebionis coronaria (assembly GCA_025667525.1). Classification (NCBI taxonomy): domain Eukaryota; kingdom Viridiplantae; phylum Streptophyta; class Magnoliopsida; order Asterales; family Asteraceae; genus Glebionis; species Glebionis coronaria. The sequence goes on along the minus strand of CM046877.1, from coordinate 194,890,888 downwards.
CTTTTCACAAATAGGGAGTTTTTGCAATTTTTATACACTTGCATGAATATAAGTGGTCTCGTTGATATTTTTGTTTCAATAGGATTACACATTCAATATTGGTTCTCAACACATTGCTAAGTGTTCTCATTGATATTTTTATACACTTGCATGTATAGTTAGGTAACTAGAAAGCCATGAAGGTTCCACATTGTTAAGATATATATATATGACTTGAATGGATGAAAATATATGTTGTGATATTACTTTTATGCCCACTGTTGTAACTTTGTATTATGATCTTGGAACTCATACATATTATAAAGAATGATGATGTTTGTTATTATGTTTTGTTCTTTCTTTTTTGTAAATCAGCATCAAGAACTTTTATTGTCTCTTTTATTTACAAGAGAGTGTGATATTTTTTGTGCTCTATATTTATCTAAACCAGCCCCATAGTACAACAAATGTTAAAATACAAATGGTAAAATATATCAACCAACGTTGAAAAAAGACTATTAATATTTTTCTTAGTTTGAATTTAATTTAATTAAATTGTAAAAATATGATCTTAGCTTTCCAGTATATGATTCAATTTTTACAAACATACTCATACATTCTTTTGTGTGGGTATCCACTTATCATGATCGTCGTCTTTTTACTAAAAATATGATCTTAGTCTTTTAGTAGCAACTGCTACTATAATTATATTTATGTTTGGAAAGTACTGGATCCCGGAGACATACTAAAAACTCTATGCTTGTCTTATAGGTATGCTTGGGAGGTACAGTTGATCATGCTTTATCCCGAAACGTACCTGCTATTCATGTCTCACATTAACGATGACAACTCCACATGCTTTCTTAGAAGAAAGCGGCCTCAACTCAAGAAGTTTTGAAACTCGAAACAAACGTCCGTTTAGTTTCAGTTAGGCATGATGAAGATGGCCGTGATAAGAAAGCCACTTCATCCAATTAGCACGGATTTAAACCCATAACCTACAGATTATAGGTTTTCGTAATATACCAATAATCAAGCCATTGCGTTACGAAATTGATGAAGGCTTATTTTGAAGTTATATGAATGTAGAAATGGAATGCGTCAATTTTATTATTAAGAATAAGAATGTTATGTTAATTAATACCAGGTAAGTACTCGTGCATAGCAACGGGTCGGTAGGCCCTTTTGTATGCGATAATGATTTATGTGACATTCAAAATAATAGGTTAAATTTACATAATGTAATTGGAAACGGTTTTAATATGCGATAATGTAACTCAACAAAAAATTCTTAAGATGTAACAAAGAACATAACTAATAATGCACGTTACTCGTGAGCAAGAAGCTCAAGAAGGCAATGAACTTGAATAACGCGGCGACATCCAATGCATATATTATATTTACATATTCACGTTATTGTTTTTGCTACTCAAACCAGCAGGGCCGGCTCTGTGGGGGTGCAACCGGTACCCTGGCACAGGGCCTCCAAAAAAGCAAGGCCTCTAAATTCTGAAAGTCAACTGTGTATATCAGTATATATGTAAAGTATCATCATATACGAACTATTTACTTTGCAGTTATTTTAAAAGCAAATGGCTAAAAAATAGTACCACCAAATCTAACAATTGGGGTCATTAACTGTATAAGGACTAGGGCCCAATTAAAAGCTAGTACTATTATATGCATCAAACATTCAAACTTAACTGAAGAATCTCACATCTTTTAACAATCGATCTATTATTTATTGATCAGGTATGTTTTTAACTTCTTGATTTTTATTATAATTCTTGTTTTGCAGCATTTCATGATCTAATCAATAACTTCGCTTCTAAGAATTTTGAAAAAATCACACTATTTAAAAAGTTAATTTTGATTTTTGTAACTCGATAGATCTTCTTGTATCGTTGTTTAACGGTTTTTCGCATTTTAGTAATACTTTTTACGCGTTATCAATGGATATCTTTGTTTTTACCTTTACTTTTAGAATTTATGAGGGCCTCCGTATAGTCGTGGTACAGGGCCACCAAAATCCATGAGACGGCCCTGAAAACCAGAATGAGGACAACTTGGTATGCAGGCTATATGAGAATTGCATATGTGATTAACATTATTGGCATTTTAGGGAAAAGCATCATGCAATGCTGAGTTAAACAATTAATTAGCAACTTGTACTAAATGTTAATGTAGTGAGTTATTCAAAAAAAATATTCAATGTAGCTATATTTCCACGTCTTATTTTAAACGTTACACGATGCATTTACAACAATATCATATATCGTTAGTTATCTGTCGATATAAATTCTCGTCGTTATGCGCGGGTACTCGTCTAGTACCCTATAAAGGGTGTATCCAATATGTTGAATGTTGAAAACTTGAAAAGTAGAAAAATCAACAAATATATAACTAAAAACTCAGCTGTTATGTTGAACTAATCATCTTTTAAATGGGGCCATGTTATAATACTCGGTTGTAACTTAAATGCATATTAAAGGAAACTATAAAACTCGGCTCTTAAATGGGGCAATGTTATAATACTGGGCTGACTTTTTATTAACAAATATGTTTAGCTCACGAGATCCCATTCTTATACAACATCCAGTTTCTTTTATCTTTTCTCTAAACTAAATCCCTAAACCAAAATCCACTGCCGCCCCTGCTTTCACAAATCAGCCGCCACCATAATACATTCAGCCGAATCCACCACCATCTCTAAACTCTAAAACATTCAGCCGCCACCATAATCTTATCACCACCACATCTGCCGAATCCGCCATCATATCTTGATGGTTTAGGTGGTTTCAAGGTAGTTTTGGTTGGTAATATTGGTTGTCGGTTTGGGTGATTTCAGGTAGAGGTAAATGACCACCCACGGCCACGTCGTTAAGGTTGAAGAAAAAGGTGTAGAACCAACAATTGAATATATCGATGCTGTTAATGATGATCTTCCAAATGTAAGGTACTTTAATTCTTTTACTAATTTTTAATTCTTTTTTTATAAAAAAAGGTCTTAGCGATGCATTGTTTCAATAGAATCAAATCCTTTTTTCCGTTCATGTTGCATATGATGTGTTTGATAACATGTTTTGATGGCATATTGGTAGTGTAGCTTTATTTTTTTTCTGTCTTTGGTTATTGCAAATGTGATATGTTAAGCTTAGCTGGATGCAGGATTTGATTTCACCAGTTTATTAATTTTAATTTTTTTTGTCTTTCTACATATTCTGTGAAATATACAATTATTTGTTTGGATTTTAATACCTACTATATGTATATATTTCATTGATTATGTTAAATATTAAATAGAATATTTGTGTTTGATGAGATCTCTAAAAAAAAATTAGGGCAAATCAAGTTCGTGAGTTTTTGCTTTACAATTTTATTGTTATTGAATGAAATTTATCAATAATCTAATAATTTGTTTTTAGCTTTAATTTTAAGTTTTTGAAAGAAATAAATAGTCAATGGCAACAATAGTTCTAAAAATAATTTTTTATTTTTTGAAACAAAGCATCACAGTAATAAAAGGTATTAGTCATGATGGTTAATTAATTTGTTAGTAGTTCTTAAAAGTAAGATTTGAATTTGAAATTTTTTTGAATAATCTTTTGGCATTAAACATGGTAGTGAATAAAATGAACCTCATTCTCACAGTTTTTTTAAAAATTTGGTTACTGTATAATGTTGAATTAGTCTCTTCAATCCCGCATCAATCCCCATCATTTCGATGTTCTTCATCAAAAACAAACATAGCCATATTCATGTGTAACTCCTTTAAATTTGCAAGTTGTTTGGTTTTGATCTCCAAATCAACCGAATGTGTTTGTTTTTCATTTACAGGGCTACAGGTGACATAGGCACTTTCACGGAAGGTAAAAAGTTAAAATCAGGGCCAAGCGGAGCCCAATTGAGATGCCAGTCCAAGCAAGTTGATTGTTAGCAACAGTTATCAGGTATGAAAACATAAGCTTATATGTTTTTGGATTACGCTAAATTACACCAAGTTTACTTTGTCTATTGTATTAGTTGGAGTTGGGGGCGAACATAGGGGTGTTAAGTCCAGTGAGAGTTATTTTCCTACTTGCTAGGCCACAAAGCTTTTTGCTTATGTAACTCTTTTGTTGCAGTGTGATAAAGCCAGTGGGAGTGATTTTCATATTCGTTTAACATATTTTCCCGCTTAGTGATGAAACAAATTGCTATTGGTAAGTAGGAGCCAAATGGGTCAAATATGACGATTGATAGTATTTGTTACATGTTATGTATATTTTTCATAAGACACAAATTGCGTTAGGTTAAAGTCTACTATGTACTACTAGTACCTAAAGTCTAAACAGAAAATGTGTAGGTTGACTAAAGTTAGGAGCTGAATACAAAGTAAGGTTTAGAGGATAATGTCTTACTATTTCATGTTTATAAACTCTTATAACCATTAATGTGCATAACCACATAATTAGGGAGGCAAAAGTCCTAAAGGGAATATTGAGTACTTAGTTAGAGTGTCGTTTATTGAGGTAGTTTAAATATATATGGTGTCCCTTACTTTACTGGTAGATTTGTGTTTTGCTGAAATGATGTATATAAGTATATTAATGTTTCAGAAATTTGAAGAGGAGGTGTTTAATTTATTCGTCCGCTGATGGAATGAAAAATAAGGGTGACTGGAAACACATATATGAATAACCAATCAATGTCTAATATATAATGCACGCTATATATTCATGTTATTTTTACGTGTATTGGCTTTGTGTATTTCCATGTTTCAGCCAATCACGTGCCAGATTTAGTGTTTACATGGAGCATAAACGGATTGTTGCCGCGACATGTGTAGGAGGTCAATTTCCAAATAAGAGGGTGAGGCCTTTTTTCCTAGCGAAGACCAAACATCAACAATGTAATAGGAAGATGCTGATACAAACGTTATTGCGAGTCAATTAGTGGTAAATATTTTGTTGAGAGACACGCAATTATTTTTTGATGGAAATTCATAGCAAGTAATTAACTTATCACTTTTTTTTGTATTGAATGAGTTCAATAGAGTTGTGAAATAGCTAAGTTTCGTTTACCCACTATCTTTATCAAAAAGGTAGAGATAACATTGCATTTATCGAGGATAATGAGTTGAGGATATAAAAGAAAATCATAGGTAGTATAAGCTATCTTATAAGAACAGAAAATATGAAGACATAATTAGCTTATAGTGTTTTGTTTATTTATATATAAGCTTACATACCTTGAATTATGACAGTGTAAAATAAATGAAAATGAATTTGGTTCAAATAGACATAACCTACATGTGATATCGATTTTGGTTAATAAGCGAAATCAGGTTCGCTTTTGAAAGAGCAATAATCTTGTGAATTTATATTTAGTTGTGGTAGATGTTGGTGGTTTCTATCTCTGTTGTCAAGGGAAACAACATAGGATAAAATTAGTGTATGCATTTATTGAATGGTTTGCTCTTATAATCCCGCGCATGTGTACGTGTTAAATCAGAATAAATTATTTTGTCATGTATCATTATAAAAGCTCTATTATGACTAAGGAGAACGTTGATATGTAAAACATCCTCGAGCCATTTAACGTATTTTATTATTATCAAACACTTGATTGTTTGACCTAAGAATGATGAAACACTACTGAAATACTTGATAAGAAAACAAAAAACCTTCAATGAGGTCAACAAGCTTGCATTATCTGAAAGACCAAAGGATTTCTCTTATGACAATCATATATTTGAAGGTTTATATAGTTCATAACAATTATTTAAAACCCTAATATGGATCAAAGAACGCATAGCGGAAGCGATTAACAAGATCATTAATTTAACACAATTATATTAATCAAGATTAGGGTTACATACCTTTATCCTAGCAAGATCCACAAGACGACGGAACGAACGGCAACTAGGGTTTATCACGAACACCACCAAGAATATAATCTAAAGGAAGATAATATCACGCTCTTCTGCACACGTAATACGGGGAGTTAACCGTGAGTCTAGCACGAACAAACTGAGCTTCAACGCTTATGGAATATCTACCCAACAACCCTAGAGAGGGGCTAGGACTAGATATAATTTTAAATAGAAAAGTCGAAAACCAAAACCCTAATAAAGGGGTGTTTGGCCGGCGACTATAGCAAAGAAAAGAGAGAGGGATTGAAAAATTATGAGGGTTGGGGTTTGTTTATATAGCCTTGACAATCCTTGGGCTCCAAGTCATAAACAAATAAGGAAACCGAAGTTCCCCTTTTCCCCCTCTATAAGCCGGCGGTTAACACCCCCATAAGGGGTGTTATGTGTAATTTTTCCTTCTACTTTTAGCTTTTATTTAATTTCATAACGATCGTTTAAACTTAAATTTTATTTATCAACGATCGTTAGTTAAGCTTTGGTTTGATTTAATAAATATAATAATTATATTTAATAAATAAATTAACCCTTTACGTTATGTGTGCAATCCCGTGATCCCGAGTTCGATCCTATCTCACGACTATTAATTTTAAGTCCATAAACTTTCAGCTCCCACTTGGACAAAATTCTAATATCATGATCACATTGACTAGCGTCTAGTTACACTAGCAATATCACTAGTACAACTCGGGTAAGGTCTCCTAGACAATAACCTTTTAATGATATATAATCATTATTATTATCCTTTCATTTCAAATACATCGTTAATAAGGATATGGATCTCAGTCATTCCTTTCATTAACTATTATGTTTCTCGTTTACGGATATAGCAAGATCACCAAAACAAATTTGGGCGCGGCCGCACAAATATCTTACTACTCCCCCGAGGGGCCCAGCTGTATTATACTTCAAAATAAATTTTGAAGGAAACGAATCCCATTTTGACTACAAGCAAAATTTATGAACTTTGCAACACTTCTGGAAATAATCCTTATAGCTACCAGTTACGTTTAGCGTTAGATTATTCCACAGAAATGCACTAGATCCACGACAGTTTACTGGTATCTCAGGTCTAAGGATAACTATTTATGATTTACTTGATGACAAAGATCCATAAAGTAAAATCATAGAGTTGGGATAAGTCTAATATTTGATCCATCAAATATCATCCAAAATTGACCAATATACTTTCAAGTATACTCTGTCACTATTTTGAATTGTCTTAGTTTAATAATACTCCCATATTATTAATCGACAACGGACATTTAGAAACATCATAATGCTCATGGATTAAAACATGTAAAATAGGATACAAAATCAAATAACAGAAAAATAAACGAAATCCAATCTTTATTTCATCAATTCAATAATGTCTTACATCCTTTATCCAAATACTAAAAATAGATCAATGCATAAAACTGGTACATGCATCATGCCTCTAGTAATGACATTCATACTTGTTTGGCAAAGCATAAAATAACCAATCTTGACCTATTGGAATTTTGAGAATACTTTCTTCAAGAATTCAATTCATTGAAACTCTTGTACATGTGCATTCAAATAATTTGATATCGCCACATAGTATCAAAATTGTGAAACATCCTTGATCATAAATTTCCTAAACTTCCAAAACACATTTGAAGTTCAAAGTATTCTAATTCTTTAATTTATAATGCAACTTTAATCAACATGTCATCTCCAAAGATCTCATGACTAATATTGAGTGTTATCTCAATTATATCTTTTCAAGTTTTACAACTTTTCATAAAAGATATAAATACGTTACCTTTAATATCTATTATGTAATGTTTGATTCCAACCAAAACCTTCAAGTTTGTTGGCTATGATAATTTGCACAACGATTGACAAATTATTCATCTATAGAATATGGAAGCCGATCCAAGATTTAGGATGTTATTCTATTTCCAAACATATTCCTTCAGAATATTCATTACACAAGTTATTTAATAACTTCTTAAATAGATTAATATATTCAAATCATCATGTATTTTAAGCATGATATAAATACAACACGACACACATGAAAATTTCTCAAACCAGATTTAGATTTCTTCATGTCCTAAATATCCACGTAAACATACTACATGGCATATTACGTTGTATTTCCACCGCATAAATAAATAAATTTATTTGTCCCAAGGTTATGTATATCTTATTTCCTAAATCTTCAAAGTAAAGTTTCATCTCAAATCTAAACCAAATCAACATTTAATTTGAATGAAATCTCACTTTCTTACATGTCTATTTGACACATATAATTTAAGAAAATAACCATAATACTCCCACTAGCTTTTAGGAATACTCAGAAACCATCTTATTCAAATTTAAATCCAATCTTGGATTTCAAATTAAACATAAGAATAATCTCCTAGATGCATGCTTATATCCATTCATGGATAATTGCATTTTGTACTTTTCCAAAGATTTATATTTTGAAGTAATAAACTCATTTCGATTACTTAAGTCCTTTCTCAAGTAGTCATTCAAGAAATAGTTCATACATATCCAAATTTGTCAATTTAAAATATGACCATCAAAATCTTTATACATTTAATGTGTTTAGGAAAGAATACTCAATCACAATTCATTACTTAAGTGTGATTAATAATCTATTCATAATACATACATTAAATATGTGTACAATTTTGTCCATATAATTTCGACACAAAGATTAAACCACTACAATTGGCGTTTTTCTTCCTTTGACGAAACTTATCTCCAATTTCTAGTCAAACTATTTAAGATAAAACAAATCTAAAATTGATTATCTTATTGGACAACATCTATATCGTTCATAATATGAGTAATTTACCCAATTCAATATTTGGTAACAAATCATAACAATTATTTTGTAACTCATAATTCTCAGCATATAAATCGCATATCTGAGATATCCTTACGGACCTATGACATAAATTCCTTTATCTTGAGGGTTAGCATTTACACGCCTACCTCATGATAATTACTAGTGTATTTTAGAAGATCATGTATCTTGTAATTTTATCTTTCAAGATCAAAACTCCCACTTGCTTTTAGTAACTTAAAATTACTCTTTAAATACATAGCAAATAGATCAACACTTCAATGTTATCTATATGGGACATTACAAAACACAATGACAGTTCCATACTCTTTATTTTCTAAACAATCCACTTCATAAGTAGTTTAGCAAAATCCGAACTTCATTTAAGATAAAACGTGATTCATCACATTCCATATATAATGGTATCTTATTAATCTTCTTAGCTCAAGTCATACTCAACTTTCTCACCTTGGTATCTTTTTGGAAGAAAAGGAAGATATAGTTATCTTGAATCAATCATCACCATCAAATTGAGAATTTTGATTCTCCTAATGAACATACCATAACAATGATGTATTTCATTTAGGGAAATATTGTAAGTCAATCTTAACAATATTTAAGATAAATATATATCTTTAGGCTTACCTATATACCAACTAAATCATCTTAATGGTATAATAGATTTCCTAACCCTTTTGCATGCTTTATAACTCAAGTACTTTTAATACAAAGTCACTTCATAAAGGTTATAAGTCCATTACACGTTTCATGTATATGTCTTTAGTGAAATAGAGACAATACATTAACATCTTACTTTATATTATACATCTTCCAAGACTTTATGTTTGTGACTTTATACAATAAATCATAAACATGTATAACTAAAGTAAATCATGAACACCACTAGGTTTCATTAATCTTTTCAAGTTAATTTACTACTATACTATTATATGAACACCACTAGGTTTCATTAGTAGTATAATATTACTCTATGTATCTTATGTCATTCTAGGAATTGTCCATTTTAAGAAACCGCAAAATAATACACACCCGATCTTACGACATGTGGATATTTTACCCTTGAGTTTACAATTTAGTACAAGCTTTCACATGACTAAATCAAAACAACAAGTGTTTCTTAATGTGAATGATATATATACTTTTAAGTAGTCTTTAATCATATTGACACATGATCTAACTTTCATCTAATTATTAATTAGATTGTTAGTCTCTTATCTTGAATTCAAGAGAATCATATCTTTATGAGTTGTTTCTTGCACACAATGTTTATTTCTCCCACTTGTGCATGGAACAACCTCATATATAAGATAAACATCACGTCTAACGTTCGTCTATACAAAATATGATTGTGCCACATATATTAGCTTTTACAAGTAGATGTAGAACCACTTAATCAACAAGAATCAGTACATAACTATCTTTGAAGATATTAGTGTCAACATTTCGAAAGTAATTATCTTAGGACATACTAAAGATAACATGGGTTATTACCAAGACAACAAGGCTAATTCCCACTGAATTAGAGAATGTTTTAATAGACTCAAAATCAGTAATACAACACAATTCTCCCACTGAACTTGACAACATTGAAAATTTTTCATAATCGGTGAAAATAATTAGTGTTGTGTTTACTTTCTTACACTTTTGAAAAACACATTCGTAACAATTACTTATAGTGTTTAAGAGTGTACTCTACTTCGTAAATGATGACTTATCCATCAAATGTTTTTTAACTTTAAAGACTTGACACGCAATTTCTTCCTTAATAGGTCTACCAACCCCATAATGGTATGTAGTGCCTATAAATGGTCAAAGCACAACTACTAGACAAATATGCTAGTTTGCCTTATAACCAATTTGCGGTAACTTTTAGTAACTCAAAATATGCACATTTCTTAACTATTAAAGTTTGCTATGAGTTACGGATTTGAATTTGACATTTCTAAAATCCTTATTACTCCTTCTTTACTCATGAAAAAGAGTTTTAGGTTTATCTTTCATTTGTAAATTGACTCTATCCTCAACCATACGGTTTGTAGATCAATAAATGAATAAACCACGTTTATGGTGTAACGTTGCATTAATACATTTGCAAAAGAATTTACAAAGTTCAATTTTAGTATTTTCGATAATACCATTCAAGAAAATAAAATTACCCCGGTAATAATAACCATAGTATTTTCCTTGAAAAACTAGAATCCAAATTGACATAATTTCATCACATCAGTTGATCTGCTAGCAATGAAAGTATTCAAGATGGTAACTTGTCGAACAATGATTGACAAACAAATTTGCAATTTCTAGATTTTTAAAGGATTTACATTGCCAAAAGTCATTTTGCACTGTAAACATGTTTCATCCCTTCTTTATGCCTTAAGTTTCCATATCTCACGGAGTAACTCAATTAAGTCGACTAATCTAAAGAACGTAAAACCTTCATGTGCAATCTTATTCAGTCATGAAGTTTTCTTTCCATTACAACATCGTCCGATATCTTATATGACGACAATTGTAACTTCAAGTGTTCGTCAATTAGAGGGCATATGACTTAAATTTTAGGGTATAGATTTTGGTGTCAAAATCATGTATGGAGAAGCATGCATACATCTCCATAACATAAGTTTACTAAAACGTTTAGTAAACTTTTGTTGAGACTAAAAGTTCATCATATACTTGCAAGTTGAGGTATTGGTTAAACCAATTAAAGATTTTACACACAACTAAATTCACACCGTACTTTTCCTAGAACTTAGTTATAGCACAAAGCAATAACCTTATTCATTGTGTTTCGGATGTGAATTAATGTAGTTAAATCAACCTTAAAGAATTGTACCAATAACAACCGTAGGTAATACCAATTTGACGCACAGGCGAGCCGGGAATTTGGTCAGCGCTGAAGCATAACACCTCCTTCCTTAACCGGGTACATGACCAGCGGTGCGTTATACCCACTTTATAGTTTGTCAAAATTGAGTAGGCCGTTAAGTTGCTATTGCAATTCTAATCAACGCAAATCATATGTAATTTAGATCTCAAAACAATTCATTTATTTTGATATGATTTAGTCCATATTAATTTTTCTTGTAAAAAATTACCCTTATTTATAACATACAATCAATATAAAACGTATGAAAACAAGTAGGTACAAAAAAAACTAAATCATAAACACATAATAACAATTAATATGTGCAATAACTAAATCAAATAGCCACATGCATACGATTTATTCAATAAATAATATCAAATCTAGGGTTTTATATTCATATAAAAGTCTTCCCTAATTTTAGATTTATTGAATCAAATAAAGCATGTAGCAAAACACGTAACAATTACCACATAAAACATATGATCCATGAAAAACATGTATGTTCATCACGGATCTCCCACATATCTTAACAATTAAATCTCTATGGATCGAAACATGAATTTACACAACATAACAATTAATCATGCAATTCATCAAAATTCCACCCAAATCACTTAACAATTTAATTAAATCACTACGGATCGTAACCACGCATGACATAAAAATTAATTCATGCATACATCTAAAGTTAATTACCATGTAATTTTAGGGTTTACAAAAAAAGCTTTTTTTTATAAAAAAAACCGGCATAGCCGATTTTAAAAAATAATAAAAAGCAAAACCCTAATTTTTATAAAACCTAAAAAATAACATGTAATTTTTAACACAAATCAATATTAGTTAAAAACTTTAGATCTTGATAATTATAATCATGTTAAAACGGCTCTCGATGCCACTGAAGGTTTATATAGTTCATAACAATTATTTAAAACCCTAATATGGATCAAAGAACGCATAGCGGAAGCGATTAACAAGATCATTAATTTAACACAATTATATTAATCAAGATTAGGGTTACACACCTTTATCCTAGCAAGATCCACAAGACGACGGAACGAACGGCAACTAGGGTTTATCACGAACACCACCAAGAATATAATCTAAAGGAAGATAATATCACGCTCTTGTACACACGTAATACGGCGAGTTAACCGTGAGTCTAGCACGAACAAACCGAGCTTCAACGCTTATGGAATGTCTACCCAACAACCCTAGAGAGGGGCTAGGACTAGATATAATTTTAAATAGAAAAGTCGAAAACCAAAACCCTAATAAAGGGGTGTTTGGCCGGCGACTATAGCAAAGAAAAAAGAGAGGGATTGAAAAATTATGAGGCTTGGGGTTTGTTTATATAGCCTTGACAATCCTTGGGCTCCAAGTCATAAACAAATAAGGAAACCGAAGTTCCCCTTTGCCCCCTCTATAAGCCGGCGGTTAACACACCCATAAGGGGTGTTATGTGTAATTTTTCATTCTTCTTTTAGCTTCTATTTAATTCCATAATGATCGTTTAAACTTAACTTTTATTTATCAACGATCGTTAGTTAAGCTTTGGTTTGATTAATAAATATAATAAATATATTTAATAAATAAATTAACCCTTTACGTTATGTGTGCAATCCCGTGATCCCGAGTTCGATCCTATCTCACGACTATTAATTTTAAGTCCATAAACTTTCAATATTCATATCCCTTCACAGGGTTAAAGTAAAGCCCGTCTATTAGAAGATGCACACCTTGCTTTAGCATGTGATAATCTTGATGAGGTTACACATATGAGTTGGACTTGGGTGATAATCTTGATCAGATATATAAAGTTGATTTATCATAATATAAAACATTGTAATTATACTTTGAATTTACTATAATTTAACGGGCTAATGACTTAAAAATGTATATAACTTGACACTTTTTTGCGTTTTGTGTACTCATCTTTTTTCTTTCTCATGGTGGTCATCAAACTTTTAAAATTCGGTCATTGTGTGTATTTTGTAACCATTTTTCCATGCAAAATGACCATTTTATCCTTCAAATTTTCGAAAAAGTAAAGGTAAAATGGTTACAAAATACGCAGAATGATCGACTTTTGAAAGTTTGGTGATCATAATGGGAAAGAAAAAAGATGGCTACACAAAACGCAAAAAAGTGTTAAAGTTAAATGCATTTTTAAGTTATTTGCTAGTTGAATATTTTGACTTGTTAACCGTTGTATATTTTATTTTGTACCTTTAGTTTTATAGTTTTTATAATAAAAACAATACTATAAAATATTAAAAAAAAATCTAAAGGTTTAAGAGAAGTATGAATGATGTTTTAAGGGTCTTCATAACCTAACCCAATTACATAACGTGGCTTCTGTATTATAGTAGTACTTGGATGATGAAATGATTAAGCTCTTACAAAATAGACTTTTAAGTTTTAACCGACTTGATACTATCAAATGTTTTGTCATCTTATGGAGCCCCAAAAGAAGAATAAACCTACAAACAGGTGCCGTGCAACTGGAATCACATCACATGGCTAAATGTCATTGTTTAGTTGGTTACATCGGGCATGTAAAAAGGTAAACACATGGTAATTATAGCAGCTTTCCTTTTCATTGCTTCTACGGCAGGAAGAAATATGTAGAGAATGAAACATTTGTATTACTCCGTATCATATTCGTCTTTAACACTAGCTGGTTAGACCGAAGTTTATTTGTGTCTCTCAACACACGGAAACCACAATGCTACGGGTCAAGTAAAGACATAATCAGTGTGGGTTTCGGAAGGTCTCAGGATATTTATGAATCTTTGTTGCGTAATGTTAAATCTGTTAAAAAACTTCAATTTTTATATGATTTGTGTTAAATGTACCTAGTCTCTAAAATTTGAGTTTGTAGTATTTTTTAGTTTATTATAAATATATTTAATCCTTTTGTGTTCTGGTTCCATCTCTATCGCCAAGGACCTAAAATAAAGACTATCCGTGCAAACCATCGATAAAAGTTAAATGTTGCGTGTTTTGTGGAGTATCTGTGTGTTCGGGTATATGTATGTTTAAGTAGATACTAGCAAGGTACCCGTGCGATGCGACGGCGGGTACCCTGTGACTAAATTCTTCGGTGTTATAATTCATATTTTTTTAATTATAAGTTTTGAATCAATAGTTTTCATCTAAAAATGTGTCTTAAAAACGTGATTTCAATCGAGGGATATTATTACTTTTAGCATTATATGTAATATACAGATAAAATTTAAGTAAGTTAAGTAAATGATTAAATGAAAAAAAACTAAATGCAATAAACCAATTTTCAATTAAATTTTTTATTTGATGCATTAGGATACTATAGATGCTCTTTAATGTTTGTACAATGTGCATATAATATTATATATTTTTACAATGGGGTATTTTATTAAGAGTATTAATTATTCATTAAAAAGTTTGTAATTATTGTATGGTGAGACACTTGTACACTTGGCTTATTAAATTGTATTTTTTAAACAATATTTTAGTTTATGCTTTAAAAGGATGTACATCATGTTAATTTAGTGATACTACTTAATTTTTTTGCATTAATAGGGGAGAGATACTAATCTCTTTTATAAGGGAGTTAGATTCATTAAAAAGTTTGTAGTTATTGTATGGTGAGACACTTGTACACTTGGCTTATTAAATTGTATTCTTTAAACAATATTTTAGTTTATGCTTTAAAAGGATGTATATCATGTTAATTTAGTGGTACTACTTAATTTTTTTGCATTAATAGGAGAGAGATACTAATCTCTTTTATAAGGGAGTTAGATAGATCAATGGTAAAAAAATTGGTAACCAGAGTTAAAATAACGTAAAAATGATAGGAAATAGAATGTTAAGATGGTAACGCGCAAAATAGTCAAAATAATCGAAACTTGTCGATTGTGCATTTTAACAAGGAGACTCATGTTTGAATTCTTGGAAGAAAACAATAACCATGTACAACAAATACAGATTTTAATATTAAAACTATCAAATCTTTCTGATATATTACCTCCTCCATCCTATATTAATACAGCAATACAAGTTATTATTTTTGTACATCTTAAATCAATTGTCGAATCCAAAAATAGATAAGAAATGTAAATTAAGTCCATATATCACCCTCATTTAAGGGTATTATTACAAACAATAAATAAGTTATAAATTAACTAGTTAAAGGTAAAGTTGTCATTATGTAAAAAATAAGAGAAAAAAAACTGAAAAAATGATATTTTTATTAAACTATTTGTTTTTATCGGTGGACTATTATTATGAGACGGAGGGAGTATATTTTTTTTCTTTCAAAATTATTATTTATCGATAAAAAAACATACGGTTTAAACAAGCTATTTAATTATAATTTTATTTTTTTACATTTTAAACAAAAATAATTTTATTATTAACCAATTAATTTAAAAACACAGGTTTGTAATTATAACTTTAAATAAAAGTAATATAAATCTCAATTAAAATTTTCTATATATTTTTAAAAGTAAACAATTAATTTAAAAAAATCCAAAAAGATATAATTTTAAAACGAAAATAATAATATATTTTTCGGTAATTGCAACTTGCAAGTACATAACATTTAAAAAATCAAAATTCTAAAATGTGGGTGATAATGAGCAAGTGTGTATATATTGGGCCTCTCAATGCCCACTGCCCCACTTTCCAGCCACATTCCAGAGCATGCACATTGAACAATTAGTTGCCATCCGATTCGCACGCATTTGATTTGCTTTGTTTTTATAAAATTTATACACCAATAGTACAATAGAACTCATTGTACAAGTTAGTACAAATATTGTTTGAAAAAAAACAACAATTTTTTTTCCAAATTTTCTTATAATACATAAACTATATATGATATGATAACTTTCATCAAGTGTTAACGCACATTTTAACATGTTGCCATACTGCTAAAATAGATCTTTTCAAAGCAAGACTTCAATTTTTAGTGAATGTTTGGGATTGCGTTTAGAAACAGATTATCTGTTTATTATATTTTAAAAATGGAGATAAACTAAAATGAGTGTTTGAATAATAAATGAAGAAAAGTGATTATTTGTGTTTAAAAGCTATTAAAATGGAGTTTTGGAAAAACTAAGCGGTAAGCTACTTATTTCATTTTCAAAATGAAGTTTTGAAAAAATAAGCTTTCAAAATAGAGTTTTGAAAAATGGAATTTATTTTATTCATTTTACTTATCAAATAATCAAATAATCAAATTTGTCAAACACTAAAAAAAACTGATTATCTGATTATTGCGATTTCAAACAGGATAATTAAATCGAAACACTATTTTTTAGAATGACGTTTTCAAAATGATGATTATCTGATTAATCATTTTCAAAATGAAAATTTATATTAAATAACCAATCTCAAACACCCGCTTAATAATGTGTGTTGTAACTTTTCATTTGCGGGACATGGAATTAGTGAACACTTTTGAAAATTAAAGATTTAAAAGTCGAAAGACGAGCCGAAAAAAGTAAAGCATTAGTTAACAACACTATATTTTATGTTAACAGCTTTTTTGTAAACAGCTTACAGTTAACAGTTATGTATATGCAAAAGTCAGTTGGGCCACTAAGTGGACCGAGAATGCCTCTGGACCGTCTGGGTCTTCCTCTCCACAAGCCTATAAGAAAGTAGCACACGTTAGCTCGCCTCGGGTGGGAGGCCCGAGACCAACTCCGGTGTGAGAGTAAGAATCTGATTGAGCCGGATGACCAATAATATGTAGAGCCGAACGGCCAAAACAGTGTGTGTAATAAGTATGAGTGAGAATGTTTGACTTACATTGAATGAGGGAGGTATTTATAGTGTTAAGAACAATGTAGCGGACTGTAGCTCCTCGGAGGTAACACTCCTTGAGCCTTGTGATCTGACAGGCCAACCCCTGGTCCAGCAGACTATGCGAGGCCTCTGGGTAAAAGGGTGCATCAGTTGTTCCCGAGGGAATATGTCCTACTTTTGAGGTGTGCAAGCGGGTTAGTCTTCTATCCGAGCGCCAAGCGAGTGTCCACTGGATAATAGAGTGCGTCGTTCCTTCCTAATGCATTGACACTACCTTTGAGGATTCCCTCTAGACTTGTGCCTGGTATATGGGCCGGTCTGCCAGACCGTACGGCCAATCTTGCTTCTAGAAGATGGCTGGTACGTAGATATGGCCAAGCGGCCATATACGCGAACATGTCCCCCCCAGTATTGGATTACCAATGTGAAACGTTGGTGATTCAATACTTTAACCGTACTGTCGTTTCCTCCGTTTTCTCTTTTGTTATATATCCATAATTCCTTATGAATATTTTATTTCTTTTTTCTTTTTTCTTTTTTTGTGCGTACCTACCCTCATAATTACCTCCAGTCAAAAACACTGGTAATTCGCCTCATTTAATGATTCTGCGTGTTTTGTCTGTCAGCTGGATGGTATTTGTGCTTCATGTGGTCGAGGGGCGTGCCACCTGTTTTTACTGTTTACTGAAACGACCTTTGGTCGGCCCTGGGGTCCTATAAATACCCCATTCCTCTTCTCATTTCTTACCTTCTCCTTTTTTTACCGTCGAGAGCCGTGAGGTACATCCCTTCTTTTCAGGTGTGTCTTTTTTTTATTTGTTTCCTTTTCCTGTCTTTCCTTGGTCTTCCCCGGCCTATCATTATGTCTTCCAACGGGTCCTATGAGCTTGGCCTCCCTAGCCAAGAGCAACGTGAGGCCATAAATGAAGCCCGGGTTATGCCCAAGTTTGACATGCATCTCTATCACTCTGATTTGAGTTCAGATCATTTGCGCCGCGTGGCGAAAGCCTATCATATTCCATCGGATCTGAATCCTTCTACACCCTCTCGTAACTTTCAGATGAATGAACTCCCTTCTCATCTCATTGGTCTATATGTTCACCACTTTTCTCAAGTTGGTCTTCGTATTCCTTTTTCTTTCTTCTTCATTCGTGTTGTTGAACACTTTGGTGTACATATCTCACAACTCATGCCCATTGGTGTCAATAAAGCCACCCTTTTCGAGATCTATTATCGCGGTTTGGGTGTCACTCCTACTGTGGCGTTGTTTCGCCTGTTTTACAAACTTTGTAAGGTGGGCGATTGGTTCTCTTTTCAGAGTCGTGGTTCCAAACCTTACCGTGCCTTCCTCAAAGATGGTCCTATAAGTTTGAAGGGTTGGAAAGGTCATTTTTTCTTCGTCGACCGGAGGGCGGATCCTATCGCTATGCCATGGAGACACCATGACTCCAGTGTGGCTGATCCTCTTCCTAATGTTTCAGAATACGACCCATTGG
Organism: Glebionis coronaria; assembly: GCA_025667525.1. Lineage (NCBI taxonomy): Eukaryota > Viridiplantae > Streptophyta > Magnoliopsida > Asterales > Asteraceae > Glebionis > Glebionis coronaria. The sequence continues at coordinate 194,871,995 of CM046877.1, read as the reverse complement.
ATGCCAGAAAACTCTGTGAATTTGCTATTCCCCTTCGTAGACCATATCAAAGTCTCTTATATGTTGGTCGTCTTACCCTTTTTTGGAAGTATTCAGGTTTCGATTGCGTCCTCGGTAGTCCGGCCGGGGAGAGTAATGCTTCCTTCTTTTCTCTTGCTTGGTTCTTTATATTCTATGCATTGCCTAACCTTCTCTCTTTTTGTAAGTGTTACTATGTCTGAGTTTTTGAGAATTCCCCGTTTTGCTGGCGCGTCCATTCGTAAGGGCAACCCTTTGCCGCAAGGTACGGTTGTTCCTACCTTTACTACCCCCCCCGGCCAAGGATGCTCCTATCCCCCCAAATCGCCATAGAGCAAGCTGAGACTGTTGATGCTAGAGTGGTTGTTGACCGTGAAAGGAAACAAAGGTGTGCCATCGAGAAGGCCGCTCGTGAGGATGCAGTGGCTGGTGGTTCCCGTAGCGCTGGTACTAGGGATACAAGGGCTACTACACATTCTAGGAAGTCGAAGAGAAGAGCTGATGGTGAGGGTTCTTCCCATAAAAAGAGCAAGGCAACTAGGGCCCCTGTCGTTCCTCCTCTGGCGCCTTCCAGTCCTGTTGAGGAAAATGTTGGTGGCAGCAGATCTCACACTCCTGTTCCTTCGGCCGAGGGGCCTAATGCTATGGATGATATGCGACAACATACTGATGATATCTTATCCCGGCCCCATGCTTCTGAAGGAGGGCCTCATGTGGAGGAGCATCCTCCCTCATCTCCTTCTCGTCCTGTATCTGTTGTGTCTAGTGACCATCATGTTTCTCTTGGTGATGAGAAAGTTGTCTTTCCTGGAGGTTAGTTCTTTCTCTTTTTTTTGTACGCACTTTCCTCCTTCCCTTTCTTACGTTTGTTGTACTCCTTATTTAGGTGATGCCTCAAAGCCCATCAACTTGGATGTTGACGTTACTCCTGATGAGGCTGAGAGCTCCTACCGTAAGGCCTTTCAACTTGTCTGTTCCTGTTGTTATTATTTTTGTGTGTGCGTATGATAGGTGTGTAAACACCCATCCTTTTTACCACTTAATTACAATAATAACCGAGCCAAAACGTGTATTTTATGTCATTTATGTCGAAATTATGCGTGGTTTGTGTTTTTATTGTGATTTAGGACGAAAAGGTGAAAAGTGGAGAAAACACGGGCTTTCACGGGCTTTTATCGAAGAAAAAGACGAAATACGAAGTCAAGAACTCAAGAGTGCAAAAAGAACGGAAGTCCAAGACCAATTCTGAAGATTTATCGAAGAAAAAGTCAAAAGATGAAAGTCTACTAAAAGCCGAAGAACTCAAGTCTAATTTATTGAAGAATTACAAGACGAGTTCAAAGAAATCCCGAAACAAAGTCGTTAAAGTCAAAGAATTAAGAAGATTAACAAAGAATTAAGAAGAGCAAGGACTTAATGACGCAATTAAGGAAAGAAGAAAGAGGGGAGGAAGCTTCCTAAGCACCTCCCTAATCTCCCTATATATAGATTAGATTTTCATTCCATTTGTTGTTGTCGGGTGGCTTGACAAACCACCTCTTCCACCATTTTCATTTACTTGCACCTTAATTACTTGCACTTTAATTTCTTGTATCGCACCTTTAAATTCCTTTTAATCCCAAGTAAGTTTTATTGAATCTTTACTTTCTTGTTTAATCTCTCATCTACCTTTCTTGTTTGTATTTAATCTTTGTGTTCATGTTCTTAAGTTTTTATGGTTTTCAATCAAGTGGGTTTTGATTGATTTGGCTTTAATTGTTAGTTTTGTTTATTAGTATTGATTGGTTATTGTTAGTGGATGTTTATTGGTTGTTTTGGTTTAATCTTTTGGGTTGTTTTGGTTAGATTTGATTAAATTGGTGCCTTCATGTTCTTCCCTGTTCTTCGCTACTGTTTATGTGCCCAGATTCCGGATCAGTCGTTTATTCCGAATCAAAGCTTAGTTTCATATATTCCGGATCAAGAGCTTCATCCGGAATAATAAACATTCCGGATAAAAGGTTTTCATTCGGAATAATATTCCGGATCAACCTTTCATTCGGAATAATTATTTATTCCGGATCAAGTCTTTCATTCGGAATATATTTTATTCCGGATCAACACATTATTCCGAACGAGCACTTATTCCGGATAAAGTCAATTATTCCGGATGAAGCCCAATATTCCGAATGAGAGGAAATTATTCCGGATGAGCAATTATTTCGGATGAACATGTTTATTCCGAATAAAGCCCTTTTATTCCGGATGAGGATTTTATTCCGGATGAATTGATTTATTCCAAATGAAGGCTTTTATTCCGAATGAAGTGTTTTCAGTTTTTTGTAGTTTTATGTTTTTAATTTTTAAGCTTTACTTTTCCCGCCTTTTTCTTTATTTGTACTTTTACTTGCCTTCCCTTTTAGTTTTAGTTTGAGTTATTTACCTTTATTGCTTTTAATTTCTCGTCATTTACTTGTCGCCAAGTTTTAATCTTTCATTGTTTCTTTTTACCGTCTTTATTTTTCATCGTTCCGAGTCTTTATTTTCCATTAGTTTAGACAACGACACTCTTTCATTTGATTCACCAAAAACAACTGAGTCGCACAATTAACCAGTTATCAATTCGAAGAGATACCGAGAAACGAGAACTTTTCAAACTAGCAAAATCTTACATTAGCGTATCCTTCTTCTTTTGTTTACTTCATCTTGGCAGGTGACCCTTACAAGCGTTTTGGCAAGCGGCCATTCAATCCCCAGTGGGGCCTTACTGAGTCTACTCGTGTGGACAAATCTAAGGATTGCCGTGACATGCTTGCCAACCTCTTCACTCCTGCTGATCTTGTGTATTTTAACGAAGGCATTGATCATGAGGTGGCCATACGGTCCAGTTGGTGCCGATTGGCTCAGAGCACTCAAATGCAGTCCAGCGTTCTAATTCGCTTCGAATCTTTGTTGGAAGAGCATAGCGCTTGTGTCTCCTCCAAATCCAACCTGGAGGCTTGTCAAAGGTCCCTTGATGCTGCTAACGAGGATCTGCTGAAGAGCCGCCGAGACTATGACAAGCTCCTCGGTGAACATGATCTCCTTATTTCTTCGGAGATGGACATGGCTGGACGCTTGGCCGTTCTCGAGAAGGCTCAGAAACTTCATGCAGAAGTCATTGCCACGAGGGACGCTAGGATTGCGGCCTTGGAGAATGAGCTAAAAGCTGTCGTGGAAGATGCTCAAGGACTGAGGACTGACAATACCATGTTGGTCGTTGATCTGGGCCGAGAGGCCACTTTGAGGAAGAACCTTGTGAAGGACCTTTTTCATGTGTTTGTTCGACGCCTTTTGGCTAGCAAGGAGTATAAGTCTGCACATGGGGAAGTTTTCAGCCTTGCTATGTCCTTGGGTTTTATACAGGCTGTGAGCCGTGGGAGGACTGAGGAGGAGATCACTGCTGCTTTGGCTGAGGCATCCAATATTGACTCTTCTGTGACTGAGACCATCTTGGTGGAGGCATATGATGCCTTATTCGTGAAGCGGTACCCCTTTGTGGAGAAGGGGTCCTGCTTCAAGAGTCCAATGGAACTCCAGAACCTGATGCCAGATGGAGAGGTGACTCCCGGTCAATGGCCTATTTTGCAGGATTGTTCCTCCGCTCAGTGACTTGCTTCGAACTTTATCTTTAACATGTCTGTAATAACAATCTGATGGCCGCTGGCCTTAACTATTCGCACAATTTGTGGTACCTGTACATTTGGCCGTCGTGCCACCTTATCCATGTTTCTTTGGTTGTCCTACTATTTTTGGCCTTTCGTATATGACCTTGTAGGTACTTTGACTTATATTTATCTTACTTCTAGGAGTGAACCTTGGCTACATAGATCGGCCGGGAGGAATCACCTGCCCTCCGGAGCCACTTGGATATTTATTCAACTCCTGATTTTGGTTGAGGAACATTGACTACATGTATCGAGTGGAGGGATCTAAGTTCTACTCGGAGCCACTTAACCTTTTATTCCCCTTCCATAGACATCGACCATATTTTTCGATTTCGGAGGTTGCGAGCCTTCCGTCGAGGTCGCTTGTGCTGTGCCTATTTTGTTAGATATCGATCACCTAGGATCGCTTTTTGTTTATCTACGAACATGGGTTGTTCAGAACCATTTATGTGTTCGTTCTTTTTGTAAAAAGGGTGGTGATAAACATTGGCCACACTTTCCTACCGTAGGTGATTGGCCTTTCAGAGGGGGTCATTTTTAACTTATGTTTACACTACTTTTCCATATTTAGGGAAAATTTCTACTCCATAGCCGGGAGATAGCTTTCATTAACTTCATTATTAAAGTGTTACAATGACAAGATAAGCTTTAGATGCTAGACTAGATGTGACATTCCCTTAGGTTAATTGCGTGCCAGGTGCGTGGTACTGCCTTACCATTCACCTTTTCCAACTTATATGAGCCATTTATGTAGGCCTCCGTCACTTTATAAGGACCTTCCCAGGTTGGGCTTAGCTTTCCAGGTTTTTCCACGCTGCTAGCCTCGTTTCTTCTGTAGACGTAGCTTCCTACCTTGAAGGATTTGGCCCTGACCCTCTTGTTATAATACTGCTCCATCTTTTTCTTGTATTTGGCCTCCTGGATGGCTGCGGCCTCCCTTCTTTCTTGCAACAAGTCTAGGTTGAGTCTGAGCTCTTCATCATTGTTCTCTACATCCTTGATCATTAGCGTCCTATGGGTTGGCATTCCTATCTCCGCTGGGATCACGGCCTCACTTCCATACGTTAGGCTAAATGGCGTCTCTCCATTGCTTGTCTTTAATGAGGTTCTATGTGCCCAGAGCACATTTGGAAGCTCATCTGCCCATCCAGTTCGGTCCCGGCCTAGCCTTGTCTTTAGTCCCTCCATCAATGACTTGTTTGCCCTTTCCACGAGGCCATTGGCCTGTAGGTGTGACACTGCTGTGTTCATCTGCTTAATGTTGAGCTTTTTGCACCATGTCTTAAATGGGTCATTCACAAAGTTAGTCCCATTATCAGTTACTATCACGTGGGGTAGGCCAAATCTGTAGACAATGTTATCCCACACGAATTTTATCACATCCTTGTCTTTAACATTGGCCAAGGGTTTTGCTTCTAACCATTTAGTGAAATAGTCAATTGCCACAATGATATACCTGACCTTTCCTGGTGCCACAGGGAATGAGCCTAACACATCCATGCCCCATTGGAAGAATGGCCATGGGGCCATGATCGACGTCATGAGTGTCTTGGGAATGTTGGGTACTAGTGAGTGAATCTGGCATGTGTCACACTTTTTTTTTTCCTCACTAACGTCCCCGGTGCATTGTAGGTCAATAGTATCCTTGCCTTAGTGATTTTGCTACCACTGATCTTGTCTTCAGATGCATCCCACAAGCTCCTCGGTGTATCTCGCGGATCATATAGTTGGCTTGGAGTGGTCCTACGCATCGTAGCATCGGCATTAAGTAAGATTTTTTGAAGAGTACGCCTCCTTCCATCACATACTGGCTGATCTTCATTCGAAGGGAACGTGCTTCATTATGGTCCTGCGGCCATATTCCTTGCTCCAAGCACCTTATGATGGGTGTCATCCAGTTATCCTCCTCTTCTTCCACAATGGCATTTACCTCTTCCCTGTCTGTCGAGGGCTTGTCTAGTACCTCTACCAACACTTCCTTCGTCAAATGATTAAACGCCACTGAGGCCAGCTTGCTTAACACGTCAGCCTTTTGTTCTGGCTTCTCGGGATATTCATGATTTTGAAGCTTTTGAACCGTGCTATATGCTCTTTTGCCTTACTCAAGTATTTGATCATGCTCTTATTGGCGGCCACGAAGTCTCCATTGATTTGACTGGCCACTAGCTTCGAGTCCACCTTCACCGCCAAATGCTCTACTCTCATCTCTTCTGCTATTCTTAGGCCAGCTAGCAAGGCCTCGTTTTCTGACTCATTGTTTGTGCTGTCAAAGTTCAACCTCAGAGCATATGTGTACTCCATGCCGTTAGGCTAATCAATACTAAACATGCGTCTGAGCCTTTCGGGTTGGATGCTCACTTTGTATATAGCACCCATTCTTCTTCTTTATCGACCTTTTCTTCCTCAGAAACGTGTGCCTCAAGGTCCTTTGAAGTGTCCGTTCCTACTAGCACTTCATTCAGAAAGTCTGCAAACACTTGACCCTTTATGGTGCTTCTTGGCTCGTAGGCAATGTCGTATGTCCCCAACTCTATGGCATACTTTGCAAGTTTGCCTGACACTTCAGACTTGTTCAGGATTTGCCTTACTGGTTGATCCGTGATGACCTTGATTGGGTTTCCTTCGAAGTACCGCCTTAGCCTCCTTGATGTGCTTAGGAGGGCCAGGGCCAACTTTTCCAAAGGCGCATAGTTTCTTTCTGCTTCGTGTAGCGTTCGGCTGACATAGCGGACTGGTCGCTGGATCCCATTTCTTTCTGCTAACAACATTGCTCTGATTGCTCCCTTTGCTGCTGCTAGATATAAGGAGAGTGTTTCTTTGGGCCCGGGTGTGGTGAGTGATGGCAGCTCTATCACCATTCTTTTCATTTGTTGGAAAGCCTCCTTTGCTTCCTCCGTCTATCTGTACTCTTCCTTGTTGGCCTTAGTTATATTCTTCAAAGTGTCAAAGAAAGGCAATGATCTTTCGGCAGATTTTGAGAGGAAACGGTTGAGCGCGGCCAACTTTCCGGCCAAGCTTTGCATTTCGTTCCATGTTTTGGGTGACTGCATATCTGTGACATCCTTGATCTTGGCTGGGTTGGCTCTTATCCCTTCTGACTTCACCATGTACCCTAGAAACTTTCCCTCCTCAACTCCGAAAGAACATTTTTTTGGATTAAGCTTCATCTTTATCTTTCGTAAGTTGTCGAACGTTTCGGCTATGTCGGCCAACATTTCTTTTTTAGTCTTGCTTTTTATGACCATGTCGTCCACATATGCCTCCAGGTTTCGTCCAATCTGTGACTCGAACGCTGTGTCCACTAAACTTTGGTAGGTGGCTCATGCGTTTTTTTTGCCGCAAGGCATTTTGGTGTAGCAGTACGTCCCCTGATCGGCGTAGAAGGTTGTCTTCTCTTCGTCCTCTTGGGACATTTGCACTTGGTGGTAGCCCTTGTAGGCGTCCAAAAAGCTTTTGTACTTGTACCCCATAACAGCTTCTATTTTGGCATCAATCTCTGGCAAAGGATAATAGTCCTTTGGACATGCGGAATTCAAGTTTTTAAAATCTATGCACATCCTCCATGCTCCATCTACTTTTTTGACCAACACCGTGTTGGATATACACGTAGGATACCTAACTGGCCTCACGATCCCTGCTTTTACCCATTCTTCCACTTCCTTGGCCACAACTTCGCTTTTTTCGGCGGATAGCACCCTCTGCTTTTGGCTCACAGGTGCTACCGAGGGATTCACATTAAGCTTGTGTTGCGCGATCCTTCTTGGCACTTCGGTCATGTCTTGCGGCTCCCATGCAAAGACATCCAGGTTGTTCTTTAGCAATTGTTTTAACTGTTCTGAACCTTCTTTTGACAAGTTTCCCCCAATTGTAACCAGTTGGTCGGGGAAGGCTGGGTTGATCATTACTTCCTCTGTTAGGTGGACGGCTTGGTGATCTCCCTTCTCTGGCTCTTCTTTTTTCATTTTCCCCTCTCTTATCTCTCTGCATTCATTAATAATCGAAGATGATGTAACAAGAGTTGCGATACCTCGAGGTGTTGGGAATTTCATCATGGCATGGATGGTAGATGGAATGGCCATTAGCCTCCTTATCCCTGGTCTTCTTAGGATGATATTGTATGGGGAGGGGCGGGTATGACGGTGAATCTCATCATGGCCCTTCGAAACAACCCTCTATCCCCGAAACACACTTCCAACTCTATCTTTCCCAACGGCTTCACACTTTCCCCCGAGAATCCAGACACCGTGTTTTGCGTCTTTGTCATCCTAGCTTGTATGCTTGGGTGAAGGCTGTTAAAATAGTGCTCATACATTATTTCCATAGACGCACCGCCGTCCACATGTACCCTCCTTACCAAGTACCCTTCGACCTCGACCTCTATCACAATTGATTCCTCTGACAAGTCTTCGTTCGGACACGAGGGGAACGTTATTGGGACGTTCATCCAGTCCTCGTTCACCCACCTTAACTTCCTTTTTCGATTATCACTATGTCCCGACACCATGGTGATTACTTTGGCCTTTTGAGGGTGGCCTTTCTGACCGCCCTTTCCTTTCTGCCTTACGTCTTTAATCAAGTGGTTGAGCTTTCCCGACTCCAAGGCGGCCTCCAACTGTCTTCTTAGCTGAAAGCAGTCATTCTTATAGTGTCCTTTAGCACAATGATAGTCACAATACCTGTCCATATTCTCCTTTTTTGGTGTTCCCACCAATGGAGGTGGAGCCGGAAGATTCAGTTGATGCTTTGCTGCCAAAATTTCCTTTGGTGAGCTGGATAAGTCTTCTAGGGTGAATATTTGATTCACCTCTTGTGGACGTTGCGGATGACGGTAAGGCAAGGTATAAGGTTGGGTGTAGGGGTCCTGTTCTGATAGGCCCCTCGGCCACCCCCCCCTTCTTCCTCCAAAACCCCTTTTCTGGGAACGGTCATACCTTTGGCCTCCCGTCGGGGAACTGTCCCCCGGATATACTCCCCTCTAGGCAGTTCAGCATCTCTAAAGGATGTTTCAGCACGAACAAAGTCATCCACGTGCTTCAGCATCTCATCCACCGTCTTGGGTATGCTTTCAGCAAACCGTTTGGCCAGACCCGGACATTTGTGTGAACCCATAAATGAAGAGATCCTCATGAGGTCAGGCACATTAGGAATGGAATTGGATTCACTTACCCACCTTTCTTTAAATACTGGGAGGCTCTCGTTGGACTTCCGGATGATCTTCGTGATCTCTGTGGGGTCCTTTGCAGACGCCTTCAGCATTCCAAACCGTGTGAGGAATTTAGCCTCCAAATCGTCCCAATCGTCTATGCTTCCCGATGGCAACTCGTCAAACCAAGCTCTGGCCTTATCATCTAGTATTTGTTGGAACATTCGGCACCATACGGGCATGGGCCATTCCCCTTGGTTCCCCATCCCTTTGAAATGGTTGATGTGGTCAGCTGGATCTCCCGTCCCCGCGTAAATCCTAACATTGGCCGGCATCCTGTGGCTAGGAGCTGAGTATTCAATGATCCTTCGGCTAAGGGGACATTTGGCCAATGATTTGAAAGGCTATCCCAAATCATCATCTGCCACCTTCTTCCCCTTGTTTTTCCCTCCATCGCCTTGGCCTTCCTTCTTCTTTCCCTTATCTCCCGAATGTTCTTCCCCTTCGTCAAAACTGATTAGCCTTGGCTTGATGTAGTCCCGGTTGCTTTTGTCCTTTATCAACTCTTTTAGGGCCGATAGGTGACCGTCAATGATTTCTTCATTCGTGAGGTTGTTGTGGTTGTCATCATGAATTTCGATTTCAGGTGATGTTGGGGTAGGACCCGCCATTCTTTAGCTACTAGGTAGATCGAATTTAGGGTCCCACGGATGGCGCCAGTTTGTAGATGCAAAAGTCCGCTGGGCCACCAAGTGGGCCGAGAATGCCTCTGGACCGTCTGGGTCTTCCTCTCCACAAGCCTTTAAGAAAGTAGCACACGTTAGCTCGCCTCGGGTGGGAGGCCCGAGACCAACTCCGATGTGAGAGTAAGAATCTGATTTAGCCCGGATGACCAATAATATGTAGAGCCGAATGGCCAAAACAGTGTGTGTAATAAGTATGAGTGAGAATGTCTGACTTACATTGAATGAGGGAGTTATTTATAGTGTTAAGAACAATGTAGCGGACTGTAGCTCCTCGGAGGTAACACTCCTTGAGCCTTATGATCTGACAGGCCAACCCTTGGTCCAGCAGACTATGCGAGGCCTCTGGGTAAAAGGGTGCATTAGTTGTTCCTGAGGGAATCTGTCCTACTTTTGAGCTGTGCAGGCGGGTTAGTCTTCTATCCGAGCGCCAAGCGAGTGTCCACTGGATAATAGGGTGCGCCGTTCCTTCCCAATGCATTGACACTACCTTTGAGGATTCCCTCTAGACTTGTGCCTGGTATATGGGCCGGTCTGCCAGACCGTATGGCTAATCTTGCTTTTAGAAGATGTCTGGTACGTAGATATGGCCAAGCGGTCATATACGCGAACAAGTTATAAATTAGTTTTGTCAAACATAGCCTTCATCGTAACTTTTAATTTTTGAAAGAGAAAATAAAAAATAAAAAGTTGTAATTTTTGTAGGCAAAGTGAATTATTTTTAGAGGGTTCGATTCGATGTACCATTTGCACGCCAATGGAAAAAGACAAAGCGAATGGCGGCGTCACTTCTCACCGGCTAAAACATTATTCAGGAGTTATTGATATGTTTGTTATGGCTAAGGTCTTAGATAGCGTGAAGCGTGATGTAACGATACGTTCAAGCCTCAAGTCTTAAGACTTTTGTAAAATAATAACATTTTTTAAAACATGATAAAACGACAATATTTTAATAAATTAATATAATAAACTATTATTATCATATTTCATATACAAGTATATATAGTAATATATTAAGTTTATATTTGAAATTCAATTAATATTAAAAAATAAGTAGACTCAGATAAAAATTAGTCCAACTAAAAAATAACCTAAAAAAACTTAAAAAAACTACTAAAATGGCGTCACGCCTTAAGAATTTAGCGCGTCTTTGCCCGCTTTTTAACGTCTTGACCACGCCACGTCAGAGCCAACAAAGTTCATATCGTAATAGCGAGCTCACGCCTCACGCTTTGGCAACGTCCTTACGCCGTCAAGACGCGCCTTTTAAAATCTTAGTTGTAACGATGTTGTTGGGTTTTTTTAGATTTGTGAGTGAATGAGGTACTAATGATGAAACTCACAATATTGTATGAGTCATGTTAATAATGCCCCCTAGCCTTAAAAAGTACAAAAAGTACTTCCAATACCCCTTTTATCCACGTGATACAGTACAACACAGTTTTTTGCGAGTTTCTGTTCTGTAGTTTTTGACAGTTTACTGTTTTTGACATGTTAAACTTTATATTTTTTATTCCGCAGTTTTCGTTTTACAGTTTTATAATAAAAACAAAATTATAAAAAAAAAAAATCAAAAAATTAGGGGGTATTGAAATTCAATTAGGAGGTGTATCAATAACCATCCCATTGTATCGGTGTTTTTACGACTAATAAAGTGTTTAATTATTGACGTGTTATTGGAAAAGATAAGATAATATTAATATGCACTTAAATAGTGATGTGACATTAATACAGAGTGATGAGTTTAGTGATACGACGGTAGCACTTATTTTTAAAAGTAATCGGGTAAGGAAAGAATTTTACAATTTATAAGATATTTTGGCAATTCACTTTCCAAAATTTCTAAGATTTTAAAAATATCATTATAACATTACAAGTTGTATAATTTTATAAATATTTAAGGATCAAATACAAAAATTCAACAAATATTTTTAATCTTTTTTTAACACCTTCTCACAACACAATTATATTATCACATATATAACTTAAAAAAATTACCAACGTTAGATGAAATGGTATGTTGTAACTTATCATCCAATTCAACGTCACTTTAACTCTCACTTCAAATTACTCATATTCATCATTTAAACGTATCATTTAATTACTCATATTCATCATTTAAACGTATCATTTAATCGTAATAGTCACCACAAACTCATCATTCATTAAAGCACCAATTTTATACAAAATGAGAGTCGTCACACGTTTCATAGTAGCGTTATGCAATATGGACAAAGAAGCCATATTACACTTGTAAATTTAATAAAAATTGCATGTAAATTTAAATTATACGGCTCATATATGTTTAATATACAAAGTATTTTTATACAAAACTAAGAAAATCGTTAGCCTTTTAAAATGGAAGTCTGATGCAATGTCACCACTTGCATACTTTTTAAACTTCGTCTCTATTAAATATGTCACATATACTCGTAAACCAAATAAAACAAAAAAGAAAAAAAATCTATAATTATCAGACACACCACTCGTGGCTGATTTATCATTCATCTTAAAAGTTGTACGCAACTTGTGTGGTGAAATGATATCTTAAGCATGAGTTACGAATTTACTTGATAAGTTACCTTCCATTCAAAGACGGAGTCACATAGATGACGGGTGTGACACAAGTTATATCTATTTTGAAATCACGAAGTGTAAAAACAAAAAAAAGTTGTCATATTATTGTTATGTGTAACTCTTAAAAAATTTTAAGTTACTCTATTTTTTTAGGGAAGTGATTGGGACACTTTCAAAATTTATTGGGACACTCACATGTACAAACAGTTGAAGCTGTAAATATTTACAGTACAACTGTTTAATACATCATTTGGAGTGTCCCAATCAATTTTGAGAGTGTGCAAATCATCTCCCATTTTTTGATGATGTAACTCAAATTGTGAAATTGGCTTAACAACTTTTTTAGATAACATTGTTTTAAAATTTTTGAGTCCGCTCCACATTCACTCTATTCAACATAAAAGAATCTAAGAATTTTAAAAACTATCATACAAGTCGAGAAACATAGTGATTTATACATATTATTTTCTTAACTTTAAACAACCTCGTAAAGTTATTGATATAGATTTTTATTTGTAATTTCTATGGAAAAGAAACAATTTTTTAATAATTTTATTGACTAACATAAACCAGAAATAAGTGAAGAAGTCTCAACTCTCAACTTTAAAAGGTCATCATAATTTTGACATTATCCATTGAACTTGGTATCAAAACTTTATTTAATTTTAGTTGGGATATGTCTCTAGCTATATGAGTTGCTTGGGGCACGATTAAATGGACATGTTCCTTTGAAGTGGACAAACTACCCACCTCTTAAGTGTTGTGCTTTCAATATGAACACAATTATTTAAAGATTATTAATATCCATATGCAACGTCAGTGCATCACAAGAACTCGACAAAATAAACAGAGATCGTAGTCTTGCAAGTCGGGTGAGCAAAATCGCATGATAAACCGTAAAATCGTAAAAAATCGTACCGTAGAAACCGCATCACGACAAAAATTGACGGTTTGATTTTAATAAGAAAAAAAACCGCAAATGTGGTTTGGTTACGGTTTTCACCCGTAAAATCGAACCGTAAAACCGTACCGCACCACACAATTATAATTTTATACTGAAAAACGTCAAATTGACAATTTTTTGCGAGTTACAAGATTTTTTGTACATACGTGTTTATTAATTTCAATTTATGCATTGTTATAACCGAAAAAAATCAACATTTTAAACTAAAAACCGCAAAATTCATATTTATCGTATAAGTCACAAGCGATGGTGCGACGCGATTAAGAATCGCAAAACCGCATAAGAATCGCAAAACCAAAACCATGTTTGTAGTGCCGAGCGGTTTTTATTTTCATAAAAATCGTAAATACGATTGTAATTCGATTTTAATCAAAAGCCACATCGAACAGCACCATGTTCACGCCTACTTGCAAATGTGCTGATTATCCATTTAGGCAAATAAATGCCGGGCTCATGGCACCGCACGCTTAGTAGTGTAGTGACACGGCGTCATGAACAGCTAAGATGTTTTGTAATGAACCCGCACCAAGTGCTCTAGTAAACTATCTTGACATCGTAATCAAGGATGAAACAAAAATAAATATGATTTTGTACACAAAAAATTTGAACCGTCACAATAGAAACATATTTGATAAAACGAATGCATTTAAAATGCATATAAATTCATTTAGACAAAATCAATATTTGTTTAACAATTAACACTAAATTAAAAAATTTCCCAGGACAATGATATCGTTTGCTACACACACTGCGAAATGTATATTGACCAATGGTCAATAAGTAATTGAAGTAGATGGTATATATCAAGGTTGTAAATAGCGTAAAGCGTAGCGTAGTGGTATTGTCAAGCTTCAAGATACACAAGCTATAGCGAAGCTATAGCGTTTTCTGAAGCGTGATATATAGTGGCACAAAATATTTATAAATTAATATTTATAACGAGTTTACAAAATGGAGCAATACTTTAAATCAAATTTAAAACAAAATCAGATAATGGTTACTCAAGGATGGTTCCCCATAGTAATATTACTAAGCACAAGTCTACTAAATAGCCAAAAAATAGAAAACAAGCCCAAATCCTGTAAATTTGCAAAAAGATTCAAAAACAGTGCCACGCTACGCGCTATAGCATGCTATATCGCGCTTTATGCCTCTTTTTAGCACGCTACGCCTAGAGATGACGCCTTAGTCTGTTTCGTAACGTGGAGGCCACGCTTCACGCTATAGCCCGCTACGAGGCGCGGTATAATGCGCTATTTAGAACCATGGTATATATGAATGACAAGGAAGGACAAAAATACACAGTAGCATTATGGCTTTATCTATTTTTAAAGGGTTTGTGGGTATAGACACCCTTCACTTAGGACCCAAACCTCTCCCAATCATTTTCAGGTAGTTTTCTTTCTGTTAACTTCAGTCACTTATAATAACATACTACTAATGACAATTTTTCCTACTCTCTCTCCTCTAAGAAGGGGATCTGGACAAAAAAATGAACAACAATAAAAAAAATCTAAATCTAGAAAAGAATGAAAACTTTTAATATCAATTCTAAGAGTGTTGTTTCCTCTGAGAGAGAATTGTTTCCAGATCTGAGAGAGTGCATCGACGGTTCGGTGGATGGAGGCGGGTGGTGGTAAGAAAGAAGCAATGGCGTCAGCTGTGGATCTTGGTGTTGGTGGTGATGGTCGTCGCCACTGAATCTATGACATATATCTCGAATAAGAAATCGATTTGAATTCTGAAAGTGGTGATCTAAACACTTATTGCAATTGGTTTTCCGGCGATTATAGTGCGACCAATTGGTTTTTGCTCGGGGTCTAGCAGTGGTTTTCCGGCGATGTATCGTTGTAGTTTTCCGACGATAATTTGTTTGTTTTTTGGCCGAATCTTGAGTGTGTGTGAGACTATGTGAAAGATAAAATATTAAAGAAGAGATACAATACTTTTTTATTTTATATAAGAGTAAAGTTTGAGTGACTTCTTTTCACAGTTTTTGTATGCTTTTACAATGGACCACTAATTTTTACAGCTTTTTGTGGGTCCATAGGAGTCTAAACCACATAACTCTTAAATTCATATTTTCTGTAACAATCAAGTTACTTTATCTAGAAGAAGAGTTGTTAGAGAGGAGGGTGTGGTGACAAGCCCACCCCTCAAATTTTTGCCTAGTCACCTACCAACTTCGCGTCATATCATACCAACACAACTAACTAAAATACTCGTTCACTCACAACACATCCAACCCCTCTTCATTTGGGCCCCACCACTAACATTTATTTTAATTTTTTTCATTTTCACACAAAATATAATTTATTTCACACAAATAAAACATTACAAATACGGAAATAAAAATTACAAATACGGATTAAAAAAAATAGGATACGAAAAAAAAAATACGAAAATTTAAAAACACAACAATTAAAATAAACTACTAATTTTGGGGTTGACGACGCTCCCAAATATGGTTAATAAGACAACGTTGAAGCCTTGTATGTGTTGGCTTATCACGAAGTTCTTTTTGTTGTCTTTGACGTATTGCACAACGCTCGACCCATGTCCTTAATATATTTGTTTGTGGACAAACATACATTTATGCAGCTTCAGATATCGCACCCCCCTGATTTTTCAAAATCATGTTGTGTAATATGATGCAGGTGTACATGATTCTACGTAACTTGTTCACAGTAAATTGACGCGCTGGCTGAGCAATAATACGCCATCTCTCTTGTAAGACACCAAATGCCCTTTCAATATCCTTTCGGGCACGTTCTTGACGGCGTTTGAAAAAAGCTGTTTTTTCATCGCGTGCAATGCTAAATGATTTCACAAAAGCTGACCATTGTGGGTAAATACCGTCTGCAAGGTAGTACCCTCTATGAAAAGTTTGCCCGTTTACAACATACGGGGCCTCGGGTTCATTACCATCCAAACGATCAGCAAATAAGGGTGAATGATTGAGAACGGTAATATCATTGTTTGAAACTGCAACCACGAAAAATGCATGCCAAATCCACAAATCGTATGATGCAGTAGCCTCCAGTATTATGGTTGGGTATTTTTTATCCCCTCTACCAAGTTGGTCGTGCCATGATCTCGGACAATTAATCCATTCCCAGTGCATACAATCTATACTACCAAGCATCCGGAAACCCACGAATCGTATTATGAGCGGCATATAGCTTTTGAATGTCAGTTGGTGTGGGTTTTCTTAAAAATTCGGGTTGAAACAAATCCATTACGCACATCGTAAAGTAATCAAGACAATCGCATGCGCAATGTGCACCCATTTGCAAGTATTCATCTAATGAATCTGGCAGTGTATTGAACGCCAATTGGCATAAGGCAGATGTGCATTTCATAATTACGCTAAAACTTTTTAAACCCGTTGCATCAATACGGATAGTAAAAAAGTAAAAGTGTTTGGGTAGAGGATTATTTGTTTGAATGTAATTTTCAATACCTTGAACAATCTCTAAGAAAAGAGAACGTTGCATTCGATACCGCTTCTGGAAATACTCCTCCTGATACTTTGGATACGGGCCGAAGTAATCTTTCATCAAACGTGCTTCGGAGATTTCACGTTGACGGTTAATGTATCTACGCTTTTGTATTGCCTGGTCTTCTTCTTCTGCTTCTTCTTCTTCAAGTTGGGTTATGAAATCTAAATCGTCCATATCTTCTTCACCGGACCATTCGTTCTTCATTTTTTGTATAAGGTTTGTTGTTTGAAAGAGAGATTTTTGTTGTGTGTGTGTTAAAAATGAGAATATTGGTATTATATATAAAAAAATTATTAATTTCAAAATGTAACCGTTAAGCCCAACGGCTATATCACCCACTATCCCTCATCATCAACATTTCGCATTTGCGAAATTCACATGACGAAAAGGGGGTCGGTGTGGCGACGAGCCACGACGAACCTCGACGAGGGGCCACCTCAGCACGACGAGGTACCCCTCGTCACCACACCCTCCTCTCTTAACAGTGTTCTAGTTGAAGTAGTAGCTAAATAGGACGTTTTGGAAGTGATTTTTTTTTGTCTCTTGGACACATTAATCACTTGAGATCCGATCCTGTGTGACGTCATCTAAGAATATATGATTGTTATTAATTTTGTTATAAAGTCGTATAGGACATGATTTTTACTCGCAGCATTGGCGGTCGAATGGTCCGGTCGCGAACGATATCGCATTCAGTCGGTCGGTTCGTTGTGGCGACCGATTCGATCTAGCCGACTCTCTCAAATCGATTTCCCATGCGACCTAGTTGGACATTTCAATCTCTTCTTTCATTTCGTTTCTTTAGATTAGATTTAGTTATGTTTTAATTATATAAAATTTGTAAGAAAAAAATAAATTTTAATATATTGAGCTTTGTTTAATTTCCCTGAACATACATTAATTTGACCATTTTTATAGTTAGTTTTATTTAACACATTTTACCCTCTTTATATCTAATTAAGTTTTTTTAATCATTTCTTTAAACCCTATACCATTACTCGTTGTAAGAAAGTCACCGCCAAATTATACCTATTTTATTTTTATTTTAATTATTTAAATTCGTAAATTAAAAACGTAAATAAAAACGTAAACGTAAAGAATTTTTATTCGAAAATTAAAACATTTATTCCGCATGTAAAACACGAAAATACTGGAACTTAAATACTATGGAAAAGGAAATACACTACTAAATAGATAAAATAAAAATACATAATACGATTTGTCAGTTCCCGGATCTGAATCCGATAACTGACCAGATAACTCCCAATGGATTGTCTCTTGGTAATCTTCTTCGGCCATAATTTCCGCCTTCAGCTCCCTTTGTGTCCTTTCTTCTTCTTCCAGTGTTTCTCAAAATACTTTTTGATCTAGGTATAGTTGATACACCTGATTGTCAGTAAGTAAGCCATCTGAGTCGTTTACAATTGGATAGGGTGGATCGGGAGAAACATTTCGACGTCGGTGTTGTTGTGATGAAGAACCGATATGAGTTGTTTGAGTTTGGGATGAAGAACCGATATGAGTTTGGGATGAAGAACCCAAGTTATCCAGCCATTCAGTATTTTTTTCAATTCGAGCCTCCAAATTTGTCGAATTTCTAAACAAAGATCTGCGCATGTTGAAATCGATATCAGCTTCATTACTAAGAAACGTGTCGATTAAATGACGTTTCTGTGAGGAAATATCACGGCATTTCTCACATGTTGTGCGCAGTCTCGTTTTATCTTCGTACGCAACATCGAAATCATATGCTAACGTCGTAAGCGCATCCTGGCGACGTTGTTGTTGAATTAATTGTTTCTGAATCATAACCTTAATCTCGCCAACGGTGTGTGAAAAAGAGCATGCCATTTTGATTTCTGAAAGTGCGTGTGAAAATACAGATAGTTGTGTGGGAAAATACTGAACGTTGTGTGTGTGAAAATGTGGTACTTAAAAAGAGGAAAAAATGATATAAATAAAAAAATTGAACTAGGTTGCCTTGTTGGGGCAAATAGGTCGCATTAGGTCGTTGGAGAGAGAAAACTGACGTGTCAAGGTCGCACTAGACCCTTGTTGTTGGTAGCCTTAGAGCATCCACTATTATAAATTTTCTTATAGGTTTATAAGTGTGGTATAACATTAATTTTCAAACATTTTTGTTTTATAAACCTATTTTTACTATGAATAAACCTCATCAAAATTTATAAACCTCTAACATAATCAAATGCATTAAATTATGCAGAGGTTCAACATTCTAGACCTCTTCATGCCACATCATCTTGAAATAAGTGTTCACTATAGTTTAAAATTTTTTAGACCTATTCAAAACTTTATAAACTGTTAATGCAAGTAATCCCTAAAAACATTATTAGTGTTAATTAATCTTTCTTAGTTTTGATCACGACCAAGTAAAAAGACATTTATCGTCAAAGACAATCGTAAGACGAATTATTCAACAAACACTATCATCAAGGTAATAATCATTTAAATCTTACACAAACATATTTTAATCATGTTTAGTGATCATAGAAAGTGATTAACCTCAAAACTCACATTTTGACAAATGTGACAAAAGATTTTAATAAACTTTATTTTTAAGAAAATATCTTATTAAAACAGAAAATAAAAATTTGAATATGGCATATTCCAAATACCATAGGAATACCCTTTGAAGGTAAATATTACCTCATATAACATTTCCCCACTAAAAGACAAAAAGTAGTGTAGTCTACTCTGGGCGGTTCCCCAAACAGGCATGCGGTTCTTTATTGATAAAGAACCGCAGGCAGAGAGCCATTGGTTTTTGTCTCCTATAAATAGTGGATCAAATCTACATTTCCAATAACCTTTGGACATTCTTTCTGTCTCTTTTCTCTCTTGTATATCCTAATCATTAGTAAATGATCACTGCCTCTTTTCTCTTTTGTATATCCTAATCATTAGTAAATGACCAGTTAATGTGTTACGTATGTTTACTTATGATTATCATCTTGACCCTCTTCTTTACTTGTCCAAAGAGAAGATCACTCACATATTTGTGATATGATTAAAGATGAAGCCTTGATGAAGATCATCCTACCTTAGATCTAGTCATGTTCATCATTTTGTTTTGTTGAGTTTTGTGTATATCCAATGTATTTGTGTATACTTGGATTAGTGATGTGTTGATCCAATGTATTAGTGAATATTTGGATTAGTCTTGTGTAAATCAATTGTATACGTGTATACTTGGATTTGTCTTGTGTGGATCCAAGTTACACGGATATACTTGGATATGTCTTATTGAGTTGTAATAAGTCTTGTGTGTTAGTTCTCACTAAACTATAAAGTGATGTGTGTATGTGTCTTGTGAGTTCTCACTAAACTTGAAAGATAAGAGTTGTGAAGATTGGTTCTAGCTTTGGAGTAGAACTCGACATCTAGCCTCGTGTTGGAAAAGAAGATGGGCGACGAAGATTAGTTCTAGCTTTCGATTAGAACTCGACATCTAGCCTTATGTCGGAAAATGGTGAAGTAGGCGACGTGTGTAGATTGGTCATAGCTAAGATTAGGTCTCCACATTTAGCTTAGTGTCGGAAAATAATATAAGCGACGTTGTAAGGTTTTCTCCGCCAAGAACGGAGCTTGTGGATATAGTGGAAATCTCGAGTAAGGTGTACTCGAGGAGTGGAGTAGGAACGAGGATAGAGCTTCGTTGTCGAACCACTATAAATCTTGGTGTCGTACTTTAGGTTTCTTCTTTCCTTACTCTTTACTTATGCTTTCATTCTTACTTTTCCTTTCATTGTCACCAGATATTGTTAATGCACTTGAATTGAACCTAACAACTATGAAACCAGCTTTCAAGTAAAAGGTAATTTTTGGACAAACCTAATTGAAAGAATTTTAATTAGGACCATAATCAAGAGAAACTATTCAACCCCCCCCCCCCCCTTCTAGTTTCTACAATTGGTATTAGAGCGATGGTCACTCAAGATCTTTGAAGTAAATTGTGTTTTAATACTTGGATCGATACATTGTCTCCTCAAACTAGAAGGGTTCGTTGTACTAAAGTTTCTCTTTGATCAAAACTATTTTTTTCTATAAAAGTAGACCTTTTAATTGGTAATCTAGAATCATATCTTGTTTAGTAGCCTATATACATTTTTTATTTACTCTTGAAATGTATCTACTAGTTTGTATCTTTCTTTGTGTAGGTACTCATGAAGACTAATCATTAACTTGACTGTGGATTGAGTTACTTGCACTTGTAGAGACTCTTCTCCTTTTGATCTCCAACATCTAAGGATGATGATATCAAGATTGATGTAAGTGATACTAGTCCTTGAAGACTTAGTATTCACTTTGGTCAAATTTAGGTGTTGCATTGGTCCTTAAAAGACTTGGGATGCACTTTGCGTCTAAGGTACGTTTTCGTCCTTCCACACGCCCTATTGATCATTCTTTTGATCATTATTTGACAATGTGATTGTTCTTGGCATACTTGTCTTGACATTTGTTTGTGGTATGTGATTCTATTCTTTTACCCTCTCAAACCTTCATGGTCTTGAATACTTGACTCACTTGGTGTTGGTGTGTGAGTTAGTAGTAGCTTAAAGTATCAAGCATGATTCTTATGGTTTGAAACTTATACGGTTAGTAGGCCCTATATCATGTGTAATATGTGCAATTTAGCTCATCTTTAAGATGATTGATTAATCCCTTAAGATACCAAACTACGTCATAAGTTGTAGTTAGGATATTACACATTTGGAATCGAAATATTCCAAGGATATTGTTATTGCAATCCCTAGCAATGATATTTGTCTGATCACGTGGGAGAGAAAGTGAATAGATACTCTTGCTCATATTTTGTAAAAGTTTAAGACAGTTACTTGAAAGTGATCTTACTCTTTATAACAAAATTGCTTGGTGTGGTTCATTACCAAAGCCGTTTAGACCTACGCCGAAAAGGCACGTCTTAAACCACTATAGATGACACAAGCTCTTTGTTTCTGCTACTTGAAGATTGTCACTCATCTCTTGAGCATTGAACTTAGCCTTGATTCACTCCTTCTGGTTTCTCTCCTCTTTGTCTTTTCTTACAAGTAGTCGTTTTTCCTATCGGTCTTATTCGGTTTCTATTTAACTCGTAATCCTTCATTAAAGGCATTGTTACATATTATTGAAGTTGTCCAATGATTTCCAAAAGGCTTGATATTTATCTTAAGTATTTTAGAAAAACTTGCTTTTGAAAATTTTCTTCATTTCTTGGTTTAAACTTTTCCACTGCCGGCGGTTCTTTTATATGTCACGGCTCAAACCCGCGGTTCAATATCAATATCGAAACGCATGCCACTAGGGAAAATAATCGGGTTTTATTAAAATATCACTTTAAAAAAAACCCCAGCCTTTCTTCTCCATAGAGGCGATGGGTTTTCTTCATATCCACCATTGTTGATCTTTCAAAAGCTTCAATACTCAAAATTAAATTATTTCAAGACTAGGGTTTCACTCATCCTTATTCTAACATCAATTAATTGTAAGTATCTTCACTCAATTTCAATCAATTTGTTCTAGGGTTCTTAATTTTATATTTGGGGATTTTCAAAATCAAATTCGAATTGGTACCTAATTAGGAATGTGGGTTGACATAATTGTAATGCTATGATTCCATAGGTTTGAATTCTTTACGATTTCACTAAACCCACTTATAAAACAAATCCAAATTTTAGCTAGTGTATTTTGGTTCAATGATGGAATTGATATGAACCCTTGAAATCGTTTGTAATTGCATTATTAATGCTTACCTAAAAACGGATTTTGAAAAACTAATGTTCAATGTTCATGTTTGATTTTGCATAATTCATATGTATTAGTCAAAGATGAAATTGGGACATTTTGAACCTGAAAATGTTAAGGATCAATCCTTTGGTTATTCAAGCAATTGATTAAACACATTCTCATGATTTTTGTTTTTTTATCTATTATGTAACATAAGAGTGATTGTGGATATATTTTTTATGTTGTATAGGTGCTTAATCATGCCTTCGGAATATCAACAAGATCATCAATATACTAGAAACTATATGCCTAATCTTGTCGAGTCTTGTGAATCCGTAACTCTTGGTAATGCTTATCGTTTACTTCAAAAACGTTGTTTTCACGAGGGTAGGGTTGTCTATTGGGACATTAAGGAATATGACTACATTAAATATATGTTTGGTCAAATTGGGTTCGATTGCTTGCTAAACATCAATGAACTTATTTATCCTAAATTCCTTATATGAATGTCAATGTCGGTTCACGGATTCATGGAAAATTGATTCCTTGGAATTGTGTATTAACAATCCTCCATATGACACAGAAATACCGGATTTGAAATTCATCCTTGATACCATTACCAAAGGACGTGATCAAACCGTTGTACGTAGTATCCATACTAGGAAGTGCTCTTTGAAACGCCATGAGATACTCGTAAGCTACCTTAATGCATGCATGGTCTCTTGGGCTGACATCATTAGGGAGAATGTGCTTTGTCATGGTGGCAACCGGGATCATGTTCCGGCGTGTATGGCTCACATGTTGTGATGAATATTCACCGCCACCGAGTACAATCTTGCATACATCATTGCTTGACGGATCAATTACTCTCGAAATCAAAAGCCAACCTTCCCTATGTCGTGCTCCTCGCTCTCCTTATGAAAAGGGTTGATCAATACTTCCCCGATCTCGGTCTCTCTAACTATGCATCAGTTAAACACGTGATGTATCCTATTCAAAAGGTGCAACCACGAAAGCCTAGGAGTGACCGAGGGAAGATAAGAGGTGATCAACAAGAACCCGACAATGAGAAAAATGCCCCATCATCAAGTGATGGCAATGATGAGAGAACTAATGCTCATTTCATCTCTACGAGTGACTCCTCCCCATCCTTGAACACTTTCATGGATGGGTTAGACCAAATTAATCGTCCTCCTTGTTATTCAACTAGTCACTTCCTCAAAACAGTGGTCTTGAGGATGTATATAGGTCTAACCTTCAAACTCGAGGGGAGTTGTACGGACATCGTACAGAATCAATGGGTACCTTCAAGGCTATTGGGAGTATGCTCAAGAAGTTTGGCAAGAAGAAAAAGTGATGAATGCATGAAGCTTTTGGTTAAGTATTCATTTGGTTATCTTTGATGTATTATTGGATAATCTCTTTTCATTAGACTTGTTTCTTGTTTCTTTCATTTAGACTATGTTTGTAGCACTAATACTTTGTGTTTGGATTGACTATTATTTTTTAATCCTAATGTGCTCATGTGATCGATCTTTCGATTTGCATGACTTTGTGCTATTATGTGTTAGTTAGCTATCTAGATTTTGTTTGGTATATCTATTTTGGCTTGTTAAAACATTGTCTAAATTATGGACTTGTGAAAACTACTAGAAGTACACTTTTTGAAGTGTTCTGCCCGTGTTTCTTTATCTATGTGCGGTTCTTTATTGATATCGAACCACACCTATATATAGGGAACCGTAGGTGGTAACTTCGATGGAATATCTGCTTTACACTATTTTCTCTAAATTTTTGTAAACATGGCTGAAACTTTTGCTAAAATTTAGCTTTTTCCCAATTAAGCCTAGAATGTTTCATTATTCACCAAAACGAGTTTTAACACATTACTAGTTTGGATCATCCCACCTTCTTCTTAAACCTTTCTTGGTTATTATTCTTCTTCATCCTCTAAGCCTTCTTCTAAACCTTGACACACAACCATGGTGTCCACAAGATCCTCACACTCTTCCAAACACTCATCAACCAAAAGAAACCTTAATATTAAGATCAAGATGCCTAAACAAGGTTCTTCATCTTATCTTACACCTAAGAATGAGATATCTCCTATTCTTATTTCTTCATCACCCTCACCACCTCTTGCTCCATGCAAGAGTAGTTCAGCACATGGTGCTAACCATTCTTATGGTTCCACCTTTTCTTCATTCCAATCAAGAATGAATGAGTTGTCCTCACCTTTCACTCCTAATACTCTCTTGGATGTGAACCCGCAACCTCTTCAAAGCATTCCTTTTGAGAATGAAATTGTTGAGCCCTTGCTAACCTCACCTTTCACCCCACCAAATTCACCCATCTCACCATTGGACATCATGCCCTCTGCTCCTCCTAACACTTCACTTTTGGGTGTTCCTCTTTCTAACTTCATGGGTGATCCTTACTTCTTTGCTTTTCTTGAAGCTCATGGGAATAATTGTCCATGTTGCCTCTATAATAACTACATCATTCAAAACCTAATAATGAAGATGTTTGGTCTTCATAGGAGGTTGCAAGATTTCTTGCTAACTCTGTTCACCAATCCTCCTCCTCCTAGGAGATGAATGATGATATTTTTCAAAAATATCTTTTCAAGAAGACAAGCCAAAGAAGCTTGCTTAATCAAGAACTAGATTAGCTAGCTATTGTAGTATTTAGTTGTTTCAGTTTCTTGTACTTGGTTTCGTTCATGAGTTTTTCATGGATATGTTTCAATAGATTAAGCTTTTGTGTGTTTCAACATATGTGCTCACATTAATCAACTTCAATTTGAACTAAAATTGAACCTTAATCTATCACAACCTCTAAAACTTCACTAAAATTGGATCAAAATGTTATCTAAATACTTTGTCACCCTTTTTCAAGACACCTATGTGAGTGTGTTTCCCTTTGTGCAACCAAAGCATAACCTAGTGCTACTAGAGGTAAAAATCCAAAATCTGCTTAACTTTGAAAAAGTCTAGTCTTTTCTCAAAATCTTTCTAAAAATCAGATTTTTTGGTCCACTGTGGGCGGCTTAATAAAGGCGTGCGACTCAATATAATTATTAAGCCGAAGGTTCTTTTAAGGAGCCGCGGACAGTAAGTCAATCTTTGGCTCATTTTTTGTCATTTTTTTGACCTCAGTATTTTTCAAGATTCTTTGTTTACCTATTTTGGTTAAACATTCCTTGAAACCTTTTAGTTTTCTTTTTATTCCTTGTCTTGTCTATTTTCTTTAAATCTTCTCATTTTGGGAGTTCTCTTTTTCATCCCTCACAATGTCTTCTTCTTCTAATCTTAACCTTGACATATCTTTGTCACAACCTTCCAAACCCAAATCTTCTTCTTCTAAGCTTTCTAAGAAACTAAAAATCTCGGTTCGACTCGTTTAGATCAAGAAGAATAAGGATCATCATGATTCCTCTTCTCCCAAACCTTGCAAGACTTCTTCTTTCTCTCCTATTAAGTATTGTAATGAGACTTTCTCAATCAATCCAATTACCGAAGAAAGAGAATCTCTTCCACCACCACCTAAACCTTGCAACATACCTCGCCTCAATGACCTTTATTCTTTCCCCAACCTTTCTAGGCATTGTGAAAACCTCTCTTATCCTCAATCTCCTTATCCACCACCACTGATGTTCGTTTTGCAAGTCTTAAACTTATATTACAAGGTTTAGACAAAACAAAGGGACTAGAATACAAACACGGGCAAGCATACCCTTTCGTTCGTAATAGAGCTTGTAGTGGTAAGCCAGGATCGTTCGCTGAGACTTAATTTCATTTTGGTAATCAATATAATAATTGAAGAAATAAATGATTAAAATAATAACAATAGTAACAAGTATGACTAATATGGGATAGTTCGTATAAGTTCGTGATGATGATAATAATGATCGAGATATGCTTATGTAGGTAAAGAGTGATAATCATTTTTCGTCAAAATGGCATTTGCACAATTTACTTTGGTGTGATTCAAGACTCATGTTTATTCAAGCGACTAAGCTCAAAACAAGTTGCCAACGCGTTCAATATTTTATCAAAGTTTCTAAGCGGGTCTCTCCAACCAAAGATTGAAAACCATAGACAAGTCTTTAAAAACTTATTATAACAATTTGCGTTTCTCAACGCCAAACTATCGTAACAAATCAACTTAGATAAAATATGGTTTATAGAACTAGGTGGTAAAATGGTTCTACAACATTAGCTTGAAATCAATTATAAAGGATCATATCATAGCATCATCACTAATTATAGTCACATACCCATATAGTCACAAATAGCTTAGCCTAACATAGTAATCAAAGTAACAAATGGAAAAGAGTAAGAGAACATCATACTTAGATTTGATCGAATGAACGAGTACACAAGTGTCACGATTGTATCGTTCCTCCAAGAACCGAAGAGTGGAATACTCTCGTTGCAAGTATTTCCCAAAAGTGGATAATACTGAAATATCACTAAGCAAGCTAAGAATACTCGGATTTATAGAGTAGTAGTTGAGAGATGTGTGTTTAAAATGAGTAGAAGTGACCTCTATTTATAGTGCTGGCTGAGAGGAAATGTGCGTCGCACTTCTCCGAAAGTGAGCCGCACTTTGGAGACGGGAATGTGCGCCGCACTTCTAACATTGTGCGCCGCACTTCTGTGCATTCCAGAATCTTCTTTCAATAGTTTTGCTTATTTGCACATAAAGGACCCTTATTTGTATATCTTCACTTTGCTCCTTCAAACTTTATACCTGAATGTAAAACGCAATATATTAAGTATCGAAAGCTCTTATTTATAATACAAAGTGGCATTATAATAATGGGTTGGATATGTATATTTAGGTCGTTATCAAATTCCTCCACACTTAGCTATTGCTTTCCCTCAAGCAATCAAAGCGAGAAAACAAATTAGATTTTAAAACTTTTAAGTATTGTGAAGTATGATAGGAAAATGAATTTTTCTAAGTAGCAAAAGCAAATGACAAAACAACTTCAGCACCTCACATGGATACTGTTTAGATTTTAAGTTCACACAAATGTCACTCACAAAGGGTAAATGTAAGATAACACTCTAGTAGCGCGGATATAAAATAGATAGCTACCATAGGTTTGCACATGACACATAAACACAACCGTTGCGGCGTGAGCACCAGATAAATTTTCAAAGAAGCAAAATGTGATAAATGATGTGGGTGTAAGAACAAAATATGCCTTGTCAAAGTCGTAGAACAACTATACTAGAATATTGTTTCTTTTTTTCTTTTTTTTTCTATTTTTTTAGAGAACATATCATATATACTTTTGACTTGAAAATGGGTAGGCATAATATCATAGGTACCATTGAAACATATTTTAGCAAGCCAGTGTAGCTTAACTAAAATGATAAAATGGTGATTTATTTTGCCTATTTTCGAAAATATCTATAAATTAACCTTACTGTGGTTTAGCAAATGATGATCAAGCACAAATTATGAAGCATACTAGATTATCGGCTTTCACACAAAATACAGAAATATCAGGCTAGATTTTTCTCACATATTTGGTGAATGGTTTTTGTGCTTAGTTATAGTGTCAATCAATGAGATTTTTTCTTTGCTAAAACTTTATTTATTTACAAAACATATATATTTTTATTTTATTTCAAAAAGATTTTTATGTGGAGAAATTTATTATTATTTAATATTTTTCTATTTGTCTCCTCCTCCACACTTAAGGTGAACATCGTCCTCGAGGTGATAACTGATAAAAATTAAAAATAGGAAAAATGCAAGGGGAAACGAGAACTTCTCGGGGCTTAGTAGAAAATTGTGGGACTTCAAGAGACGAGTCCAATTTAGAGCTCCAAATTTGCTATTTTCCTGCATTATATTATAAAACAAAAAACACATGCAAAATATATACAAGGACGGTTTTATTTATTTACAAGTCCTCCTCCACACTTAAGGTAAAAAGTGGAGGATAAAATACGGATTGCCTTCCGAGAAGCGCTAAGTTTAGAGTCTTCAGTCAAACTCGGCTACTCGGTTTTATTTTATAAAGAACGAGATTTATTCTTCGTGGAATTCATTACAGTGTTCTTCTTCATGGTAGAGCTTAAGTCTATGTCCATTGACAATAAAAGTCGTATTGTCTCTACCGTAGAGTTCAACATATCCAGATGGATATTGGTGTTTCACTTTATAAGGTCCAGTCTATCTCAAAGCAAGTTTGGGTTGTTTGAACTTATATTTCAAGATAAAGAGAAGTACTTTCTCTCCTTGTTTGAATTCTTTTCTTTGTCGCAGTTTGCGATCATGCCACACAATGGTTCGTTCTTTATATAAACGTGAACTTTCATAAGCTTGATGTCGAAATTCATCTAACTCATGAAGTTGGAATATACGTTTTTCTCCAGCTGCAATAAGATCAGGGTTGTAGTTCTTAAGTACCCAATATGCACGATGTTCAATTTCTATTGGCAAGTGGCATGTTTTTCCATATAAGAGCTTGTACGGTGTGGTTCTAGTTGGTGTTTTGAATGCGGTACGAAAGACCCATAGAGCATCTTCTAATTTTTTATACCAACAAGCAGGGTTGTTTTAGACGGTCTTTTCAAGGATTCCCTTAAGAGCTCTATTAGTTTTTTCAACTTGGCCACTCGTTTGAGGGTGGTAGGATGTGGAAATTCGATTGTTTACTCCATATATTTTCATGATTTTTTCCATGAGTTTGTTACAAAAATGAGTTCCTATGTCGCTTATTAGTGCTTTTGGAATTCCAAAACGACAAAATAATTTCTTTAAGAATGCTACAACAACTCTTGCATCGTTAGTCTTCAAGGCTTGAACTTCGGCCCATTTCGATACATAGTCGACGGCGACTAAAATGTATTCACATTTATAAGATTTAGGAAATGGTCCCATGAAGTCGATACCCCACACGTCAAAGATTTCGCAGACTTGGATATTATTTAGAGGCATTTCATCTCTTTTTGTAAGATTTCCAGTCCTTTGACATGCTTCGCATAATCGTACTAAGGTATGAGCTTCACGAATAATTGTTGGCCAGTAAAAGCCAACACCGAACACTTTTTTAGCGGTGGTGTTTGCTGCATAATGTCCTCTGGTTGGTCCGTAGTGACATTCATCGAGAATTTTTCGAGATTCGGATCCGAAAATACAACGTCGGATCATTCCATCGGAACAGATTCTAAATAGGTGAGGATCTTCCCAAAAGTATTTTTTTAGTTCAGAAAATAATCTTTTCTTTTGTTGGTACGTCATTCCCTTTCGTAAAATACCTACAGCCAAATAGTTTGCAAAGTCTATGAACCATGGTGTATCGTTAGTATTTATTTTCATTAGGTGTTCATCGGGAAAATCATCGATTTCATCATCGCTAGAGTCATCATTCACTATGCGAGATAAATGATCAGCGGCAACATTCTCAGCTCCTTTTTTACCTTTAATTTCTAAATCAAATTCTTGTAAAAGCAATATCCATCGTATAAGACGAGGTTTAGCATCTTGCTTTTTAAACAAGTATTTTAAGGCTGAGTGATCGGTGTAAACTAATGTTTTTGACAATACGAGGTATGATCGAAATTTATCAAACGCGTAAACTACAACTATAAGTTTTTTTCCGTGATGGTGTAATTTTGTTGGGTTGCGTTTAGAATTCTACTAGCAAAATAGATGGCGTGAAATTGTTTACCATCTTTTTGTCCAAGAACGGCTCCAAGGACGTGTTCACTTGCATCGCACATAAGCACAAATGGAAGATTTCAATTGGGGCTTGCAATAATTGGTGTGCATGTAAGCTTCAATTTGAGTGTTTCAAATGCTAAAAGGCATTCATCATTAAAATTGAATGTTCTTTCTTTTTCTAGAAGTTGAGTTAAAGGTCTTGTGATTTTCGCAAAGTCTTTGATAAATCGTTGTTAAAAACCGGCATGACCTAAAAAACTTCTAATGCCTTTCACATTAGTAGGTGGTGGGAGTTTTGAGATTACGTTTATTTTCGATTTGTCAACTTCTGAGCCTACGCCGGACACTTTGTGTCCAAGCACTATTCCTTCTTTAACCATAAAGTGACATTTTTCCCAGTTCAACACAAGATTTGCTTCTTTATAACGTGCTAATATTTTATCAAGATTGCTAAGACATGTGTTGAAAGAATTTCCAAAGACGGAAAAATCATACATGAAGACTTCAACTGATTTTTCAATCATATCGTGAAAAATTGCAATCATACACCTCTGGAAAGTAGCAGGTGCATTGCATAGGCCAAAAGGCATGCGCCTATACGTGTAAGTTCCAAATGGACAAGTAAATTTGGTTTTCTATTGATCCATAGGGTTGATTGGGATTTAAAAATATCCGTAAAAACCATCAAGGAAAGAAAAGTATTCATTCCCTGCGAGTCTTTCTAACATTTGATCCATAAAGGGCAAAGGAAAATGATCTTTCGTGGTTGCGTCATTTAGTTTTTGATAGTCAATACCAACTCTCCATCCGGTGATGGTTCGTGTGGTACTAACTCGTTGTTTTCATTAGCTACTATAGTGATACCTCCCTTTTTAGGTACACAATAAATAGGACTAACCCATGGGTTATTTGCGATTGGGTAGATTATTCCAGAATCAAGGAGTTTAAGGATCTATTTTAACAACGTCCTTCATGTTAGGATTTAATCTTCGTTGTTTTTCAACAATCGGTTTCTTGTTATCCAAAAGTTGGATTTTATGTTTGCAGAACGATGGACATATGCCACGAATGTCAGAAGTTTTCCAAGCAAAAGCTTGTTTATGCTTCTTGAGAACTTCAATTAGATCGATTTTGTGTTCTTCCAAAAGTTGGGATGAAATAATTACAGGTAGTAATTTTTCTTCGTGAAGAAACGAATATTCCAGATGTTCAGAAAGAGGTTTAAGTTCTAAATCTATAGGAGGCTCTTCCACAAATTTCTTAACTTTGAAATCGGTTTCGAAAGTTATGGTTTAAAACGGTGTTTCTTTTTCTTCTTTAGGGGTTTCTATTGGTTCATTGGTATTAACGGCTATGAAGGCGTCAAATTCAGCAAAAAGTTCTTCTTCGAGGATGGTTCCTTCTATAGAGTATAAAATTTCGCTTCCTTCATCAAAAAGAGCATCTAAATCGGCTTCAAAGACTTCGTCAATGACACCAATACTAAAGCAAGTATCGTCATTAGAATACGAGTGTTTCATTGCTTCGTCGATAGAAAAGGAAATTCTATCTTCTCCAACTCCAAGGTTGAGTTGCTTTTGTTTTACTTGAATTACAGCGTCAGCTGTGTGTAAGAAAGGTCTACCAAGGATAAGTGGTACCTTGCTATCTTCTTCCATCTCTAGGATTACAAAGTCGACAGGAAAAATGAATTTTTCAACTCCAACAAGCATGTTTTCGTCTATTCCCATTGGGTATTGAAAAGAACGATCCGCGGGGCAAACACTCATTTTTGTGGGTTTGAGAACATCTTTTGAGAGTTTAGCATACAAGGAGTATGGCATGAGGTTGATACTAGCGCCAAGATCGGCCAAGGCGTTAAAAGAGTATGAGTGATGGAAAGTACATGGAATTAGAAAACTTCCAGGATCTCCAAGTTTTGGTTGTACGTTGTTTTGGATAATGGCAGAACATTCATCATTTAGGAAAGCTGAAGATACGTCTTCAAACTTGTGTTTGCTTTTGATAAGTTCTTTGAGAAATTTGCCATAGTTTGGCATTCCAGCCAGAACATCGACTAAGGGCATGTTGATTCGATCTTCTTGGATTAAGTCGAGGAATTTACCATACTTAGCTTGCATCTTTTGCTTGCTTAAGCATTGGGGGTATGGTAATTTTGGTTTATATGGTTTGGGTGTTGGGTTTGAGTTTTCAGTGGGTTTGGTTGGGTTGGTTGGGCTTCATCCTCATCGTCACTATCGAGTGGATTTTAGATTGGTGTATCTTTGGTAGGTTTGGTAGGCGATTTATAAGATTAACCACTCTGTGTGAATACGACATTTACATGCTCATTACGAGCTTGCGGTGGTTGAATTTGTTGTTGTTTTTGGGGTTTGGGTTGGTGTTTCTTGGTAAAGAACCAGAAGCGCGATTTGATTGCTTATGCGCAAAACGATCAAACTTAGCTTCAAGGTTTTGAATGGAAGCTTGGTGGTTTTTGTTTGAAGTCTCGAACTTTGTTTTGAGGTCAATGAATGTATCTCACACGTAAAGGTTGGTTTTTCTTTGAGATTCAATAAAAATATCGAGCTTGGTTTCGAGGTTGGGTTTGTCTTCGGTTTGGTTGGGTTTCTTTTCGTGTCGATCGTAACTTGGTTTATCGTTAGATCTCCAATTATCACGGTCACGATTACGATAATCGTTATAGAATCAAATTCGACGAAAGGTGTTCATGAAATTGGCTTCTTCTTCCTTTGTCATAGGTGTGTCATCGTCATCACATTTACTAGAAGGATGGTTTCCTCCACAGTGTTTAAAAGTTTAACGATTTTTGCTTTTCATCTCTTTATACTGAGTGTCTATTTTGAGAGACATGGCGTCCATTCGAGCCATAATTTTTTCGGTGTCGGTTGGGTTGTTACTTTCTTCAGCAAAAGCTATGGTTTTTCGTGGGTTTTCTTTTTGTGATTTTTGGACCAATCAAGCTTGATTAAGACTTTGTCATCTAACAATTGGTAAGCTTGGTTAGGAGTTTTGTAAAGGAAAATACCGCCCGCTGCATCGTTCAATGCATCTTGGGTAGCGTCGTTAAGACCATGATAAAAAATCTTGATTATTCCTTTTTTTGAGTCCATGACCATGGCAGTTTCCGAGTAATTCTTTCATTCTTAACCGTGCGTTAGTGAGAGTATCTCGATCTTGTTGAGAAAAGCTTCGGATTTCTCCAAGGAGTTTTTCAAATAGGGCAGGAGGAAATAATTGGCTAATGAAAGCGGTTCTAAGACCTTCCCATGTTCGAATGGTTCCTTCATTAAGTTCGTTGAGCCATGACTTGGCTTCTCTAGTGAGGGATGATGGAAACAACATGAGTTGAACGACTTTGGCTTGTCCTTCTCTAATAAGTGTGAAAACACTTATCCTTTTACCACTTAGTTCCAATAATAACAAGACCAAAACGTGTATTTTATGTCGTAAAAGTAGGAATTATGCATGGTTTGTGTTTTTGTTGTGTTTCAGGATAAAAATATAAAAAAGGGAGAAAACATGGGCTATCACTTTTATTGAAGAAAACGAGAAAAGACGAAGTCAAAAGATCAAGAGTGCATAAAGAACGGAAGTCCAAGGCCTATTACGAAGATTTATCGAAGAAAAAGTCCAAAGACGGAAGTTTAATGAAGTCGAAGAACTCAAGTCTAATAGAAGAAGAAAATTATAAGACAAGTTCAATTTATATTGACAAATCCCGAGGCGACGTCGAGAAAGACAAAGAATTTAAATCGAGTCGAGAAAGAAAGAAAGAAGGAAGCAACAAATGCACTCCCCACCTCCTATATATACCCTCTTAATGACACATTAGGAGGGTGTTAGTTAGTTAATTTAGCTAGTTTATTTTTTTTTCTTTAGTTTTATTTTTAGAGAGAGAAAGTGTTTAACTTTCTCTCACTAAGAACTTCATCTTTTCTTTCCTTTCATGTTTAAGCTTTGATTTGATCTTGTATTTTGGAATCATTAATCTATAAGTTCAAGTTAAGCTTTTCATCTTTAATCTCTTTCTACCTTTCTTGATTTTTATTTATCTTTGATCCGAAATTATCTTTGATCTTGTTTCATCTTGATGTTTATGTGATTAAAAAGTTTATCTTTTTGATCATATCTAAGTTTTATACGATTTGAGCTTCGAGCTTAACATGTTTTTTGGCTTATTTCGTATCTAGCTTATTGTCTTTTAAGTTTTCTTAAAAGTTTAGTCTTTTTAAAAGTTCGATTTATAAAGTTTGCATATTTCGTGTCTTAAAATTTTTTAAATTTATGCTTGTTTTCATTTGGTTAAGGTTTAAATAAGTGCTTATTCGTCTTTGCTTATTTGTGCTTATTTATTTTTGCTTATTCTGCTTTTGAATCCCATCTTAACTGGCTTTGATGTTTTACCCAGTACGATCGAGTAAGTGTGATCGCATAAACCCCTAGGGTTTCTACTTGCGATCCATTACTGCGATCCTTAGTACGATCGTTCGCTACGATCACACTCATTAATCCACACCACGATCACTTGTTGTGATCGTGGGTACGATCATAGAGTGCGATCTGTGGCTGTGATTACCTTGGGTGCGATCACTTGTTTCCATCGCATTGAGTGCGATCACTTGGCCACGATCTAGGCTACGATCGATTGTTACGATCGTGGGCTACGATCACTTGGTGCGATCACCAAGTGCGATCCCTCATTTCTTGAGTGCGATCCACCACTGTGATCTGAGTACGATCGTGTTGCGATCTGACTTATGTTTTTGTTTTATTTATCTTAGTTTTCAAATTTAACTTTTCTCGCATTTTTAGTCAGTATTATTTTAAACGAGTTTTGTCTTATTTTATTTTTACAAAGTTTTCAAGTTTTAAATTCATTACAAAGTTTCTAGTAATTTTTAGTTTAATTTTTAAAGCTTTTATTTTACTCAACGACTTTTCATATTTACTTTTAGTTTAAAATAGATAACCAAACCATTTAATTTTCCACCAAGAACGACTGAGTCGCACTTTCTACTAGTATTCAATTCGAAAAGACTGGAACAACGAACTTTCATAACTAAGTAAAAGCTAGTTATTATTCTCCATAGTTAAACATGTTGCAAATTCCGCTAAATTCATGGATGTGTTTGTGAGGATCGATTTTGATTCACCATCAAATTGGTGGTTTTTGGCAAGTGTCAAATGGTTTCCTTTGATTGCAAAATCGTTCGCAATTTCAGGTGAAACGATTGTAGAGCAAGGAGTTTGTGCTACAACTCTATCGGCTGACCTCATTGGTTCATCAACAGTGTCCGACATTGGATCGTAACGGTTGATGAGTTTGGTGAGAAATAGGAATTGAGAAAGGTTGTCGAAAGGTTGCTTGATTTCGCGAGGTTGAGTTTGCTCGTGTCTCCTATATAAAGGTACACGAAGGTGAAGTCTACGTAACCTTCGGTTAAGGGTAGGTTCAGGTTCTGATGGGATGTACGGGTGCGCATCCAACAATGGTTTTGGTGTTACAGTAGGAATTGTGCGTCACACTTTTTGAAATGTGCGGCGTACTTTGGTTCGCTACAGGAAGTGCGGCGCACTTTTGAGTTTGTGTGGCGTACTTTCTGTACTGCAGGAAAAATTTTGGTTCATTTTGTGTGGGAAGTGGTTCAATTCTTCAAAGATTATGAAAATTTTGGTTACAAAACAGGATTGTAAGTCCCCGGCAGCGGCGCCAAAAACTTGATGTTCGTTTTGCAAGTCTTAAATTTATATTACAAGTTTTAGACAAAACAAGGGACTAGAATACAAACACGGGCAAGTATACCCTTTCGTTCGTAGTATAGCTTGTAGTGGTAAGCCAGGATCGTTCGTTGAGAATTAATTTCGTTTTGGTAATCAATATAATAAGAAAAGAAAGAAATGATTGAAATAATAACAATTGTAACAAGTATGACTAATATGGGATAGTTCGTATAAGTTCGTGATGATGTTAATAATGATCGAGATATGCTTATGTAGGTAAAGAGTGATAATCCTTTTTCGTCAAAATGGCATTTGTACAATTTGCTTTGGTGTGATTCAAGACTTATGTTTATTTAAGTGACTAAGCTCAAAACAAGTTGCCAACGCGTTCAATATTTTATCAAAGTTTCTATGCGGGTCTCTCCAACCAAAGATTCAAAACCATAGACAAGTCTTTAAAAACTTATTATAACAATTTGCGTTTATCAACGCCAAACTATCGTAACAAATCAACTTAGATAAAATATGGTTTATAGAACTAGGTGGTAAAATGGTTCTACCACATTAGCTTGAAATCAATTATAAAGGATGATATCATAGCATCATCACTAATTATAGTCACATACCCATATAGTCACAAATAGCTTAGCCTAACATAGTAATCAAAGTAACAAATGGAAAAGAGTAAGAGAACATCATACTTAGATTTGATCGAATGAACGAGTACACAAGTGTCACGATTGTATCGTTCCTCCAAGAATCGAAGAGTGGAATACTCTCGTTACAAGTATTTCTCAAAAGCGGATAATACTGAAATATCACTAAGAAAGCTAAGAATACTCGGATTTATAGAGTAGTAGTTGAGAGATGTGTGTTTGAAATGAGTAGAAGTGGCCTCTATTTATAGTGCCGATTGAGAGGAAATGTGTGCCGCACTTCTCCGAAAGTGCACCGCACTTTGGAGACGGGAATGTGCGCCGCACTTCTGACATTGTGCGCCGCACTTCTATGCGTTCCAGAATCTTCTTTCAATAGTTTTGCTTATTTGCACATTAAGGACCCTTCTTTGTATATCTTCACTTTGCTCCTTCAAACTTTATACCTACATGTAAAACGCAATATATTAGGTATCGAAAGCTCTTATTATAATACAAAGTGGTATTATAATAACAGGTTGAATATGTATATTTAGTTCGTTATCAACCACCTTCTTATTTTGATGGTCCTCCCCATTAAACGATTTTGTCTTGCATCATGGAAGCTTGTGTGTGTGTTGTCGATTTCACAAATTGAACTTGCTCATGTTTATGACAAGTTAAATTTTCTTGAATTTTTTCTCACTTGTCCTCCTCTCAAAGTATTTGTTCCCGTGAACAAATCTTCGAATGATGCTCGTCGTCTTATTTTACCGATTAAAGCACATTTTGTGTTCTAATTGTTTGAGTCAAATAAAAACCAAAGCAATCTTGGAGGACAATATCTACTAGAATAGTTTATGCTTATGTTGTTTATTTTCAATACTTGTTGTATTAATATTCATATGTGTGTATGCATATTATCCTTGTATGCTCTTTCATATTTTTGTAATATGATTGATATGTATGTTATTTCTTGTTTTGCCAATTCTTTATCACATACATTGTTAGAGACTTAGAGTTGATCATGGTTAAAATTTACAATTGTTTTTGGGTGATTCCAACAATTCTAAGTTTTTAACCATTTGACGTATTATTCATTACAATTGGTAAGGATGTTTCTTTTCTACCTTTATTCCACCAATTGTGCATTGATTTTGTCAAAACACCCTCCTTAGACATACTTAACAAATACTTACTTCTAATTTAAGATTTCATTTCTTCCTCCCTCTCAAGTTACTTAGTAGGTAGTGATTATAGTATATACATTGGTGTTTCTTTTCTTTCTACTAACCTTTGTATGTAACTTATCATAGCTCAATCACTTGGTGCTAGGGCAGTAAGCACCAAGGGGGAGCTACTAGCAAAGTCGATTCTTTTCTTCTTCAAAGACTTGTGATAACTTTTTTTGTAACACCCCACTTTGATAAGTGGACCGTTACATGATAATTATGACGTGTCATCAAAGCATGCAAGGTAATGTCCTAAAACATAAAATAAAGGGAAAACCGGAATCAAACATCAGTTCCCATACATAAGCCCAAAACATAAATAAAATAAATGGAAGAGGAAGGACAAAACAAGTGTCCAAGCAAGCGTAAGTATATGAGGCAAAAGGAGAAGAAGTCTAAGGCAGCTTCTATCCTATACACGTCCTCCAAATGCTCAAGTCTGTCCTTGGGTACCTGCCATTAGGGTCATGGAAAGGAAAATATACGGCTGAGCAATACACTTAGTGAACGGATATATGACAATGATATGAATGGCATAAACATAAGTAAAGTATGAAATGAAGTAAAGTGCAGCGGAATAATGTAAGTACTGGATAACCTGATGTATGTTTATAAACTGGTTTGTATTCTGAAAAGACTTATGTTTATTTCATAGAAACTGTATTTTAAATGCCCAAGACCCCATATAGGTCATGATGTATCAACGTGTATGAATACATAGAGGGGTGACCTCGTCATGCAATTAGAGGGGTTGCCTCTAATTATAATAGTCTAGGTGGAGGGATCAGCTCCATGTAACAGATGTAAGGCACACACCACAGTTACCATGTAATCTTGATAAACTTTTACTAGGATGCACCCATTCGCCCCACATGATAATAATAATAAAAGGCCAAGTAACTGAAAGGGACGCCGCGAGCAATCACTCTCACTACAGAAGAGTCATAACACTGGTGCCTCAAGTGTTATGGTTATGGTACCTCCATAACTAGGTGAAACTGGCATGCATGTATATAGCTCAAGCAATCTAAAATTTTAATCATATTAGGTACTGATATGTTTACTGTAACAACTTAGGAAAACAGATGGCTGTAAACGGGGAATGCTAAATATAAGTAGAGAGTGTCCTTACTGAAGAACGAAATATTTGTACCTTATGTCAAGTAATGAGGATGAAAGCGAAAGTGGAAGATCACTCTGACTTCACGATATCTACATAATAAAAGGGACATGTATAATTTGTCGGTTTAACTTATACTTACTGGTTATTATTTTACTTGACGTGTTCTTAACTTGTTTTACTTGTTCTTGTCTTGTTTTACATGTTTTAGACATATTATACTGTTTTATGTCTTAATCATGTATTTCTTAGTGTTTTAAGTGTTCTTGATTAGTGTATTTCATGTTTTATGTGTTATAGTACTTGTAGTAACATAATGAGTAACTTTCCAAAAATAGCATGTTTCCATAAATAGTAAGTTTTCAAAAATACGAAGTTTCCAAAAATAGTAAGTCTTCATGAATATCAATAAGCTTGTTTAATAAGTCCAAAATATAAGATAGTGCTTAAAGAGCATAATTTATAAGTCATGGTGTCATAATAGTAAAGTTATTAAAATAAATACTTTAGGCTAAATGGTGATTATTAATTAATAATAATACATGGTTTTTAAGGATTATTAATTAATAATATGACATGATTCATTTAACAAAACTTTACCTTAGTTAAATAATTAAATTAAAGTATGATATTAATTTAACTATGTCATAATAAATTACTTATGCTAAACTCATGATTAGTTATATTAATTAATTATAACCTAAGTTCCTTGGTTAATTTAATTATAAAATGCCCTTTTAAATAAATTAAATTAACAAAATAACTTTAGCAAAAGCATTTATGTGTACCCGAGCCCTAAACCCGAGCCTACCGAGACACCCGTGTCTCGGTCGCACTTAAATAACAACCCGGGCAACAAACCCCACCACAGCTGGCGGTTGTGGCTTTCTAGCTGGCGGCCACGCAGCCTCGGCTGCTGCCGGTTGCCAATGTTAGCCACAGGGTTCCCACCGGTTGCACCGGGTTCCCCTGTCATGACCATAGTACCCACCGAGAGTCTTAGGACTCTCGGTTCCTACTGACTGCCCAACAGTTCCCACTATTTTCACCAAAACAACCACTGTGGGGCTATTTGGCTTACGCCTGGCCAAAGGAAACCACCACCGACCCCTTGTGGGGTGTGTCTGGTTGGGAAAATTACCACCGAGAGTCATACGACTCTCGGTTTGCGTGCACAGCTGAACCAAACCAAGACCCAACCCGATCCCTTCCATGTTTTTATCATTTAATCCACATGTATTCAAACATTTAATTAATTGGTTCATGAATTAAAAGAATGAATTAAAAGATTAAGGTGTAAAATATTACCAATGTGTAATGCTTAAATGATTTAGAACACGAACATGAACCCATAATCAAAACCAAAATCAACAAAGGTTTCTCCCCTTTTTCTTGTGTGGAAACCGGCGGCTACAAGAAGTGGAGGCTAGGGTTTTATGATTTCTTGGAAAGTGTGATAAATGAAATGTGTGGTTAATTTCCCTGACATGTAAAATTGATAAATGGGTCGGGCCAAAGGCCCTTCTTTCTTTTCTTTCTTTTAGGCCGGCCATACAAGGCCTTTTACATGCTTTTTGATTGTCGTGTTTTAAATAATTATCATGTGGGTTCGTGTTTTAATCTTGTCGTGTTATAACATATACGTAAATACTTAATAATAATATACATAGTACTTGTTGTAAATAATTAATATACGTAATACTTGTATTAAATGTTCATGATACGTGTCGTATATTTATTAATATAAAGTTTTAATTTAATCGTGTTTTCATGCATTTAATGTTCATGAGTATTTTATGCGGGTTTTACAATTCTTCCCCTCAAAAAGAATAATTCATCCTCGAATTAGAGATACGATTAGCTGAAAAGAACATGGACGTGACATGACTGAAAAGGACATGAAACGTGACGTGCCTGAAAAGAACATATCTGAATTATGGAAGGAAAAGAGGATAAGAAGTCGGGATGGACTCCTCCGTTCCCAAATGGCTACCCGCTCGGGAAGGTTCCTACAACAGATCTTGACGAAAGAAACATAATCTTGGTCTTCCTGACCATGTCTTGACGATACGAAAAAGTTTCTAGTTTTTCAACGTAAGATTGCTCCTCATGAATCTGATCGAGTAGATGGGAGATAGCATGTAATGATACATGAAACGATACGATACAAAATAACCTACTCAATGATATAGGCAAACTCTGAGCAATGATGCACGAGACATATTAAAACGTAGTACGTGAAAAATTGTGAACATGATACGTGAACAATTGTGAGCATGATACGTGGAGATATGGTGAGTGAAATATGTTGAACATATGGTGACCGTGATACGTGCAACATATCGCGAATGTGATACGTGCGACATATCGTGAACGTGATATGAGAAACGTAGGGTGAACATGATATGTAAAACATATCGTGGGCGTGCGATAACTAAAGAGGTAACGCTAAACGATACGAGATAAGACATGAAATGTGACGTGAAACGTTTGTCTGAGGATGGAAAGTTGTGTTAAACTTGAGTCTGGTCTCCCAAGCTTGCTGCACTTCTTTCCAGAACGAAATGTGAAACGTCAATTGTAAGATAAACTATGATCATGAACGTGAACAATATCATGAACGTGAGTACGAAAAACAATTCTCGAAATGGAATAAGGACGTGAACGCTTACAAGGTCGTGAACGCGAACGTTAGACATAATTAAGAGCGTCAACGTAAACATGAACGTAACCTTCTATCTGATATGATCATTGACGGAATACCGTAAAATCGTATGATCTCTTGCTAACTTCCCGCCGATCTGCTAACTGCGAAATCCTTTCGGATGAAAGAAAACGTGTAGGATAGGTTAAATGGCCGAACGGCAACCCAGATAGCATTATGCTTCTTCTGAGTCTGCGGTAGCCCGGTAACAACATCCATGGAGATCTTGTCCCATTTCTGTTCAAAATTTCTGATGGTTGAAATAAACTGATAGCATGTTGGCGTTCTATCCTAACCTGCTGGTATGTCATGCATTTAGATATGAACGTAACTGCATCTTGTTTCACACCGCTCCAATACAGTGTGTTTTGAGGTAATGATACTTTTTGTAGGTACTAGATACATAGAAGTTGGATACTATGAGTGTCGGTAAATTAGACCTTTCTTAGCGTAGGACTATATGTAACACATAATTTAGTGTAGGATTCTCTCATTTACACGTAAGCTTAGTCATGATAAAACTAACCGGAAGAAACAATGTGATTCAGAGTGTCACTGTAATAAAATTTCGTAATGGAAAATTCTTGATGTGAAATTTCTTCTGTCGTAGGATTTGTAACATAATGCGAAGATGGTCTTCGTTCCCTTCTCTAGTCTTAGAGGAGATCAGAATGTTATCAATGGACATAATGACGAACTTGTCCAAGACTTCATGAAAATTCGATCTATCAAGTCCATACTTACAGCTGGGCATTCTTGAGACAAAAAGGCATAACCATGAATTTAAAATGACCATACGTGTGCGAAGAGCAATCACTGAAATGTTCTGCTCTTTCCCTCGCAATCGTTGGTATTCTGATCGTAATCAATCTTGGAAAGTGTTTAGAGTCTGGTAGTTGATCGGATAGATTATTAATACTATGGATGGAATAACAATTTGGAATGGTGATCTTGTCCAATTTACGGTAATCGGTGCATGATCTCATGCTATCGTCCTTCTTCTTTGATAAACAGAACCGGCACACCCCAAGGTGTTACCCTCGACGAATAAAACCTTATTCCAGAAACTCTTGCAGTTTTTCTTCCAACTCCTTGAGCTCGATGTCAAACTTCACTTCATGAATGGGTGGAATACCAGGTAGTTCTTCTGGAAATGCATCGGGGAAATTTTGAAACAATCGGCTGGTCATGGGTTTAAGAATCTTCTGAATCACATCATTAATGATAGCTAGAACATCTTCATAACCATAGGATAATAAGCACGTGCTGATAAAACAGAATTAATTTGTACCGATTTTCCCGGTAGAAAAACCCTGATGAATGTATTCAGGAGCCAAAACATCTCTAAATATAATTTGATATGAATGACGATCAATCGTAGCACGATGTTCTGGAATTAAATCCATAATCAGAATCGTATCGTACTCGTATATGTCCAAGGAAAGTGCGTTAGCAGAAAGGATCTTGTCGCCAAACGAAATGAAAACCCTTATAACATGGGTGATACAACGGCGTCCTTATGTAATTTTGATCGAAATATGAAGGTTCCATGTCAATACATGAAGTAAACGTAGCAGATCTCACTGAATGTGTTTCGCCCGTCTCACACAAAACGAACACCGTGTGTCCAAACATGAACAATACGTTACCGATGGTACTGAGATCTTAGTGGCCTGATTAGCACATGGCACAACAGTATGGGTATACCCCTTGGAGGGTACCCTGAATTACTAAGGCCTAGTTCAAAAGTTATGCGTGAGTCGTGTGTCTTGACTCATGTTTTGAGAAAATATACGTATGACATGTGTCTTGACTGGTGTCTTAACATGTGTCTTCAGAAAACACATGTGAGACATGTGTCTTGATGGATGTCTTAACACGCGTCCTCAGAAAATGTGCTTGAGACGTGTGTCTTGACGGATGTCTTGACATGTGTCTCGATATGTGAAAATGACTAAAGTTGAAATTCTTCGGTTATTATGCCAGGATTGGCGGATCGGATGGACTGCTGACCCGTTGTATTTCTGATCACGCCCTTTATCGGAGTTTCCATCGTTTGCAAAGTATATAACGTCACGGTAGCTGTCACTACCTCCTTGTCTGTCAGTTCCATGACGGTCATTATCATGAAGGTGATTCATGTAGCTATTCAGCTGAGTGGCCGGCTGGTACCGGTTCCCACTCGTATGCCTGAAAAGACAACTGAATGACGTGTGACATTTAACTAAAAAGGTAAGGACATGGATTGTGTTGGAAATTGTCTGGCGGTGAAGCATCTTTCTTGTCCGATCGTTTCGACCTAACGCCTTTGTCTTCGTCTTGTAGGATTTCAAGGTTGTGAGCAGCATCAGCATCTCGTAGGGTCTCCAAATTATGAGCAGCATCAGCATTTTGTAAAATCTCCAATTTATGAGCGGCCTCCACATCTTGTAGAATATCAACAAGTGGAACACGCTTGAGATGATTGAAGATCGACTAGTGAATACTCTTAGAGTATTGTAAGTGAAATATACATGGATTACGGTACGTGTAATACACATGGGATACGGTACATGGAGTACACGTGGAATACGATACATGGAGTACACATGGAATATGGCACATGGAGTACACATGGAATATGGTATTTGGAGTACATATGGAATGCACATGAGATGATTGGTATGTGTGTCAATCATCTGACATGCTTTTTAAGGAAATAAATGATTAACGATTAGAAAACCGACTGAAGCGAGCAACATGATAGCCTAGCCATTCCGGCGTAGTCATAATTCTGATTGCATAGAGAAACACAAACGTATGATTAATGAAATCCAACAATGATCAGTATGAAAACATGATTAATGAAAACCAACCATGACTATTATAAAGGATTTAACTTAAATCCATCAATGTCTAGCATGAAAGCATAATAAACATAATGAGAACATAATCAATAGAAGGAGATGTAAGACATAATCAACATGAAGACAAAATCAACACGAGAGTATGAAAACGTCGTCGTCATAAAGAACATAAAAACGTAATCACCGAGATTTAACATTGGCTGGTGTGGACTGCTATGGTTCAGTCCAAAAAATTTCGAAGAAATGACATGTGACTAAGTATGGATGATTATGGTTCAATCCATACTTGTCAAATTTCAAGGGAAAAATATCATGGATATAGTTTAACAACATGGGACTAAATATGGATGGCTGG
Source organism: Glebionis coronaria (assembly GCA_025667525.1). Taxonomy (NCBI): domain Eukaryota; kingdom Viridiplantae; phylum Streptophyta; class Magnoliopsida; order Asterales; family Asteraceae; genus Glebionis; species Glebionis coronaria. The sequence continues at coordinate 194,827,311 of CM046877.1, read as the reverse complement.
GGTCCAATCCATACTAGTCAAAACTTCAATAGAATTTGGGCTATTAAACCGCCATCTGACAGTTTAATAGAAGAACAAAATAAAATGATTAATCTGTTAGAGACATAAGATAAACATAAGAAATGCATGGAGTAGTTTATGAAGGCATAGCCAACGAAATCTGACATGAGCAAGGGTGAACGCCTATGGGTCGGTTCACAAAATTCGAATGAGAAACATGAAATTTGACATGAGCAAGAGTGAACGCCTATGGGTCGGTTCACAAACAAAATTAGGATGAAAAACATGAAATTTGACATGAATAAGGGTGAATGCCTATGGGTCGTTTAACAAAACAAAATTCGAATGAAAAGCACATGCGACTAAATATGGCTAGTCCTGTCCCAACCATTACTTAGTCAAAAACTTAACAGAAACAATGATACATGAAATAAATAAATGAAAATCAACTGTCATTTTAGGAAGCCCCTGGTGACTAGCCACTAATCACAGGTCGAGTTTTAGAGCCTACAGGTCGAAACCTTGGGCTCTGATACCATAATTGTAACACCCCACATTGATAAGTGGAACATTACATGATAATTATGGCGTGTCATCAAAGCATGTAAGGTAATGTCCTAAAACATAAATGACCATAAAGGGAAAACCAGAATCAAACATCGGTTCCCATACATAAGCCCAAAACGTAACTAAAGTAAATGGAATAGGAGGGACAAAACAAGTGTCCAAGCAAGCATAAGTATATGAGGCAAAAGGAGAAGAAGTCTAAGGCAACTTCCATCCTATGCACGTCCTCCAAATGCTCAAGTCTGTCCTTGGGTACCTGACGTTTGGGTCATGGAAAGGAAAATATACGGCTGAGCAATACGCTCAGTGAACGGATATACGACAATGATATGAATGGCATAAACATAAGTAAAGTATGGAAGAAGTAAAGTGCAACAGAATAATGTAAGTTCTTAATAACCTGGTGTATGTTTATAAACTGGTTTATATTCTGAAAAGACTTATGTTTATTTAATAGAAATTGTATTTTAAATGCCCAAGAGCCCGTATAGGTCATGATGTATCAATGTGCATGAATAAATAGAGGGGTGACCTCGTAGTTAGAGGGGTTGCCTCTAATTATAATAGTCTGGGTGGAGGGATCAACTCCATGTAACGAATTTAAGGCACACACCATAGTTACCATGTAATCTTGCTAAAGTTGTACTAGGATGCACCCATTCACCCCACATGGTAATAATAATAAAAGGCCAAATAACTGAAAGGGACGCCACGAGCAATCACTCTCACCGCGGAAGAGTCAAACACCGGTGCATCAAGTGTTATGGTTATGGTACCTCCATAACTAGGTGAAACTGGCATGCATGTATATAGCTCAAGCAATCTAAAATATTCATCATATTAAGTACTGATATGTTTACCGTAACTACTGAGGAAAACAGATGGCTGTAAACGGGGAATCTTAAAAATAGGAAGAAAGTGTCCTTACTGAAGGACAAAATATCCGTACCTTATATCAAGTAATGAGGATGAAAACAAAAGTGGAAGATCACTCCGACTTCACGATAGCTACATAATAAAAGGGACATGCATAAGTTGTCGGTTTAACTTATACTTACTGGTTATTAGTTTACTTGACGTGTTCTTGATTTGTTTTACTTGTTCTTGTCTTATTTTACATGTTTTAGACTTATTATAATGTTTCATGTCTTAATCATGTGTTTCTTAGTGTTTTAAGTGTTCTTGATTAGTGTATTTCATGTTTATGTTTTATAGTACTTGTAGTAACATAATGAGTAACTTTCCAAAAATAGCAGGTTTTCATAAATAGTAAGTTTCCAAAAATAGTAAGTTTCCAGAAATTTCAATAAGCTTGTATAATAAGTCCAAAATATAAGGTAGAGCTTAAAGAGCATAATTTATAAGTCATGGTGTCATAATAGTAAAGTTATTAAAATAAATACTTTAGGCAAAATGGTGATTATTAATTAACAATAATACATGGTTTTTAAGGATTATTAATTAATAATATGACATGATTCATTTAATAAAACTTTACCTTAGTTAAATAATTAAATTAAAGTATGATATTAATTAAATTATGTCGTAATAAATTACTTACGCTAAACTCATGATTAGTTATATTAATTAATTATAACCTAAATTTCATGGTTAATTTAATTATAACATGCCCGTGTCTCGGTCGCATTTAAACAAAGCAACCCGGGCAACAAACCCGACCACAGCTGGCGGCTGTGACTTTCTAGTCGGTGGTCACGCAGCCTAGGCTGCTGCTGGTTGCCATTGTTAGCCACAGGGTTCCCATCGGTTGCACCGGGTTCCCCCTATCGTGACCATAGTACCCACTGAGATTCTTAGGACTCTCGGTTCCCGCTGGCTGCCCAACAGTTCCCACCGTTTTCACCAAAACAGCCGCTGTGGGGCTGTTTGGCTTGCGGCTGACCAAAGGAAACCACCACCGACCCCCTTGTGAGGTGCGGCTGGTTGGGAAAAATTACCGCCAAGAGTCATACGACTCTCAGTTTGTGTGCACAGTCGTACCAAACCAAGACCCAACCCAATCCCTTCCATGTTTTTATCATTTAATCCACATGTATTCATACATTTAATTAATTGGTTCATGAATTAAAAGAATGAATTAAAAGATTAAGGTGTAAAATATTACCAATGTGTAATGCTTAAATGATTTAGAACACGAATACGAACCCGTAATCAAAACCAAAATCAACAAAGTTTTTCTCCCTTTTTTCTTGTGTCAAAACCGCAACTACAAGGAGTGGCAGCTAGGGTTTTGTTATTTCTTGGAAAATGTGATAAATGAAATCTGTGGTTAATTTCCCTGACATGTAAAACTAGTAAATGGGTCGTGCTAAAGTCCCTTCTTTCTTTTCTTTCTTTTAGGCCGGCCATACAAGGCCTTTTACATGCTTTTCAATTGTCATGTTTTAAATAATTATTGTGTAGGTTCATGTTTTAATTCTCATGTTTTAATCTTGTCGTGTTATAAACATATACGTAAATACTTAATACTAATATACGTAGTAATTGTCGTAAATAATTAATATACATAATACTTGTATTAAATGTTCATGATACGTGTCGTATATTAATTAATATAAAGTTTTAATTTAATCGTGTTTTCATGCATTTAATCTTCATGAGTATTTTATGCGGGTTTTACAATTTTTCTTCGACAAAAGGGGAAAAATGATAGTGATAAACTCGTTAATAATTCGAAAACTTTTATGTTTCCATAAATGAATTTATAGTTTGCCGTAATCAAAAAGGGGGAGATTGTAAATGCAAGTAATGCCTAAAAACATTATTAGTGTTAATTAATCTTTCTTAGTTTTGATCACGACAAAGTAAGACATTTATCGTCAAACACAATCGTATGACGAATTATTCAACAAACACTATCATCAAGGTAATAATCATTTAAGTCTTGCACAAGCATATCTTAATAATATTTAGTGATCACAGAAAGTGATTAACCTCAAAACTTAAATTTTGACAAATGTGACAAATTTTTTTAATAAACTTTATTTTTAAAAAAATGTTTTATTAAAATAAGAAATAAAAATTTGAATATGACATATTCCAAATGCCATAGAAATATCCTATAAAGGTAAAGATTACCTCAGATAACATTTCCCCACTAAAAGACAAAAAGGAGCGTACTCTACTCTGTGCGGTTCCCCAAATAGGCATGCGGTTCTTTATTGATAAGGAACCGCGTGACAATTAAGGAACCGCAAGCAGAGGGCCATTGGTTTTTGTCTCGTATAAATACTGGATCAAATCTCCATTTTCCAAAAACCTTTTTGGACATTCTTTCTGCCTCTTTTCTTTTTTCTGTATCCTAATCATTAGTAAATGATCTCCTAATATATTAAGTATGTTTACTTATGATTATCCTCTTGATCCCCTTCTTTACTTGTCCAAAGATAAGATCAGTCAACATTTGTGATGTGATTAAAGATGAAGCCTTGATGAATATCATCCTACCTTAGATCTAGTCATGTTAATCATTTTGTTTAGTTGAGTCTTGTGTAGATCCAATGTATTTGTGTATACTTAGATTAGTGTTGTGTTGATCCAATTTATTAGTGAATATTTAGATTTGTCTTGTGTAAATCCATTGTATATGTGTATACTTGGATTTGTCTTGTGTGGATCCAAATTACATGCGTATACTTGGATATGTCTTATTGAGTTGTAATAAATTTTGTGTGTTAGTTCTCACAAAACTATAAAGTGATGTGTGTATGTGTCTTGTGAGTTCTAGCTTTGGATAGAACTCGACATCTAGCTTCGTGTCGAAAAAGAAGATGGGCGACGAAGATTGGTTCTATCTTTCGATTAGAACTTGACATCTAGCCTTGTGTCTGAAAATGCTGAAGTAGGCGACGTGTGTATATTGGTCATAGCTAAGATTAGGTCTCGACATTTAGCTTAGTGTCAGAAAATAATGTAAGCGACGTTGTAAGGTTTTCTCCGTCAAGAAGGGAGCTTGTGGATATAGTGGAATCTCGAGTAAGGTGCACTCGAGGAGTGGAATAGGAACGAGGATAGAGCTTCGTTTCCGAACCACTATAGATATTGGTGTCATACTTTAGGTTGCTTCTTTCCTTACTCTTTACTTATGCTTTTATTCTTACTTTGCATTTCATTGTCACTAGATATTGTTAATGCACTAGAATTTAACCTAACAACTATGAAACTAGGTTTCAAGTAAAAGTTAACTTTGGGACAAATCTAATTGAAAGAATTTCAATTAGGATCATAATCAAGAGAAACTATTCAACACCCCTCCTCATCCCTTATAGTTTCTACATATGCTTATGTATCAACCACCATAGCGGATGCCCTTACAAAAAGTCACAAAGGCCAGTCGCTACGAGGTATGGGTGGCTGACTCTCATTTTACCCGGCATTGAAATAATCTTTTTCCGACGATTATCAAACATATTTCTCTACGATAAAACAACTTACATTAAAAAAACATATCCAATAAAATAGTATTTCAATTTAAATAAAACACACACAAATACATATATGACCAACTGCCAACTGATCAATTAGCTCAACCAAACCATAAAAGACCAGCCTAACACCTCACGTTTTCACATTTGTACCTTCTATAGTTATAATTTTTTATTTTTTATTTTCATTTATAATTTTGTTTTTGTTACTATTAACTATGAAACTAAAATGCGAAACGCAAAAATTAAAATCTAACGGGTCAAATTTATTAAAAAGATACAAAGCAAAAATTAATAAAAATTACGCTAAACTATAAAGAAGACCAGAAGACAAAAAGAACATAATAATAACTTGATTAGTCATTGTAAGGTCTATCCAGATAGAAAATGCCCCCTAAGACTTTACTCGTAATTGGAAGGTCGAAGTTTACTTAGTCAATGCATGGGATGCGTACACACCTCTCTCTACGAGACAAGCAAGCGAACACTGTCCTTCTTGAAAATTTGAATGATTTGATTGGATGTTCAATTGAATGAATTAGAAAAAACTAGCTAAAATATTGCGATGTTTGTTAAAAAAATAGGGTTAAGTCCATATATTAACAATGTACTCTCCATCGTTTACACATCTAGGTAACCTACTAATTTTATTACTAATATGGTTATTCAAACCGGCTAATGTTTTGCAATATAGGTAATATGACCGATTGAGTTTGTCAACCAGATAATTATTTTCCACGTGGACTTTTTAACAAATAATTTTTTTAATTGTATAAAAACTTGTCTTCTTTTTTCTTTCCAAATGCCTCCGTCTTTATTTTTACACCAGATTCACACATTAATATCAAATACCCAATTTCTTAACATGGTTTATAGTTGTAACATGTTTCATCTTTATTTTTACTCCAGATTCACAAACAAATATTTTTACACCAGATTCAAAAACAATCTTATATCCAAAATCATTTTCACAATGTATTCATCTTGATTTCTTACACCCGTCCTCAATTAATACTAAAACACTTACCATAACCTTAACTAAAAACCCCAAATATAACCAATTGCCATCAACCCACGAAACACTAAATCTCAACATAATCAAAATTATAAATAGATCTCACGAAATTAAATGGCGTTCAAAGGCTGGAATTCGACTAAGATCCGTATTGTGTTTGTGTTTGGGTAAGATATGGATCCAACTAAGATCACAATGTGAATGAGATTGGATAATCATTTGGTTTGTGATTGGTGAGGATTTGGATCCAACTAAGATCAAAATGTGAATGAGATTGGATAATCATTTGATTTGTGATTGGTGAGGATTTGGATCCAACTAAGATCCACCAAGATTTATGTTCATCGGTTTGGATTTGAAAGTTTGAGAAGATTATAATTTTTAGGCTTTCTGAATTTGGATTTATGTTAATGAATTTGGAGTTTATGCTTTTCAATTGAAAATGATTAATGGTTTTGTATTTATGTTTTTTAGCTTTTCTGTAAATTTGATTAAAATTTGGAAAAGTTATATTATTTTTTTTAAATAAATTTAAATTTATATAGGCCTTTTAAATAGGGAAGAACACCATCTAGGCTTTTTAAATGGATTACAACATCAGTCAATAAAGTCATAATTTAAAGTGGTATATTCAACTAGGACAAAAATAATACAAAAAATGACGTGTCAGTCACTTTTCAGTTTCACCTGACACATAACCGGTCATATTATCTGTATTGCAAAACATTAGCCGGTTTGAATAACTATATTAATAATAGAATTAGTAGATTACCTAGATGTGTAAACAATAAGAGTACATTGCTAACATATAGACTTAACCAAAAAAATATTCTTCAGAATGATTTCTATCTTTTATAAATACAACTTTCTCTTTTCCGTATTCCAAAAACACTTTATCTTCACCAACTAAAAAATATTTCGCAAAACTAAAACTAAAACACCAAAAATCCAACTCCAACAAAACGTTCCAACAATAACTTACCATAATTTTCTTTTAACCGACAGTGTTATTTTTCACTTAATGTGTTAATCCCACTTTAATCCATAACACAATATTAAGATGATATTTAGATAGAGAAATATATGAAGGTAGAGAGAGAAAGTAGAGAGATTGGAAGGTTAAAACATAACTAGAGAGAGAAAGTGAATGTTAACCAACACCCTCTTCCACACATGGAAGAGAGTATTTATATGCCATGCCTCATGGGCTTTGGTGGACTTGTTCATGGGCTAGGCTTGGCTTTCACTTGGGCTTACGCCCCTAACTTATACAATATTAGCTTAAAGTCCAAGCCGGGTTAACCCGACTAACCTATTACAATACAAGACCTTTAACGAATAAGATGACCTATTACATTCTTGTTCGACTATATAAAATATAGGGCTAACAATCTCCCTGAATGTATCGGTCATCTTTAAATATATAAGATGGTTGAGTGAATACATTCTTGTGGATGTGATCTTCCTTCTTTGGTCTTGTATCTTGGTCTTGATCTTGTTTGTAACGGTTTCGTTCCTTCATGATTTGTGATCTTTATCTTGAGCCTTTGTCATTTGACTTTGAGTGCTTGAGATCTCCATCTTGTGCTCCTCGTGACTAAGATGACCTATTACATTCTTACATTCTTAGGTATCTTGATTATCGCCATCTTGTGCTCTTGTGACTTCTGAATCGACATGTTCATACTTTATTGATTTTGAACGGCTAGCAATCTCCCATTCAGATGAAGTTGTAGTTTGTCCTTCAAATATCCATCAGAGTTGCGGAAGACTTTATCTTTTAGTATGAACATGTGAAGACGAATTTGGTTAGTACACAGCTATGCCACCATCTTGATATGCAGCAACATATATAGACACAGATAAAATGGCTTTGAACATTTCATCCTAACTCGGTAGCGTTTTACCTCCGGTAGGTGAAGACCGTTAGAAGGTATTAGATACCGTACCTTTGATCGGGTAGATTCTATTTAAGAATCTCCTAGACAGGGTTTCCCGGCAGTACTCGCCAGTTCTCTTTACTCCACCGTCTCAAAGCAGACTACGAACGTAAAGAGTGAATCAAAAGGATAAATTATATGTCTGATTATAGACGTCAATTTAGAATTCCTGGAACAAGTTTGATTCAAAAAAGAATCGAACCATTGTTGCTTTCCAGTTTGTCACAAGCTCGATTCTTAGAGAATCTTGCATGTCACCTACCGTAGTGCTGTTTGAGGTTGATACTAGAAGGATTTCCATTCGTCATTGTGAACACTAAAGAGTGTCACTCTGAATGTTCTAGCAAGATAACACGGATTTTGCGAAGAAACCTGGAATCATGTTTAAATCACAAAAGAATTTAAACTTAGTTGCATTCCAGTTCTCACAAGTTTGATTCGTGTAGAATCGAACACGTTACCTACCATGAGCTTGTTTGATGCTGGCTCAATCAGAATTTCCATCTTCATTGTGAATCGTATCACTCAGATGTTCTGGAAATATCACAAGGATAATGCGTAGGACTCGGTTGTGTCCTAATGAGATGATAGATTGATCTCTCTTTGGCTCTAGACTCGATAAGTGCATTTTGGTAATCGGAGGCTGGAGCAGACTGCCACCTTTTCAATATTAACTAACTCGGAGTGAGAAAGTCGATAGATACGTGTTGATCTCTGTGACAATGAGACAAGTTTCTTTTGAGAGAAACTCGAATGGTTGGGGAAGGGTTGTGCATCGTATCACTGGGTCCATGACACTTGTCTTTAATACATGTGTTAACCCGGTTTCTACCTAAGCTGCATAGAATATTCAACTCCTTCAATGCTTACCAATACGTCATCATTAGCACCTTGTTGTGATTGTTCTAGTGCTAACTTAAGTAATTGGTCTGCATTCAGCTTCATTCAACTCCATCTTTCCTAAGGACAATTATTGCTAGCTATGGAATGTCCTTGGCTAGATCCTTCCGGTTCTGGTTGGATCATAGGACTTGATTTCCTATCCTAAACCACCTTTTGACTCCATCGTTCCGTCGTGGATAGTAGGTTGTTTTGGGTAAAGATCGTAACCATAAAACCATTGAAAATCATTCAAAGTGCTTGATAAAAATCAAAACTTTTAACACTTTGAAAGTTTTACATTTCTGAAATGCTCCCCCTACACACATGCATCGATATTCGAAATAGTTTAGCATGTGAAGGAAAGAGTTGCACTTGAGTCTTTAAGATCACATGTTGTGATATATTACATTTTAATCACATTTTCTCCCCTATCTCTAATATAAAAACATAATATTAGAGATACCAATTGATTAAAATATGACAATTTCTAAAACCCGATTGGGAGAGAAACATGTGTGCACGCATGAATCATGGAACTTTTGTGGTCGGGTTGCTCCCCCTCAACAATATATGTGTGTCGTGAAACAAAATTTGACAATATTTTGGAAAAACGACAGCACAAAATATGTTGAGATACGGAGATGAGACGCCTTATCCAATATAATATATAGCATATGACAGATTTAATATCATTTTCGGAATATGTTGGATACATAAAATATGACGATTTCAGAGATGTACCCAACAACATTAAAAGGCTTGATTTTAAAACGCTCCCCCTAAAAAATTGATCCAAATAGCATAAAACAATTTTGAGATATAAAAACCTATTGTGAGGAAGAGAGTGTTGAACACACAATTTTGAAAGATTTAGAAAAATCTTTTGAGAAATTGTTGAAAAATTGTGTTCGACGGTTTTAAAACAAATTCCGATTTACGTGAGCTCAAAACTTTGAATGTTTTGTGACTAGTTCATGACCTAGAAAAATTAATTTCCCGTTGCGAAGGATAAGTTATCATCCGTGATAAACTTTCCTTAAGATGAAGTACGAGTTCTAAGCTGATATATACTTAGAAGTCGTTTTTCATGAACTTAAAAACTTTGAATGTTTTTATAGGAAGCTCATAACCGAGAAATATTAATTTCTCGTTGAGAAGGATAAGTTATCGTCCGTGATAAACTTTCCTTATTTGAGGTCCGAGTCCTAAGTTGTGATGCGCTTAGAAGTCATTAGAAGAGAGAATCAAGCAGCTTCATTTGCCAAAATCTTCAAGTCTTCTGGAGTCATATACTTCATACCAAGACGACCAACGAGATACTAAAACCTATTTTAGGATAGGGCTTTTTTAAACAATTCAGCTATCCGGTACTCAGTTCTGACAAAGTATAATTCCACGATCCCACGTTCCACTTGTTCCTTGATGAAGTGACATCTGACTACGATGTGCTTGGTACGAGAGTGCTGAACCAGATTGCAAGAGATGGCTATGGCTGACTTTGAGTCACAATACATAGGTATTTTATCAAAGTGGAAGACATAATCCGTGAGTTGAGTTCTCATCCAAAGGACTTGAGCACAACACGCGGATAGAGCCACATATTCTGCTTCGGCTGATGAGAGCGAAGTACAATCCTGCTTCTTTGATGACCAGCTTACAAGCTTGTCTTCCCCTAGAAATTGTATGCCACCAGAAGTGCTTTTACGACTATCAAGACAACCTGCGTGATCAGAATATGAAAAAGCTGTTAGATGAAAACCGGTTTCCCTCGGATACTAGAGTCCCATGTGAATGGTATTCTTAAGGTACCGAAAGATCTGTTTAACCTCTTTGAGGTGCTTTTGAGTAAGCATAGCTTGATATCATGCACAATAGCATGTGGCATTATGAATATCAGGCCTGCTGGCTGTTAGGTACATAAGAGACCCGATCATACTGCGATATCGCGTTTGATCTACAGGGTATGAGTACAAGTCGGCGTCTAGGGATGTGGTCGACAATGGTGTACCAACGCGAGCACATGAAGTCATACCATGCTTTTTAAGTATCTCTTGAGCATACTTTGCTTGGTTAATAAAGATACCTCGTGGGGGTTGATGAATCTCGAGGCCTAAAAAGAATTTTAGCTCCCCCATCATTGACATTTCAAATTTGTTGTGCATTAATTTTTCAAAACTTTTTGAAAGTTTTGGGTTCGTAGAACCAAAAATGATGTCATCAATAAAAACTTTCACAAGCAATATGTCATCCCATATTTATTAATAAAGAGAGTAGGATCAATGGAACCTTTGGAGAATCCTTTGGATACCAAGAAGTTTGATAGTTCATCGTACCACGCCCTTGGAGCTTGTTTGAGTCCATATACTGCCTTCTTGAGACGGTAGACTTTGTCGGGATGATGAGGATCAACGAACCCTTCCGGCTTATTCACATATACTTCTTCCTTCAAATGACCGTTGAGAAAATCAGTTTTAACGTCCATCTGATAAACCGTGAAGCCCTTATGTGCAGCATAAGCAAGGAATATCCTGACAGCTTCCAAACGAGCAACTGGAGCAAACGATTCATCGAAATATATCCCTTCTTGTTGACGATATCCATTAACCACAAGACGAGATTTGTTTTTGATGATTGTTTGTTCTTCATCCAGTTTGTTTTTCCAAATCCATTTGAAATCTAACATCGACTTTCCATAGGGTCGGTCAACAAGTTCCTAAACATTTAGACATTCAAACTGATGAATTTCGTCTTGCATTGATTCAATCCACGCATGACCAATCATGGCTTGTATGATGTTTGTAGGTACAGTTGAACTTACGGTGAGTGCAAACATACACACATCGCCATCTGTTTCGAGTTGTCTGCGTGTTCGAACCGGTTGTGAAGGATTTCCAATAACTTGTTCCAATGGATGATCACGTGTCCAATGGTGAGTGGATGGATATCGTTGATAAAATGTATGCATGTTTGACGAATCAACATATTGAGTAGACGACTCTTCCACTTCGCGTACCGGTGTACCGAATGGGTTGATAAATTCGTTTTCGTCATGCTGTGCATCGACTGCTTGATTGTTGTTTCCTCCTGCAGCATTGACGGTTGGTGATGTTGGTTGTATGATGGTTTCTTGAGTTTGTTGAGTATCCAATAGAATTGTCTCTTGAGCAACGGTTGCTGAAGTAGATGCAGTTGTGTCTTTGTGACTTTGTTCGGGTGCATCAGCAGTATTGACAGCGGAAGGCTTTGACACAACTTGATTGTTTCCATAGTAATATTCATCAAACATTGGATCATATAAATCAACCAACTCATCCATTTGTGTCTTATCCGTCGAGTCAGCTTTAGGAATATTTTCTTGACATTCTTGCACGGGACGTACACTGTTATGTGTATGTGCCATAGCTGGACATTGAGGAGCGGGACTTGAGCTATTTTGTTCAAGTAGCATTTGTGGCAATTCTTCAAAGTTCACATGAATCGTTTCAACAATAATTTTGTTCTCTTGTTGTAAACTCGATACCTTTTCGACAATGTAGCATACCCCACAAAAATACATGCATCACCTTTTTCTTTCATCTTGTTGAGATTCTCACTGTCTTTAAGAATATAGCATAAAAATCCAAATACGTGAAAGAATTTAACAGTAGGTTTCCTGCCATTGATGATGTGGTAAGGTGTCTTTTCATGTCTAGGGATTACGAGAGAACGAGTTTGAGTATAACAGGCAGTTGCAATTGCTTCAGCCCAGAAGAATAGTGGTAACTTTGATGCAGAAAGCATTGTTCGAGCTGCCTCAACCAAAGTACGGTTCCATCTTTCGACAACGCCGTTTTGTTCAGGAGTTCGAGCAATAGACGTTGGATGTTTTATGCCTTCTTCTTGAAAATAAGATTGCAAAGTCTTTTTCAAAAATTTAGTACCCCTATCCTTTCTTACCATTAAGACTTGAGCTTGAAGATTGCGTTGTACCATCTTGAGAATGTTTTTGAGAACCTCCGGTGTTTCATCTTTAGACCTTAAGAAGAAAGTCCATGTATATCTAAAGTAATCATCAACAATCACGAGAATATACTTTTTCCCGTTAATACTCTCTACACGCATTGGACCATATAAATCTATGTGTAGAAGTTCCAATCGTCCTTTTGAGCTTGGGGTAGTCTTTGTTTTGAAAGGCTTTAGTTTTGCTTTCCCCAACTCACAAGAAGAACAAAGATGGTCTTTGATGAATTTCAACTTAGGAAGACCGGTGACAATATCATTCTTCGAAAGCAAGTTGATGGTGTCAAAGTTGAGATGTGACAATCGTTGATGCCATAACCATGCTTGAGAGGATGAAGCTTTCGCCATTAAGAAAATTGGATTTGTTGAAGATGTGTCTTGAAGAGTTACGGTCTATAGATCAAAACAAAGAGAACCTGTAAGAAGGTCATTCCCATCGTAGTCTCTAACATAGCAAGTAGTTTTACGAAACGCCACTTCCAAATCCGCGTCACAAAATTGACCAACCGAGAATAAATTGTGATTCAGTCCCTCGAAGTATTAAACCCGTTTTATAGTGATATTCCCTTGAACCAAATCTCCATATCCGAGTATAAGTGCAAACTGATCGTTTCCAAACTGTACCGTACCCAGAAACTTCTCCACGAAGTTAATTAGAAGATTGAGATTGCCTGTCATGTGCTTGGTGCACCCAGAGTCCATTAGCAAGAGAATGATCTCGACGAGCTGCATAAGAATTAGGAGACAATGTAGATTTTGACAAATGGGAGCCCTTGATAAAAGTGCCCAAGTAATCCTTTTCATAGTCCCGGCATCGAATTGGTTTACAGCCCACCCCTGTAAACTTCCTTCTATGGGCTTTTTCTCAGTGCCGACCCTTGTCATAAATCAGGTTCACGCCACCGCCTCTAATGAGACGGAAGACATAAGTTAGAAGACCAGGACCCATGCTTTACGACGTTGTATCATAGGACCCTTTCTTGATATACTAGCTTAGGGCTAGACTAAGACGGAACACTTACCCCGCCTTGGTATACCTTTATGCTTTGTATTTCTATTAGGGACATGTTTTTTTTAATAGTAGGTCCGGCGTACTCGCGGGGCGAGATTCTTTTCTTAGGCTATAATTCCAAAATATTAGTAGACCTAGATGTAGAGTCTAGAGGCAAGCTAACATTCATAGTCCTAGTTAATATAGTGGCTGTCTTAGGTACCCATTTGTATCCGGATGGTGTAAGTTTCGAGTACCCCCGTGTACATGTCCTAATCATGTTCTCATAAAGCTTCTTTAAACTGTTTTGCTTACGCAGAGTAGTGGATTCTAACACACTTAGTTTCTTAAGTGGTTGGACAATGGACTGGTTCACGGTTCTTGTGGGTTTTCTAGTACTAGTGGGCATAAGAGTAGGCTTCCTAGTTCTAGCATTCACGCCATTATGATTAAAAGCACAAGTAGTATGATTAAAATTACGAGCACATTTTCCACATTTAACACAAACAAATTCAACATTCGAAGTCTTAACATTCAAACTGTCATTACATGCAGTTACAGACGTTTTATTCTTAGAAAAGTTAAGCTTCTTACGGTGGTCTTCTACTTCCATCTTCTTCCCTTGACTATTGTTAGGCATGACTCTATCTTGCATTCTAGTGCTCTTAAGCTGTGGTCCGCTAATGCTAGTAATGGGAGTTACTCCTGTAGAAGAAGACACACGTTGATTAGTTTTCTTAGAATTCTGAGGTAACCGCGATGTTCTAGTTTGAGTGGGCCTAGTGTTCATCTTATACATTCCTGGTGCAATTACATTTGTGCTCTTATCAGTTCCTAGTTTAGGCAAAGTCTTTGGGGGGGGGGGGGGTTTCCCAAAATAGAGGATTGGCATTTAACCGCATTCGGTTGACGAACAGCAGATGGTTTACCCAAATCAGACTTTCCTTTCAGTTTTGCAATGAGCTTTTGTAACTCACTGATTGCTATGTCCCTTTCTTGTAGTTGAGCTTTCAAATCATTTATTACAAAATCTTTTTCATTTGATGTACGAAACAAAGATGCTACAAGTTCATGACATTTTTTATGATTATGAGATTGATCATCACTTTGTGAAAAAAGTTCAAGAGTGTGAAAACTTTTCTCAAGATTAAAAAATCTTTTCTCAAGTTCTTTGTATGACTCAATCTTTTTTGAAAGCTCAACCTCAAGATTTTGACATTTATCAACAACTATAACATTCAGATGGTCTATGTGATAATATTCACATGAAAATCGATCAATTTTGTTAGAAAGTTGGGTTTCTTGTGTCTTTAATTTAGTTTGAAGAACATCAACTTCATCTTCAAGAGATTTGACGTATCTTAAATCAGTTGTCATTTCCTCAGTGAGAGCATTATAAAATATTTCCACATTGTTTGAAGATCATCGATGGTTGGGACAATACATTGTTGAATGAAGACTTCTACTTGTGGGTGAGGTTTAATATTCCAAACGGTATCTCTAGAAACTTTTTCATAATTGACAACACCTTTTGTATAAATTTAAAACCCCTTGTTTTATAAACTCAAATTGCTGAAAACTTTTACATTTTTCATCCCAATTATGTTTTTCATCCAAAATTCGCTTTTCTAACAAAATTGACTGCTTTTTGAAACCCCTTTTTGAAGAACCTTTCGTTTCCGTGTGATTATACGTTGGTGGAATATTTGGAAAATACTCTTGTTCAATTGAAAGCCCTCTTTGAGGGACAAAGTTAATGATATATTTCTCATTCCATGCGGTATAATCATAGGGTGTGATGAAATCATTTAGGTTGGATTGACGTTCGGCGTCACGACGAAGGATTTCTTCGGAGTCAAGGGAAATCATAAAGGCAAAATTATCATTATAGCAACCGATATCATAAAGACCAGGCGTGATACTTTGAACTTTCTTGAGATAGTCAGGCTTAACAAAACTCGTTTTGATATTTCTATTGAGCATGTTCATAGTTTGAATAGATTGACCCGTTTTGTAAACAATGTTGTTTAACGTTTCGACTCTCTTTTCCAAAGCAAGAACCTTTTGAATATCCTTATCTTCACGAATTTTATAAAGCTTAGTTTGATCTTTGTTAACTGACTCTAATTCAGTAATTTGGAGTTTATGTAGCAGTGGTTGTTCTTCAAGTTCTGATATCTTTTGTTTTGACATATGAATTTCATGTGTTACTTCAGTACAATATTGTTCGTTGAGCACCTTACATTCATATACCAAACCATTAGCTATAGCAACTCGACGATCAGCTTCTTTTACATAATCACACTCTTTAAGCCTGTCTATCTCTTCGGCTAAGGATGTGTTTGCTTGCTTCAAACGTTTATTAGCCTCTTTGTTTTCATTAATTTCACGTTTTAAAGACCCAATAATAGACGCAAGCAAATCACGGTCCTCATCCGAGTCAGTATCCTGAACAGCAGTTCCGTCATCATTACACATATGCTGTGAATCCGTAGAGATATTGCTATCCTCCGTGTCCATTACATATGTGTCATTGATGCTTTTAGGGTTGCTCAGGATGCCGTCGTTCATTAGCAAACACATTATAGTTATCGTATGATGGTACCTTTTCAAGTGGCTCAGTATCATAGATAGGTCCAAAATTGTCAACATTCTCTGGAATCACTTCTTAAATCTTTGCCATGTACACATATGTGCCTCCAACTCTTGATTATCAGCTTCATCATCAGTGTCATCACGCCAATCAACTTCATCTGCTGTAAGCGGAATCCCTGCTTCTTCTTTCTTACACATCAACATCTTTTCCTTGTGATATACAGAGTCCTTAACCCGTTTTGGCTTCTTGCATTCCCTGGACATGTGCCCATATCCCTTACAATTGAAGCATTGAATCTCAGTCTTCTGCACAACCGGAGTGCCTACAGTATCTCTAGCCCCAACTTGATTCGGCATCCTCTGATTATCATACCTAGCTTCACGATCATACCTTGGTGCGTGATCAACTTCCTTATATCTAGCATTGGATGATGATAGGAGGTTGTTGTTGGTAGGTTTTGTTGATCCCAAACTTAGATCGATTTAGCTTTATGTATACGAGATTATACCAAGTTATACACGTAGAGAAACCTTTGTATATGTATAAAGTAATCTAAGTGTTATGCGGAATTAACACTTAAACAAGAACACACAAAGATGTAAACAAACTTTCACTTGATTAATGATAACAAACTTGCTTACAATGAAAGTGTTTAACGTATGAAAAACTTATATTGAACAATACCCTAAAGGTCTTCTTTTATAGATATAAGAAGCCTTGTACAAGAGTCTACGTATCAACTATTCTAGGTAAAGATAATTATAGAAAATACAATGTTGAATTTATCCTTACTAGAAACAAACTAGAAACAATATACACGTAGACTAAATCTTTCCATCAGTGTTTGTCTTCAATGTATCAACGCTTGACTTCTTCTTGTCAACGCTTGATCTGTCAGCGTTTGTTTTCTTCCTATCAACGCTTGTTTTACTCTTGTCAGCGCTCAAGTGAACTGGCTATATTTTATTCCCAACAATCCTCCCCTAAACTTGATATCTACTCTAGTAATCAAGTTTCTAAATAAACATTAAGAACTAGGAGGAATCTTACAAACTTGCTCATATTGGTAATAAATATGTCTGATCAAATCTTTGGCCACATCACTTGAATAATAAATCTCCAGCTGTGTTGTCTTCATCTTCTCCAAGACTTCCTTGGACATGGAATACTGAGCATCTACAAGAAGATACTCAGCAAACTTTGTAGAACTCAAGTAATATACACCAGCAGCTGAATACAAACGCCATTGAAGACCACTGAGGTCATCTTCAAGATCCTTCCAAACAACAGGATCTTCATCTCTTGGTCCACACATTCTCTTGAATGTTGACCACAGTTTTATTCCATTGACTGAAGTTGGAGCTTCAGTCTCATACTTGGCCTCTAACAACCTCCATAGATCTACCAAGTCTACTCTATAAAAACTTGCAAACAAAGATATAAGAGTGGTAAAAGTGTGAATCTCCTTCCCATGCCTGCCAATCTTCCAAAACCCACATTCATCTTCTTCATAGCTTATAATAGAGTTTCTGGAATCAAGAGGTAACACTTGTACCATATCTGAAGCTTCCAATAGTGAGAGCTTGAGGCTCCTTCTTATAACAGCTTCACTTGGATTCAACCTATCCATATCTTTGGGAAACTCAAGAGGGACTCCCTTCTTCAAAGGTCTGGGAACAATCATTGCCTTCTTAAGCTCCATTTCTTCTGCAAGTTCTTCTTTCCTTTCATCAGAAAGAAGTCTTAGAGTGTTTTCTTCCTACACTCTTACCCAAATAGGATAAGCTTTAAACTCCAACTCTTCAAATGTCAAACCAATCAATTTCTTATAAGTCCATCCTGTTCCATGACATCTGAGTAGCATGTAGTACAATTCCCTTCTATCCCTTTTCAACATTGAGAGAATATTGCTAGCTTTGTGTTTCAGAATGACCTTGCAGTCCTTTTGTACTCTCAGAAGAATCTCCAAACCCCATATCTGGTCTGAAATTATCAAATGTGGATTCTCCATACACCTATCTTCCCAAGCATGGTACATCTGAACAACTTTTGGCATGTCAAAATCTACTTGCAATTTCAACTCATTCAACTTCTCTCTAGCCAACTCATCACCATACTCAACCTTTCTAGTTGTTCTATAATCATTACACTTGAGTCTGAACTGGCTTCATCACTTCCTTCTTGTTCTTCTGAAGTGATAACAAAAGGTGATTCATCCACCTTCTTTCTTTCTTGTTCCACAATTTGTGCAGCCAACCTTCTATCAAACTCAATCTGTGCTGCATTCTTTGGAACATCTACTTCTATCATAATACCCATACCCTTATCTAATGAATCAATTATGGGTAAGGTAGATGGTAATACCTGTGAAGAAACTTCTTTGATGATGGATGATGACTGGAATACATCAACCTCATCTGCAGATCTGTCAACGCTCAAATTTGCTTTGTCAGCGCCCAATGTACTCATGTCAGCGTTCAAATCTTGCTTGTCAACGCCCAAAGTACCTGTCTCAGTGCTTCTTGTAATTTCTTCCAACATGGCTGTAAATGACAAGTTTAAGTTTGTAGGAGAGACTAGAGACGTATTAAAACCTGTCTGTTTCTTCAAACTAGTTAGGGCTTCAGCAACACCCAAAGATTCAACATCATGGGAGCCCTTATCACTCACATTTATCTGTTCATCCTCCCCTTTGGAAGATTCCTCCATCCCACGCCTTGTGCTAGCATTTTCCAAAATAACAATCCTCTCCCTCAATTGCTTGAGTTCAAGGCCTTGTGTACTGACAATTTGTACCAAGTCTGCATTTTGCTTTTGCAAGCTAATGCAGACTGCCGTCAATTCCATGAAAGTCATCGATTCTAATCTGCCCTCCTCTAAAATGGGTATTTGACCTCCCAAGTTAGATTCATTGGGCATGGATAAGGTCTTAAAGATGTTAGGACTGTCTTGGCCAGCTTCTAAGCCAGAACCAATAGTCCCAGCCTCATCCATAGCACCAACCACACTTGTGGTGGTGGTTCTCTCTGCTACATGGCTAGGACCACTAGAGGAGAACACTCCAGCCGTCCTTTGGCATTTTTACAACCTATATTGTGTTGGGGGAGAAGATGATGTAGACTGGGTGGATGTAGGTTGGATAAGGGGTGTTTGGGTCTGTGAAGGATTGGTGTCAATGTTTGGAATAGGCATGTCAACACCAACATTTAAAGCGTCAGTGTCGAAGGGTTCTTAGTCAATTTGCATGTGTTGTGGTGAAGGTAAAGGTTCAGGTATTGGGTCAAGTTGGGGTTGTGGGTTTTGGTTGGGGTTGTGCTGCTTCAATGACAACAATCATAGCTGGGGTGAGGGGTAAGTAATGATGTGGGGGTGAGTTCATCTTTGTAAAAATTGCTTTCTTTTGCACAGGGATCTCATAAAAATCATCATGATCCCTTGTGCAGTAATTTTGGACATCAAAAACCATTTGTAAAAATCTGGGATAAGCTAAAGTCATTTTATTCCCTTTATTTTTACACATGCCCTCAAAAATCATTTTGGAATAATTAAACTTTTGCCCAGTAGTAATGCACACAATAGCACTAGCAATAGATCTATTGATCTCATTGTGTGCAGTACACTTGGGACTCAAACATTACAAGAGGACATGTATTAGGTACTTCCAGGATGGGGGAAACTCCTGTTTATGATATTTGTTTAAAAATCCCTCATCAGGGAAAGGATAACCCAAAGCCCTTAGTCCTTGTTCTATGTCATGAATGGGGAGGGTGGTTATACCATCTGTATCATCAAGATGCAAAGCTTGGCGAACCAAAACTTCAGTAACCACCCATGTGCGCCCATGAACAATAGATGATAATGTAGTCACTCTATTAACTGTTGAAGAACTAACATTGTTCCAAAACTACTTAATATGTGTGACAGGAATGAGTGGAGCATGGGAAAGAGCATACCTAATTAGGGATGCATTCAAATACGCCACCATTTGTGTGTATTGGGGAAACAGAGTATCATCAACGTCCAAATATGCTATCATGTTGTGTTGACTCCTGAATCCCAATTCCAAATCACTTGGTTTAAGTTTTGGTGCCATTGTTGAAAGCTGTTTGAATGATTGATAAAGATGAAGTATAGGAGAAAATATTGTTAGACAAGAATAATAGGTACCCTGTTTAAAATAGGAGCCAAATATATAGGAGAGAAAAATGCATGTGAATGGTCAAAAATTAGGCAACTATTTTCAAAATACAATCATGAAAATATTGAAAAGAAATAAGTTTATCTCATGCATTAATTGAAAGTTATCTGCTCCCAAAATTACGGCCCAAAAATTCGTCAAAAAGAATTAACTGGGTAGGTCCCATTGAGTGTCAACGGTCAAAAATAACCCATCAACGCCCAACGGCTATATTCTTTTCAACGTTTGCCAAAGCCATGTAAGCGTCTAAATTGGTCACAACAACGCTTGGAAAAATACTTGTCAGCGTCCAAAAATAAAAACTTATAAAAATGAAAAATGACCTTAACAAAGTAAATTATCCTAGATAAGATAACCTATAAGTTGATAATTATTATAGGGCGGCAAGCACTGTCCAGTTATGCACACTTGCTTATGCAAGATAGATATAACAGTCCTCTAGTGTCCCTTGCTAACCAAAACTCTTAACAACTAAGTTACCTCATAAAATTCCTTGTTACTCCCAGGTAAAACCCATGATAAAATCATTCCCAAGTCTCCCAACAGACCACAACCAATTCTAGGCCAAAAATGTCTTGGCAGCATGCATAGTATATCAACTTTGCATGCTACAGTGCCTCATGATTTAGTAAAACTAACTCATACTCACCTGTGGACACAATCTAGAATTGTGATAAGAGTATCATAAGGATACCCAAAAATCCTAAAGGTTCCTAAAACCTCCCCTTAAACTGTGATACATAAGTTGCCAAAAATATGTATGAACATAAAAATTTATGTCTAGATAGGAATAGAAAATTCCAACCATCATCCATAAATAAAAACATGCTCAAATGATTCTCCAAGGATCCATAAGCAACTCTGTATCCAATGGTATAATGCTAACACCACCTGCACATTTAGATTAAAAACCACAAAACTAACATTGTTGCTGACAACGCCCCGATAACGCTTGTCAGCGTTAAAGAAACCTTTGTCAACGTTAGACAAATATATTGCTGACAACGTCATAATAACACTTATCAGCATTAAAGTAACCTTTGTCAGTGTTATAAAAATATAGTGGAAAATCTAAATCCTCAAAAAGACCAATAACAATGCATTATCCTGTACATACTTTTACAAAAAGACCCCAAAACACATATTATGTGAGATTGATCATTCCAATACTTGTCACCAAGTATTGAAATCTTCCAGCATCAAAAGGTTTAGTTAGTAAATCAGACACATTTTCTTCTGTGTCAACCCTATCTGGTTGTATTAAACCCGTTTCAAAACAATCTCTAATAAAATGGTGTCTAATTTCTATGTGCTTGGTTTTAGAATGATGTACAGGATTTTTAATAATACATAAAGTGCTGTTATTGTCAACAAATATCTTGGTATGCATGAAATTATACCCATAATCTAACAGCTGGTTCTGAATCCATAAAACTTGTCCATAACAAGCAGCTGCAGCAACATACTCTTCTTCAGTTGTAGAATTAGCCACCACTGTTTGTTTCTTGCATTGCCAAGATATCAACCTGCTCCCAAGAAACTGACATCTACCAGTTGTGGATTTCCTATCAAACTTATCACCTCCATAATCACTGTCTGAATATGCAATAAGCTCCAAAGGTGAATCTTTTGGGTACCACAAGCCAAGACTGGGATAACATCTTAGGTACCTAAAGATTCTCTTGACAGCATAAAGGTGACATTCTTTGGGAGTCACTTGATGGCGTGCACATGCACACACAGCAAACATGATGTCAGGTCTGGAGGCTGTGAGATACATCAATGAACCAATCATTGATCTATAGTGCCTGACATCCACATATTTTCCATCTCCAATCTTTCCCCAAGGGTGTTCTCTATCTATAAGAGTAGTAGCCCTCTTTTCATGTGGAGAAAAGCCAAACTTCTTCAAGATCTCTGCCACATACTTATCCTGGGAAATGAAGATACCATCTTCTTTCTACTGGACTTGTAACCCTAGAAAGAAGTTCATCTCCCCCATTGCACTCATCTTGAATTTGTCTGTCATAAGCTTGGAGAAATCCTCACTCATCTTTGGATTAGTAGATCCAAAAATGATATCATCAACATAAACCTGAACAAGCAAGACATCCTTACCAGCCTTCTTGGTAAATAATGTCTGGTCTATGGTGCCCCTCTTGAATCTATTGTCCACCAAATAAGTGGATAATGTGCCATACCATGCTCTTGGGGCTTGATGAAGTCCATACATAGCCTTCTTGACTCTATACACCTTGTCTGGATTCTCTGGATCCTCAAAACCAGGAGGCTGCATCACATACACCTCCTCAACAATTGTTCCATAGAGGAAGGCACTCTTCACATCCATTTGATAGAAAGTGAAGCCCATGCAAGAGGCATAGGCTTGAAATATTCTTATAGCTTCAATCCTTGCAACTAGTGCAAAGACCTCCTCATAGTCTATCCCTTCCTCTTGTGTATATCCCAGAGCCACCAAACGTGCCTTGTTTCTGACCACAATGCCTCTTTCATCTCTCTTGTTTCTTAGAACCCATCTTGTCCCTATAGGTCTGACATATCTGGGATAATCAACCAGCTCCCAAACATCCTGAATTACAAATTGGTGAAGCTCATCCTGCATTGCTTCCACCTAATTGGTTCTTTGAGAGCATCAAATATCTTCTTGGGTTCCTGTTGTGACAGAAAACATGCAAACAAACATGCTTGCACAAGAGGGGTATCAACCTTCTTGTGAATATTGGCAATAAATCCACCAAGATTTTGATGAGATCTTCTAGTCTGAACAAGAGTCATAATATCACCAATGATTTGAGAAGTATGGTGATTCTTCATAGTGGAAGTAAGAACTCCTCCTTCAAAAAGTCTGGTGTCTTCAATCTCATTATCCAAGTTGCCAATATCTTCTTCCTCAGACTCTTTTTCATCAATATGTGGATGAACCTCTTCATATAAATTGGAAGGTTCACCTTGTTCAAAATTAGAAGAGAAAAGATGCTCAAGAGTGTTGTCAACGCCTAAACCTTGGTTGTCAGCGTTTGGGCTATCAACGCTTGAAATGTTGTTGTCAACGTTTGAGCCATCAACGTCTGAATTTGTCCTGTCAGCGCTAGATTTGCCTTTGTCGGCGCCTGAAGGACCATGCATGTTGATAACTGGTGGTACTTGGGGACCACCATTATCCTTTCCAGCAGCAGCAGCAGCAAAAGCATCTGTCCATATGGGAATTGTGACATACTCTTGTATGGGAGATGACTTGTCTGCTTGTGATCCAACCTCTTCATTAACCTGTGTACCTGAAACATTAACAACTTGTTCTTCCACAACATTTGAAGTTACCTTCACAATGTCTGGATTAGTGACAGGCATATAATTTAAAGTCCTAGATAGAGGTTCTAAGTCAAACAACCAATTTGGACCACTTTCAGGATCACTAGATTTACTCTCTAAAAACCTAACATGTACTCTTTCAAGTATACGTTTTTCATTCTTAAGGTAAACCCTATATCCCTTGCTCTGCACCGAATACCCCATGAAATAGCCTTCATCACCTTTTGCACTAAATTTACCTAAGGCATCACTAGTATTAAGAACAACTACATGACAACCAAAAGGTTTGAGAAAACCAATATTAGGTTTTCTTCCCCAAAGTAACTCATAAGGTGTTTTGTTCTGTATCTTGTTGACCAATGCTCTATTCTGAACATAGCATGCTGTATTCACAGCCTCAGCCCAAAAATCTATGGGAAAGTGAGCATCAGCTAACATAGTTCTGGCTGCTTCAATTAGGGTTCTATTCTTTCTTTCATCAACCCTATTTTGCTGAGGGGTTCTGGCAACACTAAACTGCCTAGTAATCCCTTTCTTGGCACAAAAATCATCCAATAGTTTATTTCTAAACTCACCACCATTATCACTCCTAAGCATTTTAACTTCATTACCAGTTTTCTTCTCTATCTGAGTGATAAAATCAATCAAGGTATCAGCAGTGTCACTTTTCATAGCTAAAAAGAAAGTCCATGTAAACTTGGAAAAGTCATCTGTGATGACAAAGCAGTATGATTTACCATTCAAACTCTCTATATTAGTTGGACCAAATAGGTCCATATGAAGCAAGTGAAGTGGTCTAGTACTAGAGTGCACATGTTTAGACTTGAATGAGACCTTGTGCTGCTTGCCTTTAAGACATGCAACACAAGAGTGGTCATTGTGGAAAGCCTTTTCAGGAAAACCATCAACCAAGCCAAGTCTCACAAGCCTGTTTATATTCTTAAAGTTTATGTGCCCTAGTCTCCTGTGCCATAGATTACTCTCATCTACTGAAGCTTTAGCATAAAACATGACATATTATTATTCATCCTAATCCCATTAAGATTCACATTATAGATGTCTTTATGTCTAGGTGTTCTATAGTCAATATATTTCTCATCTGGGATTTAATAATCCTTGCTTAACACCAAGCATTCAGTATCAGTAAACAGAACTTTGATTTTTTATCACAGACTTGTGACACACTAAAAAGATTGTAATCAAGTTCCTTTACCAGAAACACGTTTTCAAAACGCAAGTTCTTGGTGAGAAGAGTTCCTTTGCCTGTGATAGTTCCATATCCTCCTCCAAAGTAAACCTTATCACCATCCTTGATGGGAGTGAAGTTAGTCAGATAATCTTCCTTCCCTGTCATGTGCCTGGAGCATCCACTGTCCCAATATCCATAATCATTGACCTGTTTTTGAATGCCCTGCACATAAAGAAAACAAGTTAGTTTTCTTTGGGAACCCAAGCCTTAGCAGACCTGGATTCATCTAGTTGTTCAATAAGAACATACTTAGTTCTCATAACAACCCCTTGTTCATCCCTCTTTGGATGAAATACCCAGTTAACCCCAATAGGTTTTGTAATGACCTTTGAAATGTAATTAAATCTGTTGCAGGTCATAGAAATCCCATTATCATTAGGGTTTTGATATTGCTTAGGTCTCCATGTCAAGCTTGAAGAAGCTTTAGACCTCTTACCCTGTGGTTGCAAATATTTAGGTCTGGTCACGTTTCTGTCAGCGTTGGATTTGGTCTTGTCAACACTGAAATTACCCTTGTCAGCGTTGAACCTAGGGTTTGCTACAGAAACCCATTGCCTATTAGACCAAGTATTTGTCTTTTGAAATGGTCTTTGTCCATGAGTGTTAGATCCTCTAGTGAAGAATAGGGCTGGTCTAACCACTTGTGGACTTTGCTCCACAAAAGTTTTGGGTCTGACAACGTTTGACTTTTTAACAGCGTTGACCTTGGAAGCGTTGACACACTTGTATGCTAAATGTGAAAAGCTACCACAAGTGTAACAGGCTTTTCTAGACACAACCCTAGGTCTAGAAGAGAAGAAGCCTGTTCCATCATTACTAACTTGGCTTTTAGGTGACCTAGTATTCCTATACATTTTTGCATACTTGATGCTAGGTTTTCTAACAGTGTTTGAGCCAAGGTCAACAATCTTGCCAGTGATTGGGTTTGTTACCTTAATAGGGGTTGACTCATGATATGAGTGTAATTACTCATATCATTTGTATCAAATAACAATGAAATTGTGCATGAAATGTATCAAATATGCCTTGTATATGTGTATTTCTTGTTTTCATGTGTGTAGGTACCAAGTTCGTGAAAACCGACAAACATCGACAAAAATCGACACGAGAATGAAGAAAAAGATTGAAGAAGCCAAAATCGAGCTCGACTTGAGTGGATTTAATAATTTTGCAAGTTAATGGCCAAGTGGGTCCCACAATGGGGTAAATGGGCTCAAAATCCCATTTATGATTCAAGATTTAAGTTACTTGTTGGTTGAAAGTCCATTAGGCCCAAAATGTATTCTATATACACGGATTGGAAGCTTGGGCTGAAAGCCCAATTCAATTTTAAATGAAATGAGAAACAGATGAGTATTGGCTTAGGGTTTTGTTGATTAGATAAACGAATGATATAAATATCACTCATATATTACGTTCCATTTACTTTTCACACAATAAATATCCAACCGTTCCATTCACAACTCATTTTCATCCACTCATTTACACTTCACGTCACCCCATTCACTTTCATAAATAAATAAATCTTTCGATAAAAACTATGTGATACCATATTTCTTCTTCAATACCCTTTCTTCCTCACTCCTTAAAACCTGCACATATTTACTATTCATCAAACCCTAGATGGGTAAAAAAATAAGTTTTACATGGGGCTTTTTATTTAATCACATAATTCATTAAAAGAGAAATAAAACCCCCATAGTTATAGGAAGAGAATGAGAGGAAAGAAGGTGCTACGTGGCTGATTTTGATTTGAAGAAACACCTCATCTTACCTAATCCACCAATCACAAGCCTCAAAAGAAGCACAACTAGCACACACGGATGCCATGTTGGCAATCCGTGTGCTAGTTGTGCTATAACCACCATTCGATCAAAGAAAGAGAAAGGAAGAGAAGATCAAGGGCTAAAAATTGAAGAGGAATATTCCCAAGAATATTCGGATATTCGCATCACAAAGCCCTGGGGATGGCTATAAAAACCCCCAATTTCTATTGTATTTTTCCATCCTTTCTTTACTTTTAATGTTATTCTGTTAAAATAGTTGTAGGATTTATTCTTGTATTTTCTTTATTAAATCTTGTAATCTTTCTAAAGTTTAATAAAAGATCAGTTGACTTAATTACCATTGTGTCTCGTTTTATTATTGATTGAAGTTTATATGAATTAATTTTATTTAATGTTTTACATAATAACATTTGAGATGTTAAATTTAAACTAACTGATAGTTTAAGTTTAATATTGGAAGTAAAAATTGGATCATTAATTATCCCTACTGGATAAATTTATTATACAAAACTGCTTGGTTCGTGTGATGGTTCGTTTGGTGGTGCGAATGGTGGTCTCGTGTCAGGTTTATTAGGCAGCACAACGCTGACCTACTTCCCAATGGGTTCATAAAAAGGTGCTAATCCCTTTTAATTTCATGTTATTTATAAGTTTTATTTTAGTTTGATTGAATTTGTGTCGTTTATGTTACATGATAAAATGTTTATCTGATTTTTAAAACTGCGGTTAAGTTGGATGATTGTATTTGAGATTTAAATGGATGTGATAGATAATCTTCCATATTCTGTATGTTTATCTAAAACTGATTCTATGTTTGATGGAATTTATCAGTGAAATTGAATTTGAGATATGTTATATTCTGAATGTTATATTCTGAAATTTATCAGTATGTTAGCTGAAGGATTCTATATTTGAATACATTGAGCCTATACTGAGTGTTCATTTGAGTTTGTGAGTATTTTAGGTTTCTGATTTTATTATTAGTCATGAGATAGTTTTGAACCTGATAAAGCTTTTAGTTTCTTAATGTCTTGTTCAATTTAACAGTTTCGTCTGCTTTAGTGTTTTATAGAAGTTTGAGTTATTTGTGAAACTGATTTATGGACTTTTACTTGCAAGCTTGATTTGTGTTGTTCTGTTTTTGAATGACTGATTTTGAGTGATTGTTCTTATTGCTTACTGAGTATTGGTTAAACTTTCAGCTTATCAGATCCTAATGATCTGATAAGTTCAAAAGCTGTTTCCTAGCAGTTAAAAGTATATAAGCTCATCAAGGTCTCTCTTGAGACTATATTTTTCATCACTGTCCAAAAAGAACTAAATCCAAAAAATATGTTTCTTTCTGGATTCGAACCTGTGACCCCCTGGTCAGAGGCATAGGGTGTTAACCAACTGGGCTAACTGGCCTATTTGGTTTTATTACTCTCTGTTTACTTAATATAGTGCAGTTGAACTTTGGCAGATTTCAATTATTTAAGCTTTTATTCGTTTAAATTTCGTTTTAAATAAACTTTTAAAAATGTTTTAATTAAAGAATTTTATTTTAGTTAAATAAAAAAATAAATCAAAACAAATAAATTTAAAAAAATAATAAAATAAAAAAATGTTTTTTATTTAAATAGTTTAATTAGTCTATTAATTAGATTTTTATAAAAATGGATTTAAAATAGTTTTTAATTAGATTTGATTTAAAAGTACTTTTTAATAAAGTAAATTAGTTAGTTTTAAAAAGTTTTATTGGATTTATTTTTAAAGTAGAGTAAAAGTTATTTTTATTAATTAGATTTACTTTTATAGCTTTTTAAGTAGTGTTAATTTTCATATAGTGTTTATTTTTAGATATTTGATTGTTTTTAGATTTTTAAATAGCGGGGTTAACGATTCATGCACTTTAGGCTTATTTTAAATAGTTTAAAATTTGTAGATTTTAATTGTAGTTTAAAAACCGAAAACCAATTCAAATCGATTGTCCAAATCAAAACAATACGTCTCAAATTCATAAGATCTTCGTGTACAACGAACTCGACTCACTCACGTGTTTAATTGAATTCGTCATTGGTATTATTAGTCTATTACTTTTTCCTAATGGTAATTTTCTAATTTACCTTATAACGTAATATCAAATTATCATATATACTATCCACGACACATCAAAAATTTTGGCGCCGCTGCCGGGGATCTTGTGTACGATTCGCTTTTGTGGAGATTTGTTGATCGTTGATTTGAAGACCCTTTCCGTCCTCGGAAAGTTTTGTTATTTTTCTATTATATAGTATGTATCGATTTTCTCGTTTTTTGTGAATAATATATTGTATTACGTAGAACAATAATTTTACATACTTATCAAATAAGGCCTTAGTTGGGATTTCATCACCTAGCTATTGTAGTCGAATCCAAAACAAAAATAAAAGGCAAAATAGATAAATACTAATAAGAAGTTTGAACTCGATTTATACAAACTATAAGGTGGGTATAAGGCGACATGCTATAAAAGGCCGTCTAAGGAAAAAGGTTTTTAAGTGCTTTGTGCCACCTCGTTTCCCCGCTTGCTTGTGCGTATATTGAGAGGGACAACCTATTATTGGTTTGCCGACTCAAGTAGTAATAGATCTTATTTTTGTTGTTTACTTATTGAACCTCGAGACGTTTAGGTTTTCACCTATCGTTTCAAAGTCGACCGAGGGTAATTTACTTCCATAGTAGTTATCCTTATTCCTTGTTTTTTATCGATCATATTGATTGAGCAATACCAAATAAATACCAAAAATAATCTTCTTCTTGTCTAATTTCTTTTCTTCAATCCTCTAAATTCTCGTCTTTGTAGTGTATGCAATTACGATCTTCTCGTCTTGTGATTGATTTTAATAGGCTTGAAAATATTCCTCTTAGAAATAGAAATCGTCAACAACGAATAGTTGAACCCGAGCTTCCACCTATTGTTGTAGAGATGGCCGATAACCGAACAATGGAGGAATTGCTCCGTGCACCCACCAAAGGGTATGGGGAAGCAATCGTTGTGCCGGCTATTTCGGCGGATCATTATAAGATTAAGACGGGTCTTTTATCGCTCATTCGTGCCGACCAATTTTGTGGCAATGAGACTGATAACCCGCACTCTCATATTCGGAATTTTCTTCGAATTACCTCGACTCTCAAGTTTAGAGATGTTCCGAATGACGCGATTAAGCTTATGCTTTTTCCGTACTCGCTCGAGGGTAATGCTAAGATTTGGTATGAGAAAGAACCACCGGGTTCGATCTTAACATGGGATGATTTAGTGTCTAAGTTTATGAATTATTTCTTTCCACCATCTAAGACAACACACTTTAAGAACGAGATCACTAGATTTGAACAAAAAGTGCATGAATCGTTTGGGGTTGCATGGAAAAGATTTAAAGATTTGTTGAGACAATGTCCACACCACGGTTTCTCGGAATTGCATCAAATTAATACTTTCTATCATGGGCTAAATATGATCGAACAAGATTCTTTAAATGCCGCCGCGGGTGGTAATCTTTTAAGAAAAACTCCGAGAGACGCGTGGGGAATAATTGAGAATAAATCTAGAGCACAATATTCACGAAACACACCGGGTGTTTCCAATGTGAATTCATTTAATCCCGAGATTGCTAGATTGGACTCTAAGATTGACACGATTTTGAATGAGCTTAGGAAGAATCCTCATGGATCCATTAATATGGTTGAGAATGTTTGTGTATCATGTGGTGGAGCACATCCTAATCATGCTTGTTTAACCGCGGGGGTTGATCAAGCTAGTGCTTTTGCCGCGACGGGAACTTATGGCTCCAACGGTCAAGTTCCTCGTCAAAATCATGTTGCTCCACCGAGTTTTCCACCGGTTCAAAATAGGTACAACAATGGAAACAATGGGAACAATTTTAACCGTGGTAACCAAGGGAATTTTAATCAAGGAAATGGTTTTAATGCTAATCAAAACAATCAAGGTTTTCAAGGGAATAATCAAAATGATTTGTCAAGCTATATCAAGTCAAATGAAGCAAATATGAAAGCTTTACAAAATAACATTCAAGGGCAAATTAATACTTTGAAACTCGATTTTCAAAATACGATTAAAGGGCAAAATAACAAGATTGAGCTTAATCAACAAAGGCTAGAGCAAAACCAAAATCGTATGCACCAAAGTTTGGAACAAAGTCAAAATATGTTGCTTTCGATGTTTGAGGGATTCATGTCTAAAACGTCATCTTCTTCGGGTTGCTTACCTAGTAATACCATTCCAAACCCGAAGGGAGAGCTTAAGGCTATAACCGTTTATGATGATTGTGAGAATTTGGATGAAGTTGAAGTGATTGAGTTTAAGCCTCCACCTAAGGAAACTTTTCTAGAAGTCACTAGGGATACTTTGAATGTGATTAGTACCTCGGTTTTCTTTGATTTCTTTCCCGAGAAGTATAAAGATCCGGGTAAATTCTTGATACCTTGTGTTTTCAATGAGCTTGGGGTTTGCAAAGGCCTAGCCGATCTAGGAGCTAGCATTAACATCATGCCCCTAGCCCTTTGGAAGACCATT
This sequence comes from Glebionis coronaria, assembly GCA_025667525.1. NCBI lineage: Eukaryota > Viridiplantae > Streptophyta > Magnoliopsida > Asterales > Asteraceae > Glebionis > Glebionis coronaria. Next base: position 194,795,760 of record CM046877.1, on the reverse strand, counting down.
GATTGTGCACCACTTAGTACCACTCGTATGATCATTGAGCTTGCTAATGGAACCACCACTCGACCGGTTGGTATAGCGGAAAATGTCATTATGAAAGTGGGAAATTTCTTGTACTTAGTCGATTTTGCTATAGTCGATTATGAGACCAATCCTCGTGTGCCAATTATTTTAGGACGACCATTTTTGTGCACGGCTCAAATTCAAGTTGATATGAGGAAAGAATAAATTAAATTGTTTTATGGAGATAAAAGCATTGTTTTTAAACCGGAAAAGATTCCAAGATTTGCTCCTAAGAAAGTTGAAAGTGTTAAACTTGTTGAAACAATTGAAAGTAATAAGAAAGCTCTTTTTGATAAAGGTGTTTTTCCAATTTTGGAAACTTCTATTTGTGATAAAGGAAAGTTAAAATCAAATGAAGAAGCTTGCTTTGTTGAAACATGTTGTAACCTTTCCTCATCTACACTCACTCCACACGAGGATGCTAAAATTGAAAAACAAATTGATGATTACTTGAGTGAACCATTCGATGCTAGTGAGTTTGTTAGTGAGAATTTTGATCCCCAGAGTGATATTGCTTTAATTGAACAATCTTTGAAAATGGACTCATTTTCACTCTTTTCTAAGGATCATGTTGATGTTCCTAAGGCACAATCTTCCATTGAAGAGCCTTTGATTCCTAACTTCACACCGAGTGAGGTTAGTGACTATTCATGTGATAAGTTCATCGATGAACTTTTTGCTATCATTGATCCACTTCCACGGGGAAGTGAAGACGTTTCCGATCTCGAGATCGAACGTCTTTCTTGTGTTTTACCTACCATTCTCGAGGAATTCGCCGATGAATTGCCTTCAAATGAGAATGATGATCTTGTATCCGAGTGTGATACACTCGATACTTTGTCGGATATTTCTTGTGATGACAAGGATGACGATACTTTTGTAACTTACTCAAATCCTCTCTTTAAAGCTTCAATGAACAATAATCCATTGTTTCAAGAGGATTTTGAGAGCACCATACCTCCTACATCTCACAACCTTTGTGATGATGAGCTTCTTATGAAGGAGGTTGATGAGTTTCTTTACATAGACATTCCTTCGGAATTTGAGGAAGAGTCTAATGACGGTGATGAAGACTCTTGGTTTGATCACCCGATTTATGATGATGATAATGTTGACCCGGAGGGAGAAATTACTTTTGCTCCTATTATCCTTCCCACTCGCTTTGATCTTAATGTGCGGGTTTTTCATGCGACTCGTTTTGAGTACCATGACCCCTTTATTCACATTCATAAGAGTGAAAAGGTCAACAAAGTCATGCAAGTTGAAACCACTATGGTTGAGACTTTTTTACCACCTTTACCATGTGCTTCATATGACTTAGGATTAGCATGGGGGGACGAAACCTTGTTGTTTATTCCTTTCTCCACCGAGGACGAGGTATTCGATCCCGGAATCGTTTATTTAGGGAAATCTCGGCCTTTCACCGATGCAATAATTGAAAGACTTTTTAATCATCTTGGTGCGAGTTTATCTCGGGGAGCATGCTACATCCATACCATTTTTTGTGACTACTATCTCTTTTTAGAGATTTGTGTTGGAGTTTTATCCTTTCGTTTGTCATCGACAACGAGGATGTAATCTTTGACCCTGGCATCGTGCTTTATGTTGGATTTTATCCTAATATGCCGGTTTTCACCTCTTTCCCTAAGGACCAATGAATGCGGGGATCGAGTCGAGCTCATGACTCGGTGAACAAAAACGAGTGCATTCTATCTTCTTTCTATTTTCTAACACCTAATAAGGCTTGATCTTTCAAGCTCGTGTTCGTGATTTGTTGTGTTGTGATCTTAGGTACGACCCTAATCATTGAAGACTCTCGTGTTCGGTTTTTGCCGGTCCACTTGATCTTCCATTCTTTGAATGCCAAATAGGGGCACACTTTCTATTCCTTGATTTTTATCGACTAACGTTTTATCTTGAGGCATAATTAATAAACGGCTTATAGATTTGCGTGCTCTTTCCATGCTAGGAATTTGCATTAGACTCTTCGTATTTTAGCAAGAGGGTGTTACTCTTAAGCTAAGAAACATTGAGGACAATGTTTGGTTTTAGCATGGGGGAGTCAATCGATATAATTGCTTGCAATTGCTTTTGTCATGTCTAAACGTGTTGTTTTTCTCATTTTTCAATAAAATTTTAAATTTTTTGTGTTATTTTTAAGTTTTAATAAATAAAATAAGTGTTTTGACACGAATGTAGGCTTTCGGTTGGTGAAAATAAGAATAGTTTTTGACTCGACTCGGTTTTTAACCTTAGCTTTTCCTTAACGTATTTGAATTAAGTTTTGCTAGGCTATTATATAGGGAGCTTTAAAACGCGAAAGTCTTAATTCATACGAGTTAAGAACAAGAACTTTTCGCAAGCTCCTATAATTGATCCTAGAAAGTCGTCTATCAAGGGAACTTTAAAACGCAAATTCTAAAACTTGCAAGAGTATAAGAAGATGCAAGATCCTATAGATGACTTGAAAACCCAAAACTTTTATTTAATAGGCTAAGTATCCATTGATTTCACTTTTTTGAAATTTCACAATATGGAGAACAAGAGACGATAGAGCCAATTATAAGTTTGGTGTTCTTTCGGGAATTTATGTGAGTTAATTATAAGCCTATTCTCCCATCGCTTGTTAATAAAGTTATTTGCAATAAATAAGGTTGAACGGTTTGAAAAGTTACTTAGCTTCTAGCCCAAGATCGTTTAAAAGTTGCTCAGTATGGATTAGAGTTCATAGCCAAGGCATAACTTATTGAAGCGGGATGCGAAGATTGGCGAGTCCAAAAAGGTCCTAACAAGACATGAGGGCTATGTTTTATTGCTAAAGATCTCAAGTGATGTGAAGAATCATTTATCAAAAATCAATATGAAGGATCGAGACACACGACGAAAAGCAAATACTCCCAAAAATTCATGAAGAAGTCTATCCAAAAAGACCATAATAAGGTACGAGGATGAATGAAGCCAAGTCCAAAAAGGAGGCGGATCGTTGTATATCAAAATCCCAAATAAAGATTGGAGAAAAATGAAGAAGTCGTGGTCCAAGTATGAATCTCTTAAAACTTCAAGTGAAGAAATTCCTATATGAAGAGAAGACCATTATTTCATGAACGTCTCTCAAGGTTTGAAGTATAAAGTCGCTGCCAAATATCGGTCCGAGAAAGGTCTCAAATCACGAAGCAAGTTATGCCAAGATATGAACTTTATGAAGTCCCGAGAAGCAGTTTTAAAAGATCTTGTCCTTTAGCTAACTATTGATTAAATCGTTCACTTTATTTTCGGCCTAATAAATTATCGAAATAAGTCAACAATGCATCCTGGTGATCATTCAAGACAACAATAAAATATAAGAGATACACCTAGGAATAAGGGAGTCTAAGTGATTAATTAGCCCACATGAGTTCGTGTTAGTCTACCAACTTATAATAACAATGATCTTGTTTTTGAACTTGGCATGGAAAAGTGAAAAGTCGAGGACGATGAATCTATTTGAGTTTTATGATCCTTAAAGTTATTTTTCAATAATGAAAGTAATACATTATGTCTTTGCAAAATAAAATGTCATAAGTTGAATAATGGTGTAGCTATAGTTTTATTTTATCATTGCGTGAGGACACGACAATTGCTTAGCATGGGGGAATTTGATATGAGTGTAATTACTCATATCATTTGTATCAAATAACAATGAAATTGTGCATGAAATGTATCAAATATACCTTGTATATGTGTATTTCTTGTTTTCATGTGTGTAGGTACCAAGTTCGTGAAAACCGACAAAAATCGACACGAGAATGAAGAAAAAGATTGAAGAAGCCAAAATCGAGCTCGACTTGAGTGGATTTAATAATTTTGCAAGTTAATGGCCAAGTGGGTCCCACAATGGGGTAAATGGGCTCAAAAGCCCATTTATGATTCAAGATTAAAGTTACTTGTTGGTTGAAAGTCCATTAGGCCCAAAATGTATTCTATATACACGGATTGGAAGCTTGGGCTGAAAGCCCAATTTAATTTTAAATGAAATGAGAAACGGATGAGTATGGGCTTAGGGTTTTGTTGATTAAATAAACGAATTGTAGAATATTGATAATCAATGAATCTATGAAGGGGTTTGTTAATTTCTAGAGAGAGAAAGTTAGAGAGAGAAAGTGAGAGAAACTATGTGAATTTTATTAAGTGGAAAACAAGAAATGATAACAACCAACCCCTTTCCTTAGTGGAAAGGGGTATTTATAGTTCCAAGTCATAAGTGGACTTGGGCCGGTCCATGACAAGCCCATGGACCGGTTCTTACTTAACTTAATAAGCAAATAATAACTAATTACTAACTACGAGCTATTACAACATAAATCATATTGTGGAGTGACCGATACTTCTTATATACGTTAAAACGTATTTCTAACAATCTCCCCCTAAGGGAGGTCACTCCACGTTACAAAGTTCTAAACCTAGCATACTATACTAAGTCTTCGTTCTTTAGCTCGTAGTCTTTTCTTCTTTTCTTTCTTTTGTTGTGAATATGTTGATTTGATCTTTTTGGCTTTGACTTGAGAGCATTGTTCTTTGGCCTTTCACGTGCGATCTTTGCCTTTCTTGTGAACTTTGCCTCCTCGTGACTTCATGTTCCACACACTTACGTCTTTTTGTTGGATTCTTGAAAGCTTCAGAGTTTGATACAGCGGAAGACTTCATCTTGTACTTTCTTGAATTTTTGTTGCAAAAGACATAAGCATGTGGGAACGACTTTTACAGGTACACCGCAACACCACCGTCTTCACTGGTACTCAGCAACGCCACCGTCTTCAACAGGTACTCAGCAACGCCACCGTCTTTAGCAGGTACACAACAACGACACGAATAAAATGGCTTTGAACATTTTATTCTAATTCGGTAGCATTTTACCTCCGGTCGGTGAAGACCGTTGGACGATATTAGATATCGTACCCGTGACGGATAGTTTCAATTAAGTAACTTCCTGACAGGATTTCGCGGGTAAACCCGTTCTCTTTACTCGACCGTCCAAAGCTGACTGCGAACATAAAGAGTGAATCACTTGGATAAATTATCCTTGTGATTAAAAGCCGTCAATTCATGAAACCTGGAACAAGTGAATTTCAATTAAGATTTTCACCATCGTTGCTTTCCAGTTGTCACGAGCTCGATTCATAAAGATTCTTGCACGTTACCTACCAAGTGCTGTTTGATGTTGACACTAGAAGGATTTCCACTCGTCACTGTGGTCAATAAAGAGTCACTCTGAGTGTTCTGGCAAGATCATATGATAATGCGAAGAGGCCTGGAACGAGTTTAAGTTCAATTAAGAATTAAACCACTGTTACCTTCCAGTTTTTCACAAGATTGGTTCTAAAAGAACCGCACGTGTAACCTACCATGAGCTTGTTTGATGTTGGCTCAAGCAGGATTTCCATCTTCATTGTAATACTTACGTATTACTCGGATGTTCTGGCAATATTACCGGAATATTGCGTAGGACTCATGAAAATCTCTTACTTTTCACAGTGTGTGAGAAAGCAAGGAATAAATGGAAAGTGTCCTAGTGAGACTTTTGATGATCTCTTGGCTCTAGACTCGATTGTGCGTTTTGATTTAGTGAGCGATGGCTGGAGAGGAGTGCCACCTTTTCAATACCAGTTTATTCGGAGTGAATAAACCAATAGATAACGTGTTGATCTCCGTGTGATTAAAACAAATACCTTTTGAGAGATATTTGAGTTAGCTGGGGAAGGGTTGTGCATTGCATCACTGGGTCCATGATGTCTTTCTTCAATACCGAGAATCATTAGCAAAAATGACCTCAATAGCATATGTATTGACCCGGTTTCTGCCTAAAGTTGTAAGGAGGGCTTCTTTCTTTACACCCTTTATCTTTACATTTCTTTTTCATTCTTCAACCCCTTCAATGCTTACCAATACGTCATCACTAGCACCTTGTTGTGATTGTTCCAGTGCTAGCTTAAGTACTTGGTCGGCATTCAGCTGCGTTCACATTCTTTCTCCATCTTTCCTAGGACTTCTAATTCTAACTAGGGAATTGTCCTTGGGAAGATTCCATCGGCTCTGATGAATCATTGGACTAAACCTATTCCTACCACCCTTTTGTCACCACATCCGTCGTGAATTAAGCGTGTTTTGGGAAGGAATTGCCACCATGAAAACATCATTGAAAATCACCTAAGGTACTTGTGATATTAAAATCAAAAGTTTTGTACCTTAGGTGTTTTGATCATCAAAAACGCTCCCCCTTAACACGTGCTTAACACATATTAAGTTGGATTATCATTAAATCTTTTTCATCTTTTAGCCAAGTATCACTTACGTCTCCTTAATCCCATTTTCTCCCCTTATCCAAAATGTTAACCATGAATATTTGGGATATTGAATGGATTAACCGGTCTTTGGGTAAAAATGAAATTGATGTTTGGCCATAGAACAAGTTATTGCTCCCCCTTAAGTTAATAAGGGATAGTTGTAGTGCTTTGGTATGACATATTTTGAAAGATTTAGAATCTCGTGAGAAATTCTTGAAAAATTATCATACCTTATCACTACAACAAGCCATTCAAGCACATTATTCACAAATATACATATTCATAATTGAAAACCAATATAAAGTGACCTGAGATGTACGACCCATCAGATGGATCGTTGCAGTAGCTTGTGGTGCACTAAATACGGTCTTCCACCCACGAATCTTTCCAAGCTCCTCATCAATCTACGTTCACGGAGCTTCTGATCGATCTTCTTGATCACGTACTTCGCCATCTGCCGGTAACCCGGATGCCAATCCTCCGTCATCTCTGGCAAGGTCCCACCCGAGTTCAGATGCTCCAACTTATCTCTGACTTGTATGAGAGTTCCATCACTATACTTGTGAAGCTCCCCCACCCTCATAAACTTCATCAAACCTCGACTGTTCAAGTAGAAAATGCCGTAATTTGGGACAGAAATTCCGGTATATGGACATCTTTCTACATGTTGAGGTAGCACTTGATTCACAGGACGGGTTAAATTGAGCTTCCTCTGATAGCTTTCAACTCCCAACTGAAGGTCTTCAACTCGTGACTTGATGACAACGCTTCGTGTGAACATACGAAGTGCTGTATTCAAAGCAATCAGGTCTTCACGAGGAATGTGTGTGAGTTGATCTCGGGTCATTAGAAGCAGCATATCTTCGATATCCTCAAGGCGAATGATGGAAAAATCTCCTTGCTGGATTTTGTATTCCCTGTCATCCTCCCTTTTCAAGCGAATCTCCGTCACATGATGGTAGCCGTTCTTGGCTTCAGTTTTCATTCCTAAGATGCTGGAGATGCGGATGTCGGATCTAACATTGCTTCCAGACTTGACCAAGCAGCAACCCCTGTACGCCCTTCGAACTCGTTCGTCCCAATGTGATGCACCTATGACAGCATACATATCATAATTACGATTCATTTTAGGGACCCAGAGTCGATTTACCTTTTCCTCGATATAGGGTATTGTCCCCCAGTTGGCAGCTTTCAGCAATGTCAGGGAGGTTGCGTACTTTGATGACCCCTTCAGTAGATACTCAAGATCGTTGGTGACGAAGAAGTCAAGAGCAATCTGATTATCTTGAGCAGGATCCATTGGAGGTGGAGCTCTTTCTGATTCATGAAGTCCTGGCCTTTGAACGGTTTTCAAAGCCTTTATGATCTCATCGGCATAATACTCGAACTCCATTCGGGGAAATCGGGTTTTGGCACGCAGTCTCTTATCTTTCATCGCTTTCTTGACCAAGGATGGGGTAACCGAAGTCTTATACTCATGAGCAAGAAATGCACATAAGTCAATCGGACTTCGGATACGCAGATACAGCACATCTTTGTCAGCATCTGTGATCGGATCATATTGAGCTGCTGCCGTGATCCAAGCTTGTGGTGGTGCAGACTCGTCTATCTCCAACGTGTCTTCCCAATTTCGTATGCTTGGTTCAGGAACCGTAGATTGTTGAACTTGTTGTTGAGGAGTTGAAGTGCGAACATCTGTTGGTTCTGTTTCAGGCATTTCAGCAGTGTCTTGAACTGGGGAGTGTTGTGCAGCTTCGGGTTCCGTCACTGATTCTGCAATCACAGGAGGAACAAAAGCAGAACTAATGGGGTTAGTTGTAACAGGTAAAGATACAGCGATAGAGATACCGGGAGCCGAAGACGCTGTAGTGGCATTCACATCGTGGCGCCACTTAGTTCGTCTTGATTCCGAGGATGTCGATTTGTCCTTCTGTGCTGCATCTTTTGTGGACTTGGTTCTAGTCTTTGTAGCAGTCTTCTTAGAGCTGGTAACCTTGTCTCCCTTTTTCGGTTGTTCACCCCCATCATCATCCTGATTGTCATCCCCATTACTACCCCTTGCACTCTCCTGATTCTCATCACCACCATCATCGCCATCATCATCCTCATCATCCTCATCATCGTCATCATCCTCATCATCATCATCACCACCCTCGTCATCGTCTTTATCCTTTTCACCTTCTTCTTCTTCTTCTTCCTCTTCTTCACCCGTACCCTCTTCTTCACTCTCTTCCCTTTCTTCCTCAGGTAAGATGTGATATGGTACCACACTTCCAAACATTTTGAATAATCTATCATCCTCCATGATAGCATCATTCAGGGATTTATATAGAGCCCGTTGAATCCTCGATTTATCATGCGACCCAAGTTCCACCATTCGAGCCTTAAGGATCTTCTTCAATTCAAAATCCGTCAGTTCATAAGCAATCTTATAGGCGGCTTCTGAAGGGTTGGATGATTTGACCATCAAGTTGTCAGCAGCAAGTGTCTTCAACTCGTCACGAAGCTTAGGCATTAAGGATTCAACGGATTCTTGCACTCTTTCTTTCACAGATGCTTCAAGTGCTTCTTTTTGTTCCTTATATTTATCCCTCATTGCTTGAAGTCTGGTAATGCGTGCAGCATGTTTATTAGCCTCAGCCTGCTTAACCTGAGCAATTTCCTCTGCATGAGCTTTACGTGTAGCTTCCAAGTCTGCAGCGAACTTGGCAATCAACTCTTCTTGAGCTTTCCTTGATGCTTCTTCACTTTGAGCTCTTCTATTTAACTCTTGGCGAAGTTCATTCATTTCTCTCTTGTGAGCATCCGTATGTTTATCCAACATCTCGCCCAACACTATTGCTGCCATTGCAGATGTTGCAGATGTTGCAGATGTTGATGGAATAGGCTCGGTTGTAACTGCGGTACTAAGGGTAGGGATTATGGGTGGTGGAAGAAATGGTGTGGAAGCCGGTCGGGTTGTTAAGGGTTGGATTGGTGGAGGTAGAGTTGCCAAAGGTTGAGTTGTCACCATAATCGTAGGAGCAACAGGTTCCTTTTCCACACTTGTTGAAATAGGGATTGATGGCTCCTTCGAAGTAGAGTAGTTTTCAGGGGACCCAAACTCATCAACATCATCCGGTTCGACGTACTCATCCTCAATATCTACCCTTGCCCCTGAACCACTACCTCCAGTGTCTTTCCTACTCCTTTTAATAGCAATCTTCAGCATTTGTTGCTCGGTTTTATCAACAGTAGGATCAACAATATCTTGTTCGTCACGTAGACGCATCAAATCCTTACCCTTTCCCTTCTTTCCCTCTGTCTTCTTCTTCTTGGGTTCGGGTTCAGGTAACGTTGCTGGTTGTTTGCGTTTACCCTTACTCTTAACCGTTGTGGATGAGTCTTCTCCAGTTTGAAGGTTTGTTTTCAGCCTCTGGATTTCTAATTGTAGTAGCTTGTAATCTGCAGAACCTTTGATTTTATCAGATAGAAGGTAATCAGGAACAGGACCCGGAATCACACCAGTAGACGGTCCTTCATGCCTCAGATCTACAGTATCATCAGCTTCTTCAGTGTGATAGCGACCTCCTGCACGCCTATCAATAGTAGCATCAAGCTTCATAAAATAATTTATGATAAGCTTAATAAACCGAGGATAAGGAAAGAAGTTTGTCTTCAGCTTCTTGTTGTGGAAGAGTTGAAAGGTGAATTCTTCCCATATCAACAAAGCATAATCTGAATTTGCAGCTTTGTACATGCCATAGAAGAGGTTCATTATCGGACTGCGTAAAGCATCATGGCCACTCGTTTTTGGTGTAAGGCATTTACTGAGAATACCCATCAAAGCTCTCCAGGGTTGTCCTACCTTAGCAGTAGTAAACTCAGACGCAACTCGTATTTCTGGACATCCAAGTGCGTCAAATAACTCCGCGAGTTCATCTTTATTAGGATCCCTTGAGAAAGACATGCCCTTGGGTGTATCCCGTATACCAAGAATCTTACGGAAATCTGAAACGGTGAGTGTCTGCTGCTTGTTGTCGATGGTGAAGGTGATCTTGTTCGAAGTGAAATCCTTGGTTGCCCAAAATTCAAACATATACTCATAAGGCACCGAGGCTGTACTCCTAAGGGCGTTCTTGAAATGAGAGTTATCAAGAATGGCTATGGCGACCTTAAAACCATGGTGAGTGGATTTAGAGACTTGCTTTAGCCTATAGTTGTTGGGTATAAACTTAAGGGTTCGAGCTTTAGCAATATCGGCTTCTCTAGATTCTTGGATAGCTTGTACTGTTGGATTAGTCATTTTATCTGCTTAAGATAAGACATGAAAGGTTGATGCACAAAAATAGATAGATATATATCATTCTTACTTCTAAGCATAACACATTTCATAAGATAAAACAACAAGTACATAGATAGCATGCAAACAAGAAAACTCTTCATCCGGAACATTTATTCATTCAGAACATCTTCATTCGGAACTTTTCCTCATTCGGAACTTCTCCTCATTCGGAACTTCTTCATCCGGAAGTTCTTCATTCGGAACTTCCTTCATCCGGAAGTTATTCATTCGGAACTTCCTTCATTCGGAAGTTCTTCATTCGGAACTTCCTTTATCCGGAAGTTCTTCATTCGGAACTTCCTTCATTCGGAAGTTCTTCATTCGGAACTTCCTTCATTCGGAAGTTCTTCATTCGGAACTTCCTTCATTCGGAAGTTCTTTATTCGGAACTTCCTTCATTCGGAAGTTCTTCATTCGGAACTTCCTTCATTCGGAAGTTCTTCATTCGGAACTTCCTTCATTCGGAAGTTCTTCATTCGGAACTTCCTCATTCGGAAGTCCTTCATTCGGAACTTCCTCATTCGGAAGTTTTTCAGAAGAAATCCTTCATTCGGAAGTTTTAAGCCACGTTCATCCGGAACTTTTACAAACTAAACTCAGATGATTAATTTAGCGCGTTTGTGAGTTTCTAAGGCAAACTAAGGCATTTTAAACATCATTTAACCTATTCCGAGCAAAACCCACCATAAATCCCTTATCAATTAACCCTAATTAAGGCAGAACCCTAAATCTGATAATTGTTAATTATCTTGAATCAATTAAGGGGATATAGATGGCGATTTAGACGAATTCATAAGTTAAAATATGATGTTAATTACCTTATGTAGTGAATGAATCAGGAAGGAATGATCAGACGAGATGATTTGAAGAGTTTGTGTGTGAGTAAACAACAATGGCGGCAAGTATGAAATAGTAACAGTGAAAGTGAATAGTAGTGAGAGGCGGGTTGATTTGTTTTTGACTTAGGTCAAATTTTGCCTAGTTTCATTAAATACTACCTTTAGTCCCTCCAATTTCACTCCCTATCCTTTTTTGTTTCTAACTTTTTTAATTCACTTAAACCTTGTTTAACTTACACACAATCTTAGCAAACGCATCCTATTTAGCATATCTCCAATATCTAAAAGCAATGCCTATCACTTAGAACGAACACTAGTCGTTTTCTAAAGCAAACCACTCAATTACCATGAAGCCCTTAATTGTCACAATCACTTTTTGAAAATCAATTTTAATGACGAAGATGATTTTAATATTTTCTCCCCCTTAAACAATGACCCGTTTTCTATTTAAAGAGCTGTAGTCATTGTTTAAAGAGTCAAATAGTGATGAAAGCATTTCCAATTTCTCTTGAAAAATTTTGATTCGTGGTTTTAATAAGATTTCTCTTATATTTTACAAATTAATGCACTGAGACGTACACCAATTCGTGTCAGACCAAGTTATAAAGTAAACTTGATCCCTTTGCATGATTTGGCTTGTAAATCACGCCCGAGAAAATTAATTCCCGTTCTGAGCCAACGTTTTCCAAGGAAATACGTGACTTTAATATGAAAACCGGGTTGCAGTCTGAAATAACTACAAGCCATTATGGGCATGTTTTAAAAATGTACAACTTTTATACGGACTCTATTTATGGCACCGTGTCAATATTGATCGACATTTCTAAGGCCGTAAATATTACCGTACTAAAAGACATGCCCGATTTAAAACAAAAAATATTTTTGGTTTTTCTTGATTTTATAATTTTTATGGTTTTTCTAGGTTTTATATTTTTTATGGTTTTTGTTGGTTTTATATTTTTTATGGTTTTTCTTGGTTTTATATTTTTGTATTTTCTTTTGTGGTTTATATATTTACGATAATATACATGATCACAACCAAAGGATACTCTGAATAGTTTACCACGACTATTCAGCTGATTCTTCTGCCAACTCTTTGAGAGTCGCTGGAGTGAATGATTTCATGCCAAGCTTGTCGATCAAAAACTCGATTCGTCCTCGATCTAAGGCTTTGGTGAACATATCCGCCAGCTGATACTCAGTAGTGACAAAATACAGCTCGATCACTCCGTTCTCCACCTGCTCCTTGATGAAATGGTAGCGAATGTCTATGTGCTTGGCCCGGGAGTGTTGAACATAGTTGCAGCAAAGGGCAATGGCGCTCTTGTTGTCACAATACATCGGGATTTTGTTAAATCCAAGACCGTAGTCAGTTAATTGTGATCTCATCCAAAGGACTTGAGCACAACAACCGGACATGGCGATGTATTCAGCCTCCGTGCTTGATATTGCAGCGCTTTTCTGCCTTTTTGAAGACCAACTGATCAATCTATCTCCAAGGAGTTGCACAGATCCAGAAGTGCTACGCCTCGTATCTTGACATCCAGCATGATCGGCATCTGCGTATGATATTAAAGCAATCGAGGAATCTTTCGGATACCATAGACCACGATGAAGTGTTCCTTTTAGATACCGAAAGATCCTTTTAACTACATGTAAGTGCTTTTCGGTAGGCCGAGCCTGATACCGGGCACACATGCATACAGCAAATTGCAAATCAGGCCTGCTAGCAGTCAAATAGAGAAGGGTGCCAATCATTCCACGGTAAAGTTTCGGATCGACAATAATCCCATCCCTATCTTCATCTAACTTGGATTTCTCCACCATTGGAGTGTCTACGGGGTCACAATTCTCAAAGTTATATTTCTTAAGAGATTCTAGAGCATATTTGGATTGATTTATAAAGATGCCTCTGGGATTCTGAGAAATCTGTAATCCTAAGAAAAATGAAATTTTTCCCATCATCGACATCTGAAAGCGTGTGGACATTATCTTCTCAAATTGTTTAGACAATTCTATGTTAGTGGCAGCAAAAATTATATCATCAACATAAATTTATACCAGAAGCATGTCGTTGCCGTCCTTGAGAGTGAATAGAGTGGGGTCCACTTTGCCTTTGGAGAAGCCTTCCGACATGAGATATGTTGACAGGAGATCATACCACGCGCGTGGAGCTTGTTTCAACCCATAGAGAGCCTTCTTAAGCTTGTACACATGGTTAGGAGACTCCGTACTCACGAACCCATCCGGTTGACTAACATAAACCTCTTCCCTTAGTTCACCGTTCAAAAATGCCGTCTTCACATCCATTTGATAGACGATCATGTTCATATGAGCAGCAAACGCAAGGAATAGTCTAATCGCCTCCAATCTAGCCACAGGAGCAAAAGATTCCTCAAAGTCTATACCCAAGGCTTGTTTATATCCTCTAGCGACCAATCTTGCTTTATTCTTCAATACCGAACCCATCTCATCAAGTTTAACCTTATAAACCCATAACAAAGTAAGGATGTTAACCTTGTCAGGGCGAGGAACCAATTCCCATACTTCTAGTCGTTTGAATTCATTGAGTTCCTCCTGCATAGCTTCAATCCAAGATGATTGGGTCATAGCCTGCTGCCAATTTTTGGGTTCAACTTCAGAGAGAAATGCATCAAAGTAACAATATAGTGCACTCTCTTGTAGTTGATGGCGTGTAGAGACTGGTCGATCTAGATCTCCAATAACATTCCTAATTGGGTGATCTTTTGTCCATTTAGTGCTATGGTTTTCAATCCTAGGTGGTCTGGAGTGAACAATAGATGGAGCTTCTTCTGAGGTAGACGCGGCTGAAGGGTTTTCAGGGATCGCTACACCAAAGAAAGGAAGCTCTTGCAAGTGAGCATATTCCAGGTCGTGATCAGTAGAATCCTCTTCTACATCATTAGGCACAAGTAGGGGTGATGATTCAGGTGTAGTTTGTGAATCACTTGGTGAAGGTGCATCAGGTTCAACTTGAATTGTAGATGCATTAGATAAAGGTTCATTAACTTGAGCAACCACTTCAGGTATTGGAGCAATTACTACAGGTACTGGAACTTCATCAGTCGGGGGATCGAAGAATTCATCAAACAACGGTTGAAACAGTTTATCCCACTCGGGCCTTGATGGTGGTAAAAATGATGTAGAAGTAGGATTGTTGGGAACTAATCCGGAACTTATAGCACCGGGTCCCATCTCATGAAGCGCGGGTTCAGAGCTGTGTTGCTCAGAAGCCATCGCTGTCAGCTCGTCGAAATCAGCATCCATAGTTTCTACAATCTTGCCAAGACGACGGTTATAGATTCGGTATGCTCTTTTGGACGGTGAGTAACCAATGAAAATACCTATGTCGGCTTTTGGTTGAAGCTTACCCAAGTTCTCACTATTGATGTTTGGATAACACAAAGCACCAAACACATGGAAAAATGAAACATCGGGTTTGCGGTCATGTAGAAGCTCATAAGGTGTTTTTCCATGGCGTTTCCGAATGATAGAACGGTTTTGGGTAAAACATGCAGTAGAAATAGCCTCTGCCCACAAAAACAATGGAGCGTTCGCATAAATAAGCATGGTCCTAGCAGCTTCCATAAGTGTACGATTCCGTCTTTCAACGACACCGTTTTGTTGTGGAGTGCGTGCAGCGGATGTTTCATGTGATATACCAACTCCTTCATAATAATCACGAAGAGTCTGGTTGACGAACTCTGTACCATTGTCTGTACGGATACGGCGGACAGTGGTATTCAAACGTACCTGGATGAACTTCAGAAAAGTAATGATAGCCTTCGGTGCTTCATCCTTTGTACGTAAAAATCTAACCCATGTAAACCTTGAGAAATCATCCACAATTACCAGAATGAATTTCTTACCGCTCACACTTTCAGTTCTCATCGGCCCACAAAGATCCATATGCAAAAGATGAAGTTTTTCTTGATTGGTGTCTTCAGCTTTGGGCTTGTAAGATTTCTTGGTACTTTTCCCCCTTGAACACGCGGAACATAAATGGTCCTTGTGAAATTTAAGCTTTGGAAGACCACGAACTAACTCGTTTTTAGCCAGATGATTAATAGCATCAAAATTAAGATGAGATAATCTGCGATGCCATAACCATGACTTGGTCTTAGAGGCTTTAGAGAGAAGACATACTGGAGAAGCGGCCATCATGTCTTGTAAGGACAAGGTATATAGATTTGCACCACGAGATCCCTTCAACAAATCTTTTCCTTCCAAGTTGCGGATGAAACAAGTGTGTTGTCGGAAAGCAACCTCAAGGTTAGAATCACAAAACTGTCCTACTGAGAATAAGTTGTGACCAAGACCTTCTACATAGTATACCCTAGAAATCGTCACGTTTCCAATCTGATATTCACCGTACCCCATAATCTTTGCTATATGATCATTCCCAAATTTAACCGTACCAAGAAACTTGCTGACGAAATTTCGGAGCATCGAGCGATTTCCGGTCATATGTTTTGAACAACCGGAGTCCAAATACCACAGGATGATTTGGACCACCTGAAAATATCACCACACAAAGACAATGTAGAGGTATCGGAATCTGAGTATTCCTTGTTATTAGCAGGTACAGATTTAATAATCTTAGATTTGCTAACTCTAGGTTTCTTAGATTTCCTAGCCTTTTTCTTCTTAATTGGTGGTGTAGATTCTAATTGGCTCAAATCCTGAGGTATTTCTTCACTGATAGGCACTACAGTGGGGGCAGACCTAATTAAAGGGCGCTGTTTCCATACTTGAGTGCGAGTGTTCCTAACTAAAGGACGCTCAGACCTAACCTCGATAGATGCATTCCTAGTTAAAGGGCACATTTTTCCATCTAGTGTAAAGGTCCTACCAGTGGGATGCCATTGCCAGCCAACTTGGGCACGAGTTCTACCCGTTGGCTTCCATTCAAGACCATTCTTAATAGCATTCATTTCATTAACGTGATCAATCAGACACAAATCATGACTCTGGGAAAACATACATTCATTACAATTCCAACAATTTAAATCAGAATTCACGAATGGTTTAGGCTGCTGCACAGGCGCAGAGCTTTTAGTCTTAACATGATTCATTTTATTTAAAACTGAACTAGCATTCCTATTGTGGACTTCTACTTTCTTCTTTGTGGCACTACTAGTGGAGGGCTTGATCTTAGCTTTCTTGAGTGGCGATCCTTTAGCCTTAGTAGTCTCTTTTAATCCTGTAGAAGGCAAATTGGGAACATTAGCAGCAGATTTTAAAGGTGTCTTACTTGATTGTGCCAATGACGGTTTCGCTCCTGGAGTCTTATTAAATGGAGTGACAGCAATGGGCCTATTATTAAGTAGTGCAGAACCTGGTGTACCTATGTATTGTAAATAAGCCAAGCAATATTGAACTCGCTTAACATATTCATGAGCCGAATAATAGTCGCTACTTGAGGGATCTAAGGCATAAAGATCGTCTAAAATATCCCTAAGAAGATCGACATGCTTAACGGCATTCCTCATATAATCATTGTATACAACCGGGTTTCTCTTATGAAGCGGATTCTTATAAAGCACTACTTTCTTGGTTGTTGGAGCACTAGTGGACGGTGCAGAGTCGGTAGCTAAGTTATCAACAACTTCTTGTCGGGTGAGAAGAAGTGTCTCCTTTAACTCAGCCAAAACCATATTTTTGTCTATGAGCAGGATGTTCAAGTCAGAGATTTCTTCGCACTTTTGGTTCAGTTGTTCAACATAATATTGTTGCTGTGCCGCATTAAAAGCGAAGCGTTCTTCTAGTGAACCATAAAGAGCGGATAGTCCCTGCCTTGTCCGATCCATCTCCCCTAGAACAGTTGATAGTCTAATTTCTAAGACCTGGTTTTTAGACTCTGCGGCCTCTAGTTCCATTCTTAATGTTTCCTTTGATGATATCTCTCTCTTCAATCTCATGATTTCTTCCTCTAATGTCTTAACAATTGCAATCATCTTGTCACTTGTCTCAACACCGTTTTCACAAACATTTGATATCAAAAGATTTTCATTTTGAGCTTGTTGTTTTAATTCTAAAGATATACAATGTTGTTCTAGTTGATTAAAGCGTTGAGAAAGTAAATTATAAGAATCTTGTAGCTTTAAAAACTCAGCGTTAGATTCGTGACAAGAATGATTATCTACCTCATTTACAGTTTCAGCAACATTTACAGAAATATCACAAACATCATCACAAATATCCTCACAAATATTCACAGCATCACCATTAATCATAGTGGATGTAAGCTCGTTCGAATAATTAACATTTACAGTAGTAAGCACATCACACGAGATTACTTCAGACAAGAATCGGTCATATTCGGTTAAAATCTTTTCCTTTTCAATTAGTTGCAGTTCGTAAGCGGTGTCCATTTCATAAAACACTTTTTGAACTTCCCCAATTTCAAACTGAAGATTTTCCTTAAGAGATGCAAAACTTCTTTTTAGACTTTCGACAAACGGATTGATCTCAGTTTTAAACACCTCGTTCATGTGCTCGAAAGCCCATTCTCCGGCGTTTAAGCCATTTGAAGTCGTACATTCCAAGATGACCTTGTCAAAGTTAGTAAAGTATCGATTAATCTCTTGCAAGTTTAACCATACAGTGCTAACAGGTGGAAGGTTCTTTGGAATTTCCTTAGGACCTTCCATGTTGACAAGTGTAGGAAATGTACTAGGGCTTTCTTCCTCTATCATGTAGGTTGGTGCTGTAATGAGATCTTTGTCCATATGGAAGCGAACTCTAAAATCAGTTTTAGCAAGCTCCTTATTCATTTTAAAATAATCACAATCGGGATATTTTGCTGAATTGTATGACCGATCCTCATCAACTAGATCCTTACTTGTTCGATCATTGGGAAAAACAATCGGGTCTAAAGCCAATCCTAATTGAGTTGCATTATAAAGTCTAGGACTATGTCTTAACGCTTGTTTTGCATATCGTGGATTAGGGGGAAGGCCTTTTAGACGTGATAAGTTAAACTCTTTAAACGAAGCATCAAATAAGTGAACTAGTTGTGAAGCAGCATATTGTCTTAAAAGCAAGTAGTCTAGACTTCTAATCTTATTAGTAGCATTAATCTCCATTTCAGTCTTCTTAGATTCGAGTAATTCAAAATCAGTTTGAAGTTTTTGAAAATTAGTGACCACTAACTCCTTTTCTTTAAGTTCACTAGACAGATTTGCTCTTAAGTTCTCGATTTCTTGCAAGTGACCCATTTGTTTGTTTCTAAAGTGATCATATTCGAGATTTGTGAGAACACTAGACGAAGGCACTAATTCCAAAGTTTGTACTTTCTCATTGCTTAAGGCAAGCTCATCAGACAAATTCTTATTCTTGGCTAAGGTTTCTAAGAGTGCAGCATTCATTTGGCTAAGTAATGTAGCAGGAACCATGACCAAATCTTGTTGAGCAGGAGTAGGCGTATGCGAAATGGATCCTGGTTGTGATTCACTCAAAATCTGGGGACTCACATTGATATTGCTATCATTGTTTGTCTCCTCATTTGAACAACTCACCACCGAAGATTCATTCGAATCAGCACTCTCTTGCCCAACTTGATGTGGTTGAATACTAGCATCAGTGGCATTATCGGTGTTATTAATAAGTACCTCAGATTTCTTATCTGGCCCTAAGCTGGAAAAAGTTGCCATGAAAGCAGCCTTTGCAGTTTGAAAGTCATCACAGTCGGAATCATACGCATCAAGATCATCGGCTTGGTAAGCTGCATTCTGCGTAGTGACAACGTCTTGTTCAGCAATCCCTGGGTCAGCAAGAAATGCAAGCTCCTCTTCATCAAGTTCCCTTCCTTGCGCCTGAGCATTTACCAGATAGATCTTTTCTGCAAACCACTGTCCATCCCTTCTCCTCTTGGGTTTCTTACAATCCCTGGACATATGACCCTCTTCCTTGCAGTTATAGCATGTAATCATTCTCAACTTGCCCGTATTAGCCCGTGGAGGGTTGTTGACCATTGGAGCAGGAGCAGGATTGGCGGTGCGAACATTGGTTGATGTGGAAGTTCTCCCCTGATATGGTTGAATTGGCTGAACCATTACCCTGCCATTCTCAATTGTAGCTTGTTGGCGAGAATTGGATGAATTCCTCAACTGATTGTTGGTAGGAGCTGATCCTCTGAATCCTCGTTTGCTTAAAGTTCTTGTGAGATAAGCAGACATAGTAGTTAGCACTTCAACTGGGTCAGCTCCTTGTTGGAATACAGGAACTGGGACTTCCTCATCATCACAATAAAGTGCTTAATCTGGATGAGCTGCATAATCAGTAGAAGGAATACTCATTTGATCAGGGTAGCTTGTTTGATATGCTGCATTCTCTTGATAAGACGAATATGAAGGCTGAGCATAAGGTGCAACATTTGCTGGATGAAGTTGTGAACCATACTGTGGTGAAGGTGCATTGAACCGATACTGTTGCTGATGTGAGGTGGGAGGTTGTGGTAAAATCGAGTATTGGGGAAAAGTTGGTGTCATGTAAGGTGATGCATGATAGGCTTGATGTCCCAAGATATAGGGTGTGTTGTTGTGTGACAAACTTGGTTGATTCGCCATCAAAGCTAAGGAATCTGGATACATACCACGAGGAGAACGATGCATAATCACATGCTTCTCATGCTGCTGAAGGAAGGCATATATTTGATCCAAATTGCACTTGTGCAGATCCCTGGTTAACTTGACATCGGTAATATACTCACCCCATTCAGCTTGAGGTAGAGTATTCAAGAATTTGGTGTTAACCTGGAATGGAGCAATCTCAAGATTGTATACATTCAGATCATTCATGAGTGTGGTGAATCTGAAGTAATAATCGTGAAGTGTTTCCCCTGGGTTGTAGGTGAATCTATCAAACAAATCATACAGCTGACACTCCCTTTCTTGTTTGGTGAGAGACGTGCCTTGTAGCAACACCTTAAGACGTTCCCATAAATCTTTTGCCACAGTATACTTGCTTACCATCCTATAAATATCATGGGGAAGAGCTTGGAGAATTGTTTGAAGTGCTTTTTCGTCTGCATCTGCAACAAGTTGTTGAGCTGGAGTGAGTTCTTCAAATTCTCGTGGTCTAGTCACGTTGTCAACCGTAATGGTACCATAGTCGAGTGGACCATTCAAAATTGATTTGACCATCAGCCTTCCGTATGTAGGTTTCCCCTTTAGATATTGCATCATTCGACCTTGCCATGCCTCAAACACTTCTTTAATAAGCATCGGTGGACGGCTATCAGTTCCCGTTATGATTGATATATCCGTAAGAGATGTCATCTGAGGCATTACTGAATTTGGATTCATTTTGTTTTCTTCAAAGAAACAGAGATTATCGGTTGATCGAGCAGTGAAGTAAAGCTTGTGAATTGTGTTGTGTTTTTGTTGTATGAAACCAAGATTAAATCCTCTAAAAAATCGTCGAAAAAACAAGCAAAATCACCCTTGATTCGGAACTTTTTGTTGATTCGGAAGTTTGATTCGGAAGATTACCTTGATTCGGAACTTTTTGTTGATTCGGAAGAATACCTTGATTCGGAACTTTTGGATTGATCCGGAACTTCTTGGTTCGGAAGTTCTTGGTTCGGAACTTTGGTTTGATCCGGAACTTCTTGACTCGGAAGTTCTTGGTTCGGAAGTTTCTTGATTCGGAACTTCTTGACTCGGAACTCCTTGATTCGGAAGTTTCTTGACTCGGAACTTCTTGGTTCGGAAGTTTCTTGATTCGGAACTTCTTGACTCGGAACTCCTTGATTCGGAAGTTTCTTGACTCGGAACTCCTTGATTCGGAAGTTTTGCTGAATGAACAGAAACTTTGTCCGATGAACAGTCGAACAGTAAAACTCACGATTAAGCCCAGATTTTGACCAAATAACCCAAAAAGTTTTGTGCTTTCGACTAAAATAAGTAACAACTAATACTTATCCACTAATCCCAATCACAAAAACACCAAAAACACCAAGAATCAAGATGATTTTTCTTAAAGAACACTAATACAATCAAAAACTAAAAAACCACACAAATCACCACCTTAAATCACCCCATAGCTCTGATACCAAATGTAGAATATTGATAATCAATGAATCTATGAAGGGGTTTGTTAATTTCTAGAGAGAGAAAGTTAGAGAGAGAAAGTGAGAGAAACTATGTGAATTTTATTAAGTGGAAAACAAGAAATGATAACAACCAACCCCTTTCCTTAGTGGAAAGGGGTATTTATAGTTCCAAGTCATAAGTGGACTTGGGCCGGTCCATGACAAGCCCATGGACCGGTTCTTACTTAACTTAATAAGCAAATAATAACTAATTACTAACTACGAGCTATTACAACATAAATCATATTGTGGAGTGACCGATACTTCTTATATACGTTAAAACGTATTTCTAACACGAATGATATAAATATCACTCATATATCACGTTCCATTTACTTTTCACACAATAAATATCCAACCGTTCCATTCACAACTCATTTTCATCCACTCATTTACACTTCACGTCACCCCATTCACTTTCATAAATAAATAAATCTTTCGATAAAAACTATGTGATACCATATTTCTTCTTCAATACCCTTTCTTCCCCACTCCTTAAAACCTGCACATATTTACTATTCATCAAACCCTAGATGGGTAAAAAAATAAGTTTTACATGGGGCTTTTTATTTAATCACATAATTCATTAAAAGAGAAATAAAACCCCCATAGTTATAGGAAGAGAATAAGAGGAAAGAAGGTGCTACGTGGCCGATTTTGATTTGAAGAAACACCTCATATTACCTAATCCACCAATCATAAGCCTCAAAAGAAGCACAACTAGCACACACGGATGCCACGTTGGCAATCCGTGTGCTAGTTGTGCTATAACCACCATCTGATCAAAGAAAGAGAAAGGAAGTGAAGATCAAGGGCTAAAAATTGAAGAGGAATATTCCCAAGAATATTCGGATATTCGTATCACAAAGCCCTGGGGATGGCTATAAAACCCCCAATTTCTATTGTATTTTTCCATCCTTTCTTTACTTTTAATGTTATTCTGTTAAAATAGTTGTAGGATTTATTCTTGTATTTTCTTTATTAAATCTTGTAATCTTTCTAAAGTTTAATAAAAGATCAGTTGACTTAATTACCATTGTGTCTCGTTTTATTATTGATTGAAGTTTATATGAATTAATTTTATTTAATGTTTTACATAATAACATTTGAGATGTTAAATTTAAACTAATTGATAGTTTAAGTTTAATATTGGAAGTAAAAATTAGATCATTATTTATCCCTACTGGATAAATTTATTATACAAAACTGCTTGGTTCGTGTGATGGTTCGTTTGGTGGTGCGAATGGTGGTCTCGTGTCAGGTTTATTAGGCAGCACAGCGCTGACCTACTTCCCAATGGGTTCATAAAAAGGTGCTAATCCCTTTTAATTTCATGTTATTTATAAGTTTTATTTTAGTTTGATTGAATCTGTGTCGTTTATGTTACATGATAAAATGTTTATCCGATTTTTAAAACTGCGGTTAAGTTGGATGATTGTATTTGAGATTTAAATGGATGTGATAGATAATCTGCCATATTCTGTATGTTTATCTAAAACTGATTCTATGTTTGATGGAATTTATTAGTGAAATTTAATTTGAGATATGTTATATTCTGAATGTTATTATCTGAAATTTATCAGTATGTTAGCTGAAGGATTCTATGTTTGAATACATTGAGCCTATACTGAGTGTTCATTTGAGTTTGTGAGTATTTTAGGTTTCTGATTTTATTATTAGTCATGAGATAGTTTTGAACCTGATAAAGCTTTTAGTTTCTTAATGTCTTGTTCAATTTAACAGTTTCGTCTGCTTCAGTGTTTTATAGAAGTTTGAGTTATTTGTGAAACTGATTTATGGACTTTTACTTGCAAGCTTGTTTTGTGTTGTTCTGTTTTTGAATGACTGATTTTGAGTGATTGTTCTTATTGCTTACTGAGTATTGGTTAAACTTTCAGCTTATCAGATCCTAATGATCTGATAAGTTCAAAAGCTGTTTCCTAGTAGTTAAAAGTATATAAGCTCATCAAGGTCTCTCCTGAGACTATATTTTTCATCACTGTCCAAAAAGAACTAAATCCAAAAAATATGTTTCTTTCTGGATTCGAACCTGTGACCCCCTGGTCACACGTATAGGGTGTTAACCAACTGGGCTAACTGGCCTATTTGGTTTTATTACTCTCTGTTTACTTAATATAGTGCAGTTGAACTTTGGCAGATTTCAATTATTTAAGCTTTTATTCGTTTAAATTTCGTTTTAAATAAACTTTTAAAAATGTTTTAATTAAAGAATTTTATTTTAGTTAAATAAAAAAATAAATCAAAACAAATAAATATAAAAAAATAATAAAATAAAAAAATGTTTTTTATTTAAATAGTTTAATTAGTCTATTAATTAGATTTTTATAAAAAATGGATTTAAAATAGTTTTTAATTAGATTTGATTTAAAAGTACTTTTTAATAAAGTAAATTAGTTAGTTTTAAAAAGTTTTATTGGATTTATTTTTAAAGTAGAGTAAAAGTTATTTTTATTAATTAGATTTACTTTTATAGATTTTTAAGTAGTGTTAATTTTCATATAGTGTTTATTTTTAGATATTTGATTGTTTTTAGATTTTTAAATAGCGGGTTAACGATTCATGCACTTTAGGCTTATTTTAAATAGTTTAAAATTTGTAGATTTTAATTGTAGTTTAAAAACCGAAAACCAATTCAAATCGATTGTCCAAATCAAAACAATACGTCTCAAATTCATAAGATCTTCGTGTACAACGAACTCGACTCACTCACGTGTTTAATTGAATTCGTCATTGGTATTATTAGTCTATTACTTTTTCCTAAAGGTAATTTTCTAATTTACCCTATAACGTAATATCAAATTATCACATATACTATCCACGACACATCAACTCATTTGGACTTTCACATAACAAGTCACCCTTAACAAACAAGGTAGGGTTGGCTTTCTTCCATTCATTCAAGTCAGTCAACTTCTGTTGATACTCTTCAACTGGGGTAATGACTCTTGGTGGAGGAATAAATTCCTCCTCTTGGAGTTCTGGTAAACCAGTCCAAGATAGGTCCTTTCTTTGGACACCATAGAAATCACCAGCTGGTGGTAGAACCACAGTATAGTCTTCCATCCCAATCCCAGTCATGTCCTTAGGATCCCTTTGTTTATTAACACATTCTCCTAGGGTTTGTTTGGCCTTATCAAATCTCTGAATTTTAAGGTCAACATTATCCTTATTCTTAATGGCTTCATCTAACTTAGCCTGTAACTCACTATTAACCCTTTCCATGATGTTCCTAACATCATTACTAGCATCTAACTCATGTTTTAAGATATTTATTTTATCTTTTAAGTCAAATTCCATTTTCTTGTACTCAGAAATTGTCTTCTCAGTTTGAGTGAGAGCAATTTGATAGTTAGACAGTTTGCATCTCTCAGTACTCACATCATCTAATAATCTTAACACCTCTTTGTTAAGTTTCTCAGTATTTAACCTACAACCCTTACTACAAAAAGCATCATCGTATACCTCATTATCTGATGAAGAGGAGGAGTATGCCATGAGAGCATATTGAACATGCTCTTCTTCTTCTATCTCAGCAACCAAAGCTTTATCCTTTTCCCCATCCTTAGCCAAATAACTCCAATCCCATCCTATACCATCAATTTCTTGCACTGCAACCATGGCCTTAGGATCCTGAGCCTTAACAATTTGGTTTGAGGGTTTGCCAGCATCAGATCTTCTTGGAGATCTGCATTACCTCATGAAGTGCCCCATACGATGGCAATTGTAGCACTCAACTTTGGATTTATCAATCCAGCAGTGTCCTTTGCATTAAAGGTCATCTTCTTCTTAAACCTTCTATTCCATCTGTTTGCTCTTATACTAGCAAGAGCCATGTTCCATTTAATATCCATCTCCTCCAAGTGCTCATCACTTATTTGCTCAAGGTCCTCATATGTAATCACTAAACCATTGGGCAAAGAAGAAATGTAAGCACATACAGTATCCAGATCCAAACCAACAGGTTTAACTCTTGGTGAGTCACTTTTGTATGTGTCAACGTCTGAATATGAGGCGTTGACAGGACATGATCCAACGTTGACACATGATGATCCAGTAACTGGGTGCATGTAAGAGTCCTTATGATCAAATTGACCTTCACTACCTGAGAAGAAGGCCATGTTACTATTGGTAGACTTACTTCCATGCTCCAAAAGAGTTTCATTCTCCAACAGCCTTAGTTTGTTGTAGATATCATCAAAAGTAGAACTTTTGTGAGTGTTATTGGCAAGTATGGATCTTGCCTCAATCTTCCACACATCACCAACACTTTTAAGAAAAGTGGCATTAATGTCAACATCACCAAGTTGTGTCCCCATGAAGGACAGCTTGCTTGTAATGTCAAGCAGTCTGCTTCTCACACTGCTAAGCTTCTCATTAGGTTGAGCCTTGAAAACAGCATACTCATGCATGAGTTGCTTCTTCTTCTCTTCCCTAGTGTCATCATTGCCACCATATGCAACTTCAAGAGCTGCCCAAAGGTCTTTTGCAGAATCATAACCTCTGTATTTATGTTGGTTCTCTTGTCCCAAAGAGAGTTTCAGAATGTTTAGGGTTTTCATATCAACCCTTCTCTTTGCTATGTCTTCAGCAGACACAGCTCTACCATCACCAGGTTTTTCTTTCTTATCTGCTTCAGGACATCCAGCAACAGCAGTTCTTGTAGCAATGGCAGCAACAACCTTTTCATCTTTATTGTATGTGTTTCCATATTCAATTATCTCCCAGAGAGTGTAGTCATAGATCCTCAGATATTGCTCAAAGTTAAATTTCTACAACTCGAAGTTGGTTGCATCAAGCATGAGAATCTTGATGTTTGGTAAAGGTGAGGAGGAGGAGGTTACTTCTGGATTTGACATGATGTTATTAGGGTTTTGTGAAAATTAGGGTTTTGGTGATTTTAGGGTTCTTGTGTTCTTTAAGATCAAAAGTTCCTCAACAAGCTCTGATACCACTTGTTGATCCCAAACTTAGATCGATTTAGCTTTATGTATACGAGATTATATCAAGTTATACACGTAGAGAAACCTTTGTATATGTATAAAGTAATCTAAGTGTTATGCGGAATTAACACTTAAACAAGAACACACAAAGATGTAAACAAACTTTCACTTGATTAATGATAACAAACTTGCTTACAATGAAAGTGTTTAACGTATGAAAAACTTATATTGAACAACACCCTAAAGGTCTTCTTTTATAGATATAAGAAGCCTTGTACAAGAGTCTACGTATCAACTATTCTAGGTAAAGATAATTATAGAAAATACAATGTTGAACTTATCCTTACTAGAAACAAACTAGAAACAATATACGCGTAGACTAAATCTTTCCATCAGTGCTTGTCTTCAATGTATCAACGCTTGACTTCTTCTTCTTGTCAACGCTTGATCTGTCAGCGTTTGTTTTCTTCCTATCAACGCTTGTTTTACTCTTGTCAGCGCTCAAGTGAACTGGCTATATTTTATTCCCAACAGGTTTGTAAATCTTCTTATAAGTTGTGGTAAGTAAAGACATGAGTTCCTCAATCTTCTTGTCCCTTGAATTTTGTTCATCATCATTGTCTCCATCTGACTCGGTGTCATACTTTGGAGGTAGAGTGGGGACAATTGCCTTTGCTTTGTTTGTAGCAGTAGCTAGAGGTTTGGTGGATGAGCTAGATGGTCTTGAGGAAGGATAAGGTGTTTGTTGACGGTGCACGGGTTTTGATGAAGTAGAAGTCACAAAAGCAATAGAGTTAGTAGACTGTTCTGCCTTTTCAGCCCTAAGTTCATTCACTTCATTCTGATGTTGTTTCAAGATATCATAAAGTTTGTGATAGGAGATGGTCTTGATATCTTCCCTTTGTTTAACCAAAGTCACAAACCTTTGCCATTCCGGTTTAAGTTGAAGTAGAAACAGAACATTGGCATGATGATTGGAGATGATGCACTGATTTCTTACAAGCTCATTCATCATTTTGTATAATCTCGAGTAATATGAGTCAATGGATTCACCATCTTCGGATGTGAATTTACCAAATTCCCAAAGAAGATTAGTCTCGAGATCTTGAACATTGATCGACTCACCTTGCTTCAGTCTATGAATTGCATTCCACATTTCCATAGTATTAGGACATGCATCAACCGTGGAATAGATATCGTTATCAATCCCAGTGAGTATGTAGTTCACAGCATCAGCTTCAGCTTGGAGGAGTTTCTTTTTCTTAGCAGGGCATGTGTCTAAATTCTCCATAGCTCGTGTAGTTGATGAAGTACCATCTTCTGCTTGTGTGGTAAAGGGTCTGAATTCAAAAACTGGAGGTGGGTTCTCAAGGCAATGACTGTCAGACCCCACCATGGCGGAATATGGGGTGCGACGTATGGATATCATCACAACAATAGCGTGTCTATAGAGTTAACTAAATGAAATAGAAATGTCATAAAAAAAGGTGACACAATGTCATGACAATATCTCAAACAATGCAGGCGTCTAGGTAAGTAGGTAACAAGCATACCTCTTACCAAAGACATACAAATAAACAAACATCGAACATATAGGTACCATAAAGTCTACTTAATCAAAAGACAAAATAAAATCTAAGAGGAAAGGAATTCCTCCTAATGCAGTCCTAGCAGCCTCTAAACTCTAGCCACTTCTAATAACATCCTTCTCAACTACCTCACCTGAAAATGACACTAAAATCTGTCAACATAAAGTTGGTGAGAACATAGGTTTAAGTTATCTAGAACATCATAAGAAACCATGACATCCGCTGTAAATAAGTTGAAAAAAAACAATTTATAGTAATGGACCATAATGTGATAATCATGTTACATACATCCACAACAAAACTTAAACCAAGAACCGATCACATCTACAATTCACAAAGCACATTATAACAATCAAGAAGTATCCTGTCACACACACAAGAACACACACCACACTATCTGGATCTTTTCCACACCACCTGTGGAAGATGAACTATATCCCCGTCGAGATATCTTGCCTCCAAAGAGACGATGCACAAGTACTCAGAACCAAGAACTCAGGACGGATCGTGCCCCACAAACCAAGAACTCAGGACGGATCGTGCCCCACGCTCCACACACTTCACAACTGGTCCCATAGACGCCCATACATCTATGTACCAATCCCAATCATAACATAATCAAGATTCACATATCAGAACACACTAGCACACAAATCACACAATAGCACATTTATGTCCACACATTTTAAAACATAGTACTAAATCATTTTAAGAACATTAGAAGTGTCATCTTCATCCCATACTGGAAAAACAAATAAAAACATAGCAAAAATGGGACTATGAACTCACCTGATAGCACAGCAAGCTAGCACTCCTGTAAACCTATAAAATCATACACGACACCATTAGCTCAGTTCTTAACACCCAAGTTAAGTAACAATCAAGGAGATGAATCTAATCCCTAAATCCCCACTATCTAGTTCTCTCACTACAAGCTATTCTATACGTAAAAATCCAGTTTTTCCCTGGTACGGTTTACTAGTCACTAAACGATCACATGAAGTGAACTTAACACCACACTTGGTTCCTAACCTACTGTAATTATGTTGTTATATGATCTAAGAACTCCAAAAACTAATTTTACTTTCTAATTACACGTTTAACCCTTTCGTTTAGTCTTTACGCCAAAAGTCGTTTTCACCAAAACTGATTTTCTGTACATGCTAAATGTTTGTCACCAAAAGCCCGACCTAAACACCATAACTTTTATTGAAAACCTCCAGTACTTTCATATATATTATAAAGAGTTCCCAAATCAAAAATCTTTGGCTATCTCACTCGTTTGGTTAGGTTTTGACACAAATTCCCGAAATCCAAATTTATTCCTAAACAGCATACTGTTTTTGTAAAAACTGTTTGACGACCTTCCCGAACACCATTTTCGACCAACCTTTCATTTTTGAAAAGTAGACTCTCTAAAATTAGTTTTAAAAAAAAGAAACTCGACCAAAGCTGCTACCTACTACCCGGAACAGTCGACACAAGACAGCCTTAAAAATCAGACTGTTTTACGTCTTTATGCACTAACCTTCTAAACATCATTAATTACCCCTAAATTATTAAACAAGAACCCTAAAATCATTAATTGATCTTAATTACTATATTTTCCAGAAAATTAATAAAACCCTAATCATCTCAATGTTTGTTAATTAAAATTACAATCATGATTAATTAATACAAACATGAATTAAGTTAAGGTTTTATTTGATTACTTACCTTGAATCAAGAAAAATTTATGAAACCCTAAAAAAATATTGTTGATCGACGTTTGAGTTCTCCAGGGATTTTTTTTATGTGTTTTGTTTTTAATAAAATCCTTATATAGTTTAAGTAAACAAATCCTAGCCCAATAGTACTTACCTTTTTTTTCTTTTCTCCTTTTTTTCTTTTTTTTTCCACCGTCCTTTATAAAAATTTTACCAAAAATAATATTTTTATTTTATTTTATTATTAAATTCGTTTTTTAATAACTGTTTCCTTAATTATATTTTTTTATTAACCCTTAAATTAATTAATTACACCTAAACCTTTTAACTAGTCAATTTTACGCGATTACCGTAAAATACATAAAATATACATATTTATGAAAATTCTTAAAATATGAAATAAACTTTTTAACTAAGTCATAAATGACTTAAAATCATCCCGTAAATTATTCCCGTGACTAAATACCTTATCCGAGACCTCTAAACACTAAGCCCTAAATCGTAAAAATACGATTTACTATAATACTTATACGTACACATAAAATCCTAAAATAGCACCGCATTCTATCATAGTTACATCCAAGTGAACAAATGAGATTGAACTAACCCCATCATAACATTATATAATGTACCACGCAATACACGAACGATGACTAACATTCAATCAAAGGCTCAAATATAAACATATAGCACATAAACGCACACTAAACACATAATCAACATCAAACAGTCAAAAGTGACAAATCCAAAATCTAGGGTTGTCACAATGACGAAGAGCGGTTCGGTTTTCCTTAGTGTCGAGAAATCTAAGGAAACGAGATCTCCACTGAACGTAGCAACCGGTAGTGAGCACATGTGGATTACCGTTGGCACCTTGTTCCAAACATTTGATTTGTCGTCGCATTGTTGTTGTTGTTAGACATTGTAAATGTGTGTGAATGGATTAGGATCTTATTGGACGTGTTGTGATGAGGTGTGGTTGTCAATTCCGAAAAGTCGTGTGAAATCCCTTAACAAAGTGTTTACAATAAACCAAAAAATTCCAAGATAAACAAAAACTCACGATGGAAAAAAATTTCCGAATAATTTTGCAAATTATCTTGGGAATAATTGTGCAAATGATCTTCGGAATACTGGATCTTTGGAATATTGAACTCTTGGTAACTTCGGAATCCAAACCAAAAAGAATACAACTTCGCAATCCAAAAAAATATTTTAACTTCGGAATCTACTAACCTTTAGAACTTCGGAATATCTGAACTTCGGAAAGAGTACTTCGCAATACCTTCACTTCGGAATATGTGAACTTCGGAAAGAGTACTTCGCAATACCTTCACTTCGGAATATGTGAACTTCGGAAAGAGAACTTTGGAATGAACTCACTTCGGAATGAACGAACTTCTCAATCTTTTGAACTTCGCAATCTTTTGAATTTCGCAATCCCTTAGAACTTAGGAATCTCACTTCGCAAAAAAGAACTTGGCAAAGTTTACTTCTGAATATTTCTAGCAAAGTAACTTCGGAATATTCCACAAAATTAACTTCGGAATAAACTAAATGTGCACTTCGGAATCCAGATTACTCACTAACTTCGGAATGTGACTGTTTTGTAGATTCATTTCTAAATATGTAGTAGATTACCCTTCGGAATAATTTAACTGGGGAACCTCGGAATAACTTTCCTATGTGACTTCGCAAAGTAGAAACCCTAGGCACTACTTCATAATATGACCAATAATTCCGGAGATAAAAACCTTTTTGGCCGACTACCACTGTTCTCGGATCTAACAACCCCAAAACATGATCTTGAGCCAATAATTGATCCAAACACCCAAAATTTTTGTGTTTTTAGCCAAAATAAATAACCCAAATCCCTACCACAACTATGTAGAAGATTTTTATGAAGATTAAACCATAAAAACAAAAAAATAAATTGGATCAACGATTATGGATCAAATACCTCACAAAATCAAGAAGAACACAACCACGAATCTTTAATCACCTATCCACTATAGGATCTTGATACCAAATGTTAATTCTACTTCAATCCATAACACAATATTAAGATGATATTTAGAGAGAGAAATATATGAAGGTAGAGAGAGAAAGTAGAGAGATTAGAAGGTTAAATCATAACTAGAGAGAGAAAGTGAATGTTAACCAACACCCTCTTCTACACATGGAAGAGGGTATTTATATGCCACGCCTCATGGGCTTTGGTGGACTTGTTCATGGGTGGGGCTTGGCTTTCACTTGGGCTTACACCCCTAACTTATACAATATTAGCTTAAAGTCCAAGCCCGGTTAACCCGACTAACCTATTACAATACAAGACCTTTAACGACTAAGATGACCTATTACATTCTTGTTCGACTATATAAAATATAGGGCTAACATAATTAATAAGCTCAGCCTTTGTTTCATCTTTATAAGGCGGTCCAGACGAACATTTATCTCTCACTTAAATGGCTAATCTAGAAATACAATCAAATCACTTATTTTGTGACCAACCCATATATCCAAACAAACAACCAAGCGAATACCCCCTCCCCCTGGAAAATCAGTGATTTTTCGGGTAATCGATGCATACAAAAAGCAATTCGTTGTTTTGTAAGTGGCGCGCGTGTTGAGGGTGTTTTCAATAAAACTTAAATAATACATTTCATTCTTCTATAAATACCATTTTCTCTTCTCCATTTATCAACTATACTTTATCTTATCTAACTAAAAAAGTGTCTCTAAAAACTCTCAAAATCATAACACCAAAATAAGGACACCAATAAAACGTTTCAACAACAAACAACCATAATTTTATATTAATCGGTGACTCACTACCTGTTAATTTTCATCCCCCTAATTTCGAACATTATCAACCTATTGATTGTTTTTTTCGGCCTGTGTATAATAAAGAACAACAAAATTCAATGTACCAACAACAATCTCCAATAAATCATTCGCAAATGTCACGAACACCGTTCCAATCTCAAGCTTCTTAACGTTTTTCTCAAGTTAGCCGTTTTGATCTTGATGAATAATTTGATCCGTTATTTGACTATGCGTCTAATGAAGGTTCAGGTGGTCCATATGTATTCGTTCACGGCGACTCTTTAGTCAAATAAGTGGTGCCTATCAAAAGAAAGACTACCAAATAACGTCAACAATATAATAAAATGGATAAACAATCCAATAAACCATGGAGCTTGGAGGAAGAGATATCCTTGTGTAAAGCTAAGGATAAACACGTCCCATCATAGCATTGTATTAAACTTTAAAAATCTTCTAGATTTTAGACGAAAGTACTAAGTTACTTTAAGATGGAATTGATGAATCCCAAAAAGGATACGATTCCCTTAATTGAAAACTGAGAAACAGCATTGGTCCTATAATTGTTCAACTATGTGTGCTTTACGATAATGTTCTATAGAGGCATGAGTGGCGCAAATGAATTTATAAAACTCTTCTAGATTTTGGTGAAAGTATTAGGTTAAATGAAACTAATAAATCCTAAAGAGGATACGATTTCCTTAATTGCAAATTGAGAAATAGCATCATCCTAAAATTGTTAAATTTGTGTGGTTTATGATAATGTTCTACGAAAGCACTATAGTGGCGCAAATGACTCTAATCAAGCGCGTGCTGAATATCGTGTTATTTATTGTGTGTCATGCACACCAACTGAGTCGTGAAATTTTTTGAAGGATAATTCTAATTGAAAAGAGGTAGAAACACCTTAAATTTTCAAAATAAAGAAAATATTTCAAAATCAAACACGTCATAAATTACCTCTAACTCCTCTAACGCTACTTGACACATGGTGGTTCTAATCTTAATGCAGAGACTGTTAACCTTGGTGTCGATGAGTAAATATTCAAAAAGTTCGACCAACGCCCTGCACATATCTAAGAAAAAAGTGTCACTCTTATTTTTGTTCGGGATCAACTTTTGTTGCACCTACTCTTGTTAAGCACTTAGGCGATAAATGAAAAAACATCACAACAAATATATTTTTTATTGTAATTTTATTTGAATTATTATAGTATCGTTTATCAATTACTAATGAATCTTAATTTTAGTGTCTTGTTAAAAAAGTGATGGTCGCGATCGTTAGTATGGTCATGATCATTTGTACGGCTGAGAAAGAAAATTGAAATCGAAATCGAGAATCGAGAAAACAAAACTAAAAAGTTTGATTGAAACAAAAACCCGATTATTTAGTTTAGTTTTTCAAAAATCAAACCGAAACCGATTATAAACCAAATATTTTAATTCGGTTTTAGTTTTAATCAAAAATCGATTCTAATGGAACCTGCACACCTAATGGATATCGGCATGTAATTTTTCTTAATGATAGAAAGTTGATTTTGAACTCACAAGGATAGCCACACTTTGTTAAATTTATATTTGGGCATGGTAAAATAAAATCATTCACGTAGCTTTTATTGAAAATATAAATTTAGCTCGTCGTGAAGATATTTTTACGGCTGGTCAAAGACTCTCTTTCTTATAGATTTCTAATCGTGTCCGGTTTAAATCTCGCTCTTTGTGAGTTCGTCAAGCAATTGATTTAAGTCTTGTTTTTTGTTAGTTTGACATTGTATTATTTTTTCTTGAAGCTTATTGAATCTCTCTAAGTTTTTGTTTTTTGTTTTTTGTTTTTTACCAATAATATCTTTGCTTTTTTTAATAAAGCTTAATATAAATTTTATTAATTCTTGTTAAATAGTAATTTCCTAAAACAATAGTTGAGAGAGTAGTAAAATTATCAAGATATTGATCCCCACTACCAACTCAACCAAAATTTTACCCGATCCCTAAGTGATCCTATATATGGCTAGACTCTAGAGCTTAACGCGTGCACTAGCTAAGGAATCCAGAAAGTCGGCAACTAGTTTTCTTTTGTTGCTCTCAATCTAGCAAAATCAAGATCATTGTTATTTGATTTAGCATAATAAAATAATACACCGTCAGTGCAACAAATGATTATCTTGTAATACGTTTGTTTATTTTTATAATTAACGATAAACTAGATATAAGAACATGTTTGAACTGTCACAAACCAGAGCCGTTGAATTTGGCTAACAATAAATCAGGGCCATTCATCCATGTCTAGTGTCATGTGCAACCATGTGGCTCCAACTATAGTACAAAAAAGTGTGTTTAGGACTACCAAAAGTATCTTTCATACGAGTAAAATTAGTGAGTGATTGAATATTGGATGCTCGTGTGTTGTAATATCCAATTATCAATTCTTTTGTATGTATGTTGTGGTTGTTAAATTTGGTGTTTATTTTTATTTTCTAATCATTGATTTGATTAGATCACATATAAATTACACATTTCTCCTCTTAGAAACTTGATATGTTTATGAGCAATGCTAAATCTTCCTACTATATTCTACTACTTATCCTCCTACCCACATCAAATTATAACATGTGTAATCCACTCATTTTGTTTCTTAATTTCATCTATTAATCATTCCATTTGTCAAAATCATATATGTAGGAGAATATGTAGGCACATGAAGTAGGAGGATAAATCATTTTCCTATGTTTATTGTTTTTAACGACGAGTTAATAGTTAGTGATTCGAACTTAAAATGACATGCTAATTTAATTAAGAGTTTTAATAATTTATTTTACAACTTTTACATGTAAGCCAAGAAAAAGAAAAAAAATGAATGAAATCAAATAGGTTATTTTTTTCTCATAGGATAAGAATTAAAAGTGACACTATTTCGATATCATCATAAGACCCACAAAGTAGCTGCAGAAATGACATACACACAGTCTTTAGAATATTTTGGAACTCTCTAATCATCGATCCACTGCAACCATTCGGACCACGCGGAAAAGAAAAGCATATTAATATCGGTCGATACTCGAATAAGACGCCATATGTTGCTAGCCTATCACATCCAAAGAAAACGTGGCCATTTGACTTGACACCTGAGTTACACGACTGACATGCAATGAAAATGATGTCTCATCCCCGCGATGACAGATTTAAACGATGTCACTTTTGATTTATCAAAAACTTCATTATGACATTAAAAAAATCGTTTGATTTGTATGTGACTTTAGGATTAAAATTTAGTTTGAGTATGGTTTAGGATTTTGATTTGATTGATGTTATTAGTACCCGTATGGTCGTATTGGTTAGTGATACTTCTTTCACTCATTTGTCAAAGGAAACTAATCGCAAAAAAAAATGATGTGCGTGGGAAAGATCTTAAAATTGTGACCGACGAATACACATTTAGATTCAACAAGATCATGTCAAAGAAAAACAAAACACATAATATCAATATAACCACAGAAACACAAACTGGACCAAGATTATCTAAAAAAGATAAAACAACATCATCATTTTTATAGAAAGGCAACATCTTTATTACTAAGCAAACAAAATAAAGTCAGTACAAGCATGACACTAAAAGAGGCAACACAAGAAATAGAAACCAAGACCTTACTGATGAAAAGCTTCCAACAAGATGCACGGAAGAGAATATGGAAAAAGGACACTACATGACACAACAACAAAACCATAAAAAGATGAAAAGGAAACCATTAGATGAAAAACAAATACCCAATGCCAACATAGGATCGTCTACCATGCCACCATCGAATCAAAGGTGTCACAGAGCCCTTCACATATATCCATGAGCACACGCGAACACCAACCATGTGATATAAAGAGTCGCTTGATATTGAAACCAACCAACACGTACACAATAGGACATAAAACTTTCTGATACACTTAAAGACACTCGCACAATCATACTCCAATGAGACTCGTAGTACATTTATTTGGATCAAAAAGCCATCGTTGCCAACTTAATCCTTTTTTTTGCCCTTCGCACAATCCACTCAAAACTTTGCAATTTAATGTCTTGTATAATTTTGTTCACACTTGAGACCTTTCCTCTAAAAACAACATCATCATAACCACCTAAATTCAAACGATAGTTTTCGGCTGGAGTTGGTTGGGTGGTTGTGTGTAACACCCCATTTGAATAAATAGAATATCAAAGGATAATTATGGCGTGTCATCAAAGCATGCAAGGTAAATGTCTAGAACATTAAATGACCATAAAGGAAAATACCGGAATCAAACATCGGCAGTCCAACATAAACTCACACACATGAATTTAAGTACTGAAAGGAAAGGACTAAACAATGTCCAAAATAAAATAATGTATGAAAATGCATAAGGTAAAGGAGGCTGGATAGCTTCCGTCCAGATGCACATACTCTCAAGGTCCTAAGTGCGCCCCTAAGTACCTGCCGTTTGGGAACATGAAAAGGAAACGGCTGAGAAAAACGCCCAGTGAACGGATATATAACATAGTATGAATGACATAAGCATAATAAAGACTAATAGAAGCGGAAATGTATAAGTCCTGGAAAACCTGGTACATGTTTATAAAACTAGTTTTATAGTTTGAAAAGACTTATGTTTTTATATGAAAACTGTATTTCAATTAGCCAAGAGCCCATACAGGTCATGAGGTATCACCATGCATGAATACTTAGAGGGGTGACCTCATCATGCAATTAGAGGAGTTGCCTCTAATTATACTGGTCTGGGTAAGAGGGATCAACTTCTTGTGAAGGATGAAAGGCACACACCACATTCACCATGAAAATCCTATAAAACATGTAACTAGGATGCACCCATACGCCTCACATGATAATATAAATAAATGGCCGAAACTGAAAGGGACGCCACGAGCAATCACTCCGTCGTGGGGAAGTCATAACAGTGGTGCCTCTAGTGTTATGGTTATTGTACCTCCATAACTAAATGACGTGGCATGCATGTATATATAGCTCAGGCATTTAAAATAAAACATAAGCATTCAGAACATATAAAATAACTGAGGAAAACAGATGGCTGCAAACGGAGAATCCTAATCATACATATGAAGGAATGTCCATACTGAAGGACGAAATATCCGTACGTTATGTCCAGTAAACTATGAAAGATGAAAAGATGGAAATTCCTACTCCGACTTCATGAGTACTACATAAATAAGGGACATGTATGAGTTGTCTAATTACTGAGTGTGTTACTGGTTCTGTGTGTTCTTAACTTATTTTATATGTTCTTGTCGTGTTTTACTGTTTTAAATGTTATCTTGTATTTATTCATGTTTTACATGTATTCTGATTATGTATTTCATGTGTTATTGTATTACTATACTTGTAGTGTCATAATAAGTAACTTTCTAAAAATAGCAGGTTTCCAAAAATAGAAAGTTTCCAAAAATAGAAAGTTTCTAAAAATAGAAAGTTTCCAAAATTAGAAAGTTTCTAAAGATAGTAAGTTTCTAAAAATAGAAAGTTTTCAAAATAGTACGTTTCATGAAATAGAAAGTTTCCATAAATAGAAAATAAGTTGGATTAATAAGTCTAAAAATATAAGCTAGTACTTATTAATCATAAGTTATAAGTCATGAAAGTTTATTAGTAAAGTCTATTAAATTAAATACTTTGGCTAAAGAAATTATTAATTAATAATGACAAAGCATGGTTTATTAATTAATAAAACGTCATGGTCCATTTAATAAACTTTACCTTATACAATTTAATTAAATTAAAAAATGGTTTAATTTAATTAAGCCTAAATAAATACTTAGGTTATAATATGTTTTATTTAAATTAAATAAAATAACCTAAGTCATGAATTAATTAATTAATTACTAGCTCATGTAATTTAAGTAAAATAATCAATTAATTAAATGTCGAAATAAAATACTTAGGTTATAACATGTATTATTAATTTTAATAATATAACCTAAGTCATACTTTTTATTAAATAAATTAATTAGTCCATGTGAATTAATTTAATTAATTAACTTAATAAAATAAAGGCAAATAAAAATGTATCCCGAGCCCCGAAACCGGAGATAACAAAAATGAGCACCAACCACCACCACACAGCCGGCGGCTGGTGGTGGTGGCCGGCGGCTGCTGCCACTGCTAGGCTTCAGTTCACACCGGCCTAGCCGGTTCTCCCCTCGCCGAGCCAATCTACCCACCGAGACCATATAGGTCTCGATTCCCACTGTCCTCACCAAGGTTCCCACTGGGGACCTTGGTTTTGCTGTTGTCTGAACCACAACCACACCGAGCCCCATTGGGGTGTCTCGGTTGTGGACCAAAAACGACACCGAGACCATGGTTGGTCTCGGTTGGTGTGCGGCCGAAACGAAACAAACCAAACATCTCGAATCTTGTATACCCCATAATCATTAACATGTTTTTAATTATGTTTTTAATAGATTTAACACACATGAACATAATTAAAATAAAAGAGTAAAAAGATGAAGGTTTGTTTAATACCGATTACGTGGATGAAAAGGGAATTGGAACACGAACACGAATACGTACAAACCAAAGATCAATCACCAAGATCGTCCTTGTTTTTCCCTTGGTGGTGCCGCGGCTAGGAGCTAAGAGGGGGCTAGGGTTTCTTTTGTTTTTGTTAAAAAAATGAATAATGAAATCCCTGGGATTAATTTAGTTGCTAGTTGGATTCAAAATGGGTCGGGCCCTCTCCCCTTCTTTTTGTTGCCACGGACACACAAGCCCAAAACACCAATCCATACGTTTTTCATGACTTAATTATTTTACATATATGTTCGTGTTTAAATGTCGTGAATTTTATATTATACGTAAATACTTAACGTGCATTAATAATATAAGTAGTTCTTGTAATTTAATGTTCGTGACACGTGTCGTATGTATTAATGGAAAGTTTTAAATTACTCGTGTTTTTATGTAGTGTGTTATCCATGGTATTTTATGCGGGTTTTACAATTCTTCCCCTCTAAAACGAATAATTCGTCCCCAAATTAAAGATAACATAAACTGGAAGAGAAACATACGCGAATCAAAACTGGAAATGAGGGTAAGAAGTTCGGACAGACTCCTCCATCTCCCAAGTGGCTTCTCGCCCAGGATGGTCCCTCCAAAGGATTTTGACGAATGGAATCGTCTTCTTCGTCATGACTCGCTCTTGACGATCAAGAAGTCGTTCGGGTTCCTCGACATAAGAAAGATCCACATGAATCTGCTCGAGTGGATACTGAACCATATGTAGGGGTTAATAGTTGTACCCTCAGAGTAAGGACACATGGAATACGTTGTAGACGTGAGATAGCTGCGTAGGTAACGCCAAACGATACGATACCTCACCGACATGTTCGAGGATATCAAACGGTCCGATGAATCGAGGACTAAGTTTTCCCTTGATCCCAAAACGCCTAACTCCACGCGCTGGTGATACCTTGAGAAAGACATGATCTTCCACGTTGAAGTATAAATCTCTACGATGCTTGTCGGTATAGCTCTTTTGACGTGCACGAGCTTCCTGCAGTTTTGCCTTGGTGAAGGAAACCTTCTCGTTGGTCACCTCTATCATCTCTGGAACCTCAAGAATTCACTCACCAACCTGATCCCAGCAGATTGGGGCGCGACACTTCCTACCATACAACATATCAAACGGTGCACACTTGATGCTGGCGTGCCAACTGTTGTTGTATGCAAACTCGACTAAGCAGATATAGTCGTCCCAACTTCCTGTCCATTCTAAAGCACAAGCTCGCAGCATGTCCTCTAGTGTCTGAATGGTACGCTCTGACTGTCTGTCTGTCTGAGGATGAAAAGTCGTGCTAAGCTTAAGTCTGGTGCCCCAAGCTTTCTATAGACTCTTCCAGAACTGAGATGTAAAACGAGAATCTTTGTCTGAGATGATATTGGATGGAGTACCATGTAGTCTCATGATCTCCTTCTGATAGATGTCAGCCAATTTGCTAACTGAATCATCCTTGCGGATTGGTAGGAAATGTGTAGATTTGGTCAGTCGATCAACAATAACCCAAATGGCATCGTGTTTCCTCTTGGTCTGCGGAAGACCGGTGACAAAGTCCATAGAGATCTTGTCCCACTTCCACTCTGGAATGTCTAATGGTTGTAGTAAACTACTAGATCGTTGATGCTCAATCTTAACCTGCTGGTATGTAAGACATTTGGAGACAAAGGTACCAACATCCTGCTTCATACCACTCTACCAGAACTGCTGCTTGATGTCATGGTACATCTTGGTGGAACCAGGATGAATAGAGAATGGAGAGCTATGAGCTTCAGTCAGCAAAGCCTCCCTGAGTGTAAGATCATCAGGAACACATAGTCTAGTGCCCTGCCATAAGATACCATCTTCATCTACCCGAAACTCCGTCTGCTGGTCGATGTTCTGAATAATCGCCCAGATTTCACCGTCATTTTTCTGAGCTTCCTTGATCCTAGAGAGTAAGTCTGGCTCAACTCTAAGATTAGCCCAGTAGCCATGTTTTCCACGTACCATAAACTCGATGTCCAGTCGTTCCAAGTCACGTATGATTTCCTCCTCTATCTTAATGTCGTCGATCATGCCCGACTTCCTGCTGAGTGCATCTGCCACTACATTCGCCTTGCCGGGATGATACTAAAGATTGATGTCGTAATCCTTCAGCAGCTCTAACCACCTTCTTTGCCTTATGTTCAGTCCATGCTGGGTGAAGATATATTTTAGGCTCTTGTGATCTGTAAAGATATCACATGATTCTCCATACAAGTAAAGCCTCTAAATCTTCAGTGCAAACACAACTGCTGCAAGCTCCAAGTCATGGGTAGGATAGTTCTCCTCGTAAGGCTTAAGCTGCCGTGATGCGTAAGCAACCACTTTCCTATGTTGCATGAGAACACAACCAAGACCCTTCCCTTAACCATCACTATAGATATGAAATCCACATGTGCTAGATGGGAGAGTAAGAATAGGTGCAGATACCAACTTCTACTTGAGCTCTTCAAATCTCTTCTCTCGTTCACTAGTTCAAACGAATTTCTCCCCTTTTTGCATCAACTTAGCCAAGGGCAAGGCGAAACGTGAAAAATTCTCCACGAACCTGCGGTAATAACCAGTTAATCCCAAAAACTACGAACCTCAGTCGCTGACGTCGGTCTTGGCCATTTGGTAATAGCCTCAACCTTCACAGGATCCATGGTTATTCCCTCTGCGGATACGATGTGGCCCAGAAACGCCACTTTGCTCAACCAGAATACACACTTTGAGAACTTGTCATACAGTTGCTTCTGGCGAAGTATCTGTAGTACTGTACGAAGATGGTCTTCGTGTTCCTCCTTAGATTTAGAGAAAATTAGAATATCATCAATAAAGACGATCTTGTCCAGAAACTCATGAAAGATACGGTTCGTCAGATCCATGAAGATTGTTGGAGCATTGGTAAGTCCAAAAGGCATGACTAGAAATTCGTAGTGTCCATAGCGTGTACTGAAAGTAGTCTTGGAGATATCCTACTCTTTCACCCGTAGTTGATGTATCCAGACCTCAGATCCATCTTAGAGAAATGTTTGGCGCCTTTGCAGTTGGTCAAACAGATCATCTATGCGTGGCAAAGGATATCGGTTTTTGATTGTGATCTTATTAAGCTCACGGTAATCAATGCATAGACGCATACGGCCATCCTTCTTCTTCACGAACAACACCGGTGCACCTCATGGAGATACACTAGGGCGGATGAAACCTCGCTCTAAAAGTTCCTGCAGCTCCCCTTTTAACTCCTTGAGCTCAATGGGAGCCATGCGGTAAGGAGCCTTAGAGATTGGTTCAGCTCCTGGGATGAGCTTAATACCAAACTCGACTTCACGAGCAGGTGGTATGCCCGGAAGCTCTTCAGAAAAAACATTAGGAAATTCTGACACGATAGGCTGATCCTAAATGGATGGAGATTCAGCCTCAATATATCATGAACATCAGCTAAGAAACCCTCACAACCATATGACAGTAAGGCACGTGCCTGCAAGGCTGAAATAATTTGTACAGACTTTCCTGGTATGAAACCACTGTGAAGGTACTCTGGTGCGTTGACATCACCAAAAATAACCCGATATGAATGGCAATCTATGTTGGCGTGGTGTTTGGATAACCAGTATATGCCTAATATCAGGTCAAACTCACACATGTCTAACGGAAGTGCATCAACTTCATGAATTATGTCATCGAACTGTAGAGGAAGATCTCTGTACCCATGTGTAATGCGCACAGAGTCTCTCAGGGGCGTGGATATTATTATCTAGTGGCATAGGGGATATCCTAACACGATTAGCATAAGTAGTGGATATGACTGAATGAGTCCACCCGTGTCAAACAAAACGCAAGCAGCTTGACCATTCATAAACAAGATTCCAGTGATGGTACCTGACGACTTGTTTGCTTGGTCTCGCGTAGTAAAACCCGCATGCTTTTACCATGAATAGTACCCTTACGATAGTACGTACATGATTAGAACTTTCCTTTTATAACATGTTTACGTTTCACGTACAAGAATTACAAGTATTACGTACGTGTTATAACACGATAATTATTTATTACGTGTTAAGACACGATAATTATTATCAACTATAATTATAATCACAAACATGAAAATCATGAACGTAAATAATCACGAACCTATTATTATGTATTTACGTATATTTATTACGATTACGTATAAATAATTATTACGACACGAACGATAGATAATTAAATCACGTAAACACGACACGAGAACACATAAATAATTAGAACACGGGAAAACAACGGGTTTCCCCTTTGGGGGCCCACATACCCACGAAATTAGGGAAGGAAAGGGCTAAGCCCATGCCTTTTTACCAAAACAAGAAAAGGAGAAAATATCTTTGTCATAATTCAAGATTTCACAAAAATATTAAAACCCTAGCCTCATTTTCTCTCCTCTCTTGGCCGCCGGTTATAAAGCACCACAAGGAGGGTGTTGTTGATTTTTGGTGATCCAATTCTAGTAGATATCGTTCGTGTTATCATTCTCCTTTTGTTCACGTAATTGGTATAACCTTTGGCCTTTTTCTTTTTATGTTTTGATTTATTTAATCACATAAAATCATGATGTTTTTAATAAACTAATTAAAAAAACAAGTATTTAAATATGTTACTAATCATGGGGTATAATCAATCATGGGTTTAGGGGTGTTTTTGTTGTGGCCGACGCCTAACCGAACCCCAAAGGGGGTCTCGGCTTGGCTTATATGCACACCACCGAGACCTTAAGGTCTCTGTTTGGTGATGATGTTGTCACGACAACAGCAAGGGTAAGAAACCCCGACATAGGTCGGGGTATAGTGATGTTTACAGGTCCGGTTCATGGGTTTTAATCACGGGTCCGGTTCACACA
This sequence comes from Glebionis coronaria, assembly GCA_025667525.1. Taxonomy (NCBI): domain Eukaryota; kingdom Viridiplantae; phylum Streptophyta; class Magnoliopsida; order Asterales; family Asteraceae; genus Glebionis; species Glebionis coronaria. The sequence continues at coordinate 194,751,593 of CM046877.1, read as the reverse complement.
TGTTAAAATAAAAAGACGGTCCGGTTCATGAGTTATTTTTCAAGGTTTATTATTTTTATAAGTTATATTTTTTTACAAGACTTAACATTAAATTAATTAAAGCATGAACATGATTAATTTAATTTACATGACTTAGGTTATTAGTTTAATTATTAATACATGAATTTTAACCTAAGTATTTATCTTTAATTAGACTATATAATTAATTAATTATTAAAAACCATGACTTATAATTAATTAATTTACATGACTTAGGTTATATTATTAATAGTTAAATACATATTTTAACCTAAGTATTTACCCTTTATTTAATTAAAATCATGTTATATTTAATTAAATACTTTAACCTATAGTTTATTTAATTTACATGTAATAATTAATAAACTATACTATATAATCACATGACTTAGAATAATAATCAGAGAACACTTAAGCTTATATAATTAGCTTAATTAACCAGCTTATATCTACTTATGGAAACTTTCTATTTTTAGAAACTTATTTATTTAAGGCAGCTAATCTATTTATGGAAACTTTCTATTTTTAGAAACTTATCTATTTTAAGCAGTAATTCTATTTTTGGAAACTTTCTATTTTTGAAAACTTTCTATTTTTGGAAACTTTCAATTTTTGGAAACTTTCTATTTTTGGAAACTTTCTATTTTTGGTAACTTTCTATTTTTGGAAACTTTCTATTTTATGAAACCTGCTATTTTTAGAAAGTTACTTATTATTACACAACAAGTATAATAATACATGAAATACAGTAATACTTAATCAGAATAGACAGAATATACGATAAACACGGTATAAAGCTTAAAACAATAAAACATGACATGAACATATAAAACAAGCTAAGACATGATATAAAACCAGTTAAGTATTTAGTAATCAGACACTTATACACGTATGTATTTATGTAGCATTAGTGATACCGAAGTAGGACCTTCTTCCGTTCGTCTTCTTCGTTCACTGGACATAAGGTACGGATTCTCCGTCCTTTCAGTATGGACATTCTTTCCTTATTAGGATTCCCCGTATGCAGCCAACTGTTTTCCCTATTATATGTTTTATATGTTTTGATTGCTTATGTTTAATTAGAATACCTAAAGCCATATACATGCATGACCAGTTTCACCTAGTTATGGAGGTACCATAACCATAACACTAGAGGCACTGGTGTTATGACTTCCCCACGACGGAGTGATTGCTCGTGGCGTCCCTTCAGCTTTTGGCCAAATTATTATTATTATCAGGTGGGGTGTATGGGTGCATCCTAGTTACATGTTTTCAGCAGATTACTCAGTGTGAATGTGGTGTGTGCCTTGCATCCTTCACAAGGAGCTGATCCCTCCTACCCAAAACCAGTATATTAAATTAGAGGTAGCCCCTCTAGTTTGCATGACGAGGTCACCCCTCCAAGTATTCATGCACGTTGATATTTCATGACCTATATTGGCTAATGGTAAATATGATAAACAGTTTTTACAAGATAATAAGGCTTTTCAAACTATGAACCAGGTTTTCCAGGACATATACATTTCCGCTGCTATATGTTATTCATGCTTATATTATTCATTTCATGCTTGTATATCCATGCACTGAGTGTTATGCTCAGCCGTTACTTTCTTTTCCATGTCCCAAAATGGCAGATACTCTAGGACAGACTCGAGCATTTGGAGGACGTGCATAGGATGGAAGCTGCTATAGACTTATTTTCCTTTTGCCTTCATATATTTATGCTTGTGTAGTCTTTGTTCAGTTCATTTACATTATTTATGTTTTGGGCTTATGTTTGGGAACCGATGTTTGATTCTGGTTTTCCCTATGGTCATGTATGTTTTACTACATATTACCTTGCATGCTTTGATGACACGTCATAATTACGCGTAACGGTGTACTTATCAAAGTGGGGTGTTACAATTATGGTATCAGAGATAAGGTTTCGACCTGTAGGCTCTAAACCTTGACCTGTGACTAGTGGGTAGTCACCAAGAGCTTCCTAAGCCAACGTTTGTTCTTCCACGTATTGATGTGTTCAGCGCATTGTTGTTTTAACCATGATGTTTTCAGCACCTTGATATTTTAACCTTGATGTTTTCATCGATGTTGTTTTACTAATATGGATGGACAACCGTCATTCATATTTAGTTATGTGTTATTGTTTCATGCATAATGTTCCTCGTGAACTGTGGCTATGTGGACTGAACCCTAGTAGTTCATAATTAGCCACATAAAAATTTTCTGATAAGTTTTGACAGATGATTTTTACTTATTTATGTTTTATGTATCATTGTTGCAGGAATTATGACTAAGTAATGGTTGGTACAGGACTGGCCCTATTTAGTCGCATGTGCTTTTATCGAAACTTTTAACTTTGGGACCGACCCATAGGCGTCCCCTCGCGCATATAAAGGTTTTTATAAACTGCATCATGTATTCATGCACTGTTTTCATGCATAAAATTTTTCTCATGATTTATAAGCATAACTTTTTTTTATGTCCCCTCATAAGTTACTATGTTTTTATGTCAAGTATGTTTTTTTATACTGGCATGGTTAACTTCAGTTTCATGCTTATTATATTATACACTCCTTCATGTTGGGTTGTTCCATGTTTCTTCATGATGACTTCGTCTTCTAATGACTATGTCTTACGTCTCTTTTGTTGTTTTGGCTTTCATGCAAGACACTGTTGGAATTCATTTAAACCCTGCTTTCATGATAGTCATGGTCGGTTTTCATTAATCATGCTTTCCGAAAAATCATTGTTGACATTCGTTTAACCACACGTTAGCATTTCTCCATGCAACCAGAATGAGGTATATACTGGCATTGCCAGGTTATCATGATGGTCTTTCTAACCGTTTAATCAATTATATTTCCTTTAAAACTATGACAAATAATCGACCCCATACCGATCATTTCATGTGCATTCCGTGTGTACTCCATGTACCGTATTCCATGTGTATTACACGTACCTTAATCCATGTGTATGTCACTTGCAATACTTCACGAGTATTCGCCAGTTGATTCTGAATCATCTCAGGCGTATGTTCACTTGCTGATATTCTACAAAATTGCTGATGCCGCTCATAACTTGGAAATGTTACTAAAGGTTGATGCTGTTGATGTTTGGAGACGCTACGAGATGTGGATGCTGTTCACAACCTGGAGATCCTACAAGATGAAGACAAAGGCGTCAGAGCAAAGCAATTGGACGAGAAGATGCTTCACCAACAGACGATTTTCATCAATCATTGTCCCTAATTCTTAGTTACACGTCACACGTCATTTAGTTGTCGTTTCAGTCATATGAGTGCAAACCGGTACCAGCCAGCCACTCAGCTGAATAGTTACATGAATCACAGTCATGAGAATGACCGTCATGGAACTGACAGACAGGACGATAGTAACCACTATTATGACAACAACTATCCTAGAAATCGCAACCGAAGCTCCGACCGCGGATGTGATCAGAAATACAAAAGATCAGTAATCCAACCGATTCGCCAATTTTGGCATAATAACCTAATATTGTAGTTCTATTTGTTTCACATCTCGAGACACATGTCAAGACATCAGTCAAGACACATGTCTCATGTATACTTTCTGAAGACACATGTCAAGACACCAGTCATGACACATGTCATGCTTATATTTCCAAGGCACGAGTCAAGACACATGACTCACGTCAATTCTGGAACATCCCTAAGAAATTCAGGGTACCCTCCAAAGGGTATATCCATTTTGTTGTGCCATGTATTAATCAGGCCACAAGAATTTCAGTACCATCACCGGCATGTCAGTGAGATATGTCACGTTTGCTCAATGACACTTTCATTTCTTGCATCCATATTTCATATATTTATGACCATATAGGGCGCCATTCATATTCCCCATGTACACGAAGGTTTTCCTTCATCCTAATGATAATATCCAAGCTGCGAACGCATTACCTCAGACAGATGCGTGTTGAATTTAATCCTAAATATGGACTACGAATAGCACGCCATGCTACGATTCATGATCAGGTACAGTGATGTTCAGGCTCCTGAATACATTCAGCTTGATTTTCCATCAGGAAAATCTGTACAAATTACCTATGCTTACAAGCATGTGCGTTGTTAGCCATGGTCGCTAAAATTTTCTAGCTGTCAGTAAGCCACGACTACTGAAGTCCTTTTACGCATAGCCAGTTGATTATTCCAAAATCTTCCCATACATTCCAGAAGAACCTTCAAGGAGAAGGACGGTACCATGAGATTATGTGTCGGCTACCGTCGATTTAAACAAATCACCATTCATAACCGTTACTCTCCTCCACATATTGACAAGATCGGATTCATTTAGGGTGTTAAGCACTTTACAAGATCGGATTCATGATCATGATGCCAACAGTGACGAGTGAAAGAGCAGGACATGTCCATGACTGCTATTCGTACACGACTTGGTCATGCTAAATTCGTGATTCTGTATTAGTCTCATAAATGCTCCAACAGCATTATGGACTTGATAAATTGAGTTTCCATGAACTCATAAGCAAATTCATCAGCGGTTTCATTGAGGATAACTTGATTTCCTCTAAGTCTAGAGAAGAACAGGAAGACCATATCTGAACTATGTTGCAAATTCTGTGACAAGGGAAATTTTACCCTGGAAATTTTTTTGTAGTATCAATTCTGTTTGATTACAGTGACACGCTGAATCACATGGATTTCTACGGTTAATCTTACCATGACTCGGCTTATGCGCAAAGGTGCGAACCCTACACTACATTAGGTGTTCCAAAAAATCCTACGCTAAGAGAAGTCTAATTTCGGAGTCTCATAGTTCCACAAATTTCTATGTATCAAGTTTCTACGAAGCAATATATAGTTACGTTCATATCTATTTACTTGACATGCCAACAGGCTAAGATAGAACACCAACTGACTGGGATGTTTATCCACCGTCGGAATTGTGATCAGAAATGGGACAAGATCTCCATGGATTTTGGTTACCAGATTAACGCAAATTCAGAAGAAGCATGGTGCTATTTGGGTTATTGTCAACCGTTTGACCAAGTCTGTAGAATCCTTACATCCGCAAGGATTTCAAAACCAACAGATTGATCGGACATGTTCCAGCCAAGGCTCATCCGATCACTTGGTAATCCGTCAGCTAACGGGCCAGACAAAGGTTCGCATATGTGCTCCTTATTTACGTTCACGTTCTTGTTCAAATTTCACGACTTGCTTTCACGCTAACGTTCATGACACTATTCACGTTCATGATTGTATCTTGGCTTACGATCTGACGTCCATTTTTGTTCTGGGAAGTTTTGCAAGAACTTGAGAGACCAGACTCAAGTTTAGTATAACTCTCTATCCTCAGACAGACGTTCCACGTCACATTCCACGTCTCACCTTATGGCATTTGGCGATACCGCCGTCGTATTCTATGTTCATGATATGTTTCACATGTCATGTTCATTCCACGTTCCTCATATCACGTTCACGATATGTTACACGTATCATGGATCAGGATATGTTTGCGCATACTACACTCACCATATCTCCACGTATCAGGTTCAAAATTTTTCCACGTATCACGTTCAAAATTTTTCACGTATCACGTTCAAAATTTTTCACGTACTACGTTTCTATACGTCTCGCGCATCGTTGCTAATTATCAGTTAAGTTAGATTGTTTTGCACCATAACGTTTTTGTATCCTTGCACGTTGATTCTTATTCCCTCGATCAAATTCAGGGGATCTATCTTACGTAGATGAAAATGAACTTTGCGTGTTTTCAAGTCAAGGTCAGGAGGACCAAGATTATCATTGTGTCAAGATCTTGGGAAGGAACCGTTCCAGGAGGGAAGCCACGTGGAAGCGGACAAGTTCATCCGGACTTCTTATCCGTTTTTCTCTTATTGATTAGATATGTCTTTCAGTCACGTCACGTTCCATGTCCTTCAAGACATGTCACGTTCCACGTTCCTTTCTACCATGTCATCTCCATGTCCTTCTATCTTTCATACCCTCTCAGTTGATTCGGGTATGTTCTCTTCAGTTTACTTTATCTATAATTCGGGGACGAATTATTCTTTTTAGGGGGAAGAGTTGTAAAACCCGCATGCTTTTACCATGAATAGTACCCTTACGGTAGTACGTACATGATTAGAACTTTCCTTTTATAACATGTTTACGTTTCACGTACAAGAATTACAAGTATTACGTACGTGTTATAACACGATAATTATTTATTACGTTTTAAGACACGATAATTATTATCAACTATAATTATAATCACGAACATGAAAATCATGAACGTAAATAATCACGAACCTATTATTATGTATTTACGTATATTTATTACGATTACGTATAAATAGTTATTACGACACGAACGATAGATAATTAAATCACGTAAACACGACACGAGAACACGTAAATAATTAGAACACGGGAAAAACAACGGGTTTCCCCTTTGGGGGCCCACATACCCACGAAATTAGGGAAGGAAAGGGCTAAGCCCATGCCTTTTTACCAAAACAAGAAAAGGAGAAAATATCTTTGTCATAATTCAAGATTTCACAAAAATATTAAAACCCTAGCCTCCTTTTCTCTCCTCTCTTGGCCGCCGGTTATAACACACCACAAGGAGGGTGTTGTTGATTTTTGGTGATCCAATTCTAGTAGATATCGTTCATGTTATCATCCTCCTTTTGTTCACGTAATTGGTATAACCTTTAACCTTTTTCTTTTTATGTTTTGATTTATTTAATCACATAAAATCATGATGTTTTTAATAAACTAACTAAAAACAAGTATTTAAACATGTTACTAATCATGGGGTATAATCAATCATGGGTTTAGGGGTGTTTTTGTTGTGGCCGACGCCTAACTGAACCCCAAAGGGGGTCTCGGCTTGGCATATATGCACACCACCGAGACCTTAAGGTCTCGGTTTGGTGATGATGTTGTCACGGCAGCAGCAAGGGGAAGAAACCCCAACCTAGGTCGGGGTATGATGATGTTTACAGGTCCGGTTCATGGGTTTTAATCACGGGTCCGGTTCACACATGTTAAAATAAAAAGACGGTCCGGTTCATGAGTTATTTTTCAAGGTTTATTATTTTTACAAGTTATATTATTTTTACAAGACTTAAAATTAAATTAATTAAAGCATGAACATGATTAATTTAATTTACATGACTTAGGTTATTAGTTTAATTATTAATACATGAATTTTAACCTAAGTATTTATCTTTAGTTAGACTATATAATTAATTAATTATTAAATACCATGACTTATAATTAATTAATTTACATGACTTAGGCTATATTATTAATAGTTAATAATACATGTTTTAACCTAAGTATTTACCCTTAATTTAATTAAAATCATGTTATATTTAATTAAATACTTTAACCTATAGTTTATGTAATTTACATGTAATAATTAATAAACTATACTATATAATCACATGACTTAGAATAATAATCAGAGAACACTTAAGCTTATATATTTAGCTTAATTAACCAGCTTATATCTATTTATGGAAACTTTCTATTTTTAGAAACTTATTTATTTAAGGCAGTTAATCTATTTATGGAAACTTTCTATTTTTAGAAACTTATCTATTTTAAGCAGTAATTCTATTTTTGGAAACTTTCTATTTTTGGAAACTTTCTATTTTTGGAAACTTTCTATTTTTGGTAACTTTCTATTTTTGGAAACTTTCTGTTTTAGGAAACCTGCTATTTTTAGAAAGTTACTTATTATTACACAACAAGTATAATAATACATGAAATACAAGTAATACTTAATCAGAATAGACAGAATATACGATAAACACGGTATAAAGCTTAAAACAGTAAAACATGACATGAACATATAAAACAAGCTAAGACATGATATAAAACCAGTTACGTATTCAATAATCAGATACTTATACACGTATGTATTTATGTAGCATTAGTGATACCGAAGTAGGACCTTCTTCCGTTCATCTTCTTCGTTCACTGGACATAAGGTACGGATTCTCCGTCCTTTCAGTATGGACATTCTTTCCTTATTAGGATTCCCCGTATGCAGCCAACTGTTTTCCCTATTATATGTTTTATATGTTTTGATTGCTTATGTTTAATTAGAATACCTAAAGCCATATACATTCATGACCAGTTTCACCTAGTTATGGAAGTACCATAACCATAACACTAGAGGCACTGGTGTTATGACTTCCCCATGGCGGAGTGATTGCTCGTGGCGTCCCTTCAGCTTTTGGCCGTATTATTATTATTATCAGGTGTGGCGTATGGGTGCATCCTAGTTACATGTTTTCAGTAGATTACTCAGTGTGAATGTGGTGTTTGTCTTGCATCCTTCACAAGGAGCTGATCCCTCCTACCCAAAACCAGTATATTAAATTAGAGGCAGCCCCTCTAATTTGCATGACGAGGTCACTCCTCTAAGTATTCATGCACGTTGATTATTCATGACCTATATTGGCTAATGGTAAATATGTTAAACAGTTTTTACAAGATAAACATAAGGCTTTTCAAACTATAAAACCAGTTTTACTAAGATATAACCAGGTTTTCCAGGACATATACATTTCCGCTGCTATATGTTATTCATGCTTATATTATTCATTTCATGCTTGTATATCCGTGCACTGAGCGTTATGCTCAGCCGTTACTTTCCTTTCCATGTCCCAAAACGGTAGGTACTCTAGGACAGACTCGAGCATTTGGAGGACGTGCATAGGATGGAAGCTGCCATAGACTTCTTTTCCTTTTGCCTTCATATATTTATGCTTGTGTAGTCTTTGTTCAGTTCATTTACTTTATTTATGTTTTGGGCTTATGTTTGGTAACCGATGTTTGATTCCGGTTTTCCCTATGGTCATGTATGTTTTACTACATATTACCTTGCATGCTTTGATGACACGCCATAATTACGCGTAACGGTCCACTTATCAAAGTGGGCTGTTACACGCATGATAGTATATACACGTCCAGTAGTCGGAGGTGGCTTGGAATCAGCATGCCCAGAAGTACCCTCAATATCACCCTTCTTGCAATCTTTCATCATGTGGCCCTATTGGCCACATGTGAAGCACGTGCCACTACCACGGCGACAAGGCCCTGGGTGTCTGCGATTACATGTGGTGCAAAGAGGGTGAGTGTACCCTCCAATAGGTGCTCTAGCTGGTTGGGAGCCTGATTCAGAAGATATGTGTGAGACATGATTATTAGGGTACAAACATGACTACACAAAAGTTTAGATTGTAATACCAGATGAAGCTGCTCGGTTGGGCTGTGAACCTCTGCGGTCCTGATCTCGTCTGTTGCCAGTGTTCCTCGTAATAGATGCTGAAGTGTCAGAATTTATGAATCATAAAGCAACATAATCATAGAAATGGAAAATTATAGGGACCTGTTGTTGCTGGAGTTGTTGGCGATGTTACGGTAGTTGTCCCTACCGCCACGCCTATCAAAATCATAACGGTCCTGAGTCTGACCGTTTACCTTAGGCTAGTACTGCTGAGTGGCCGGTTAGGACCGGTCCCCAGTCTATTTCCTGAACGATGCAATTGTATAGAGAATAATATAAAATGGAAGATATTGAATTGAATGAAATGATTAACGTTGGATGATTGGGATATACCTCTTCTCGGATATGTCTGCTTCACCAAACTCGTCTCTCTCTTGCAGCATCTCTAGCTTGCGGGCTACATCTGCCACCTATGTCACAGTAGTAAATGTAGCACACACCAAGTTATTGGCGACAGAAGTACGAAGAGCCCAGCGAAAATGATATGCCTGCTCTTCTGCTGTCCCGGCTGCTGTGCCTAGGAAACCAGCAAGTCTAAGGAATCTCTGCATAAATATTGTACTATTCTCTCCATCTATTTGTAGAATGCCATGATACTCCCTCTTGAGTCAATCCTGCTCAGCTTTCGGAAAGAACTGACCCATAACCAACTCCTTAAACTGAGCCCAAGTCAAGCTAGTAACCCAGTCGTCGCCTCCATTTGAATGCTTGAGTGCTTTCCACCATGCCAGCACATCTCCCTCAAATTTTTAACAAGCAAGTCTCGCCTTAAAGAGGGGATCACATCTCATGGCGTCGAAAATCTTCTCAACGTGTGCAATCCATCTCTCAGCCTCAGATGGACTGTCAGTCTGCTCAAAAGATTTAGGTCGCTGCTTATTGAACCTTTCCAGCCATGTGATGAGAGTAACTAGTGGTGGAGGAGGAGCGTTGTTATGATTCTGGTGCTGATTATGAGTGGCTTGAACCTCAGCACGAATCTTATTTCTGAGTTGGGGAAGTAAAGCTTGAAAAGCAGCTTGGATAGCTGCCTGCATATCTTGCTCACATGTGTTAACCATCTGACAGTTTAAAACAAAATGCAATGATTAATCTGATTAGAACATAAGATAAACATAAGAAAATGATGCATGAAACAGTTTATGAAGGCATAGCCAACAAAAATGACATGAGTTTGGGTGAACGCCTATGTGTTAGTTCACCAAAACAAAATTGACCTGATGAGAGTGAACGCATATAGGTCGGTTCACTAAAACAAAATTGACATGGCGAGAGTGAACGCCTATGGGTCGGTTCACCAAGACAAAATAATGCGAATAAAAGCACATGCGACTAAATATGGTCAGTCCTGTATCAACCATTACTTAGTCAAAATACCTGAAACAATGATACATGAAACAAATGCATGAAAACAAACTGTCAGTTTTAGGAAGACACTGATGACTACCCACTAGCCACAGGTCAAGTTTTTCGAGCCTACAGGTCGAAACCTTGTCTCTGATACCATAATTGTAACACCCAATTTTGATAAATGGAACATCACAGGATAATTATGGCGTGTCATCAAAGCATGCAAGGTAAATGTCTAAAACATTAAATGACCATAAAGGAAAATACCGGAATCAAACATCGGTAGTCCAACATAAGCTCACATACATGAATATAAGTACTGAAAGGAAAGGACTAAACAATGTCCAAAAGAAAATAATGTATGAAAATGCATAAGGTAAAAGGGGATGGATAGCTTCCGTCCAGATGCACATAATCTCAAGGTCCTAAGTGCGTCCCTGAGTACTTGCCGTTTGGGAACATGAAAAGGAAACGGCTGAGCAAAACGCCCAGTGAACGGATATATAACATAGTATGAATGACATAAGCATAATAAAGACTAATAGCAGCGGAAATGTATAAGTCCTGGAAAACCTGGTACATGTTTATAAAACTGGTTTTATAGTTCAAAAAGACTTATGTTTTTATATGAAAACCGTATTTCAATTAGCCAAGAGCCCATATAGGTCATGAGGTATCAACGTGCATGAATACTTAGAGGGGTGGCCTCATCATGCAATTAGATGGGTTGCCTCTAATTATACTGGTTTGGGTATGAGGGATCAACTCCTTGTGAAGGATGCAAGGCACACACCACATTCACCATGAAAATCCTGTAAACGCCCCACATGATAATATAGATAAATGGCCGAAACTAAAAGGGACGCCACGAGCAATCACTCCGTTGTGGGAAAGTCATAACACTGGTGCCTCCAGTGTTATGGTTATTGTACCTCCATAACTAGATGACGTGGCATGCATGTATATATAGCTCAGGCATTTAAAATAAAACATAAGCATTCAAAACATATAAAATAACTGGGGAAAATAGATGGCTGCAAACGGGGAATCCTAATCATACATATGAAGGATTGTCCATACCGAAGGACGAAATATCCGTACCTTATGTCCAGTAAACGATGAAAGATAAAAAGATGGAAAGTCTTACTCCGACTTCACGAGTACTACATAAATTAGGGACATGTATGAGTTGTCTGATTACTGAGTGTGTTGTGTGTTCTTAACTTATTTTATATGTTCTTGTCATGCTTTACTGTTTTAAATGTTATCTTGTATTTATTCATGCTTTACATGTATTCTAATTATGTATTTCATGTGTTATTGTATTACTATACTTTTAGTGTCATAATAAGTAACTTTCTAAAGATAGCATGTTTCCAAAAATAGAAAGTTTTCAAAAATAGAAAGTTTTCAAAAATAAAAAGTTTCCAAAAATAGTAAGTTTCTAAAAATAGAAAGTTTCTAAAAATAGCAAGTTTACTGAAATAAAAAGTTTCCATAAATAGAAATAAGCTGGATTAATAAGTCTAAAAATATAAGCTAGTTCTTATTAATCATAAGTTATAAGTCATGATAGTTTATTAGTAAAGTCTATTAAATTAAATACTTAGGCTAAAATAACTATTAATTAATAATGATAAAGCATGGTTTATTAATTAATAAAATGTCATGGTCCATTTAATAAACTTTACCTTATACAGTTTAATTAAATTAAGTCATGGTCTAATTTAATTAAGCCTAAATAAATACTTAGGTTATAACATGTTTCATTTAAATAAAATAAAATAACTTAAGTCATGAATTATTTAATTAATTACTAGTTCATGTAACTTAAGTAAAATAATCAATTAATTAGATGTCGAAATAAAATACTTAGGTTATAACATGTATTAATAATATAACCAAAGTCATGCTTTTAATTAAATAAATTAATTAGTCCATATGAATTAATTTAATTAATTAACTTAATAAAATAAAGGCAAATAAAAATGTATCCCGAGCCCCGAAACCCGAGACCACAAAATCGAGCACCAACCACCACCACACAGCCGCTGGCTGGTGGTAGTGGCCGGCGGCTGCTGCCACTGCTAGGCTTCGGTTCACACCGGCCTAGCCGGTGCTCCCCTCGCCGAGCCAATCTACCCACCAAGACCATATAGGTCTTGGTTCCCACTGTCCTCACCAAGGTTCTCACTGAGGACCTTGGTTTTGCTGCTGTCTGAACCACAACCACACCGAGCCCCATTGGTGTGTCTCGACTGTGGACCAAAAACAACACCGAGACCATGGTTGGTCTGGTTTGGTGTGCGGCAGAAACAAAACAAACCAAACACCCCGAATCTTGTATACCCCATAATCATTAACATGTTTTTAATTATGTTCTTAATAGATTTAACACACATGAACATAATTAAAATAAAAGAATAAAAAGATGAAGGTCTGTTTAATACCGATTATGTGGATGAAAAGGGAACTGAAACACGAACACGAATACGTACAAACCAAAGATCAATCACCAAAATCGTCCTTGTTTTTCCCTTGGTGGTGTCGCGGCTAGGAGCTAAGAGGGGGCTATGATTTCTTTTGTTTTTGCAAAAAAAAAATGAATAATGAAATCCCTGGGATTAATTTAGTTACTAGTTGGATTTCAAATGGGGCCCTTTCCCCTTCTTCTTGTTGTCGCGGACACACAAGCCCAAAACACAAATCCATACGTTTTTCATGACTTAATTATTTTACATATCTGTTCGTGTTTAAATGTCGTGAATTTTATATTATACGTAAATACTTAACGTGCATTAACAATACTAGCCAGGTACCCGCGCAATGCGGCGGCGGGTACCTGGTGACAATTTTTATCGCAAACAAATGTTGGTTGTTTATACGTTCTTTCTAACTTAAAAAGAATTACAATTTTCATTTGGAATAAACATTACAATAACCAAGCTAAAATTTCACACACCAACCTATCTGTTATAGTTCAATGGAAATGTTGAAAACAAACATAATTTTCCAACCACAAACACCAGCCGCCACCAATATGTTTTTTCCCAAAAGCAAACCTCCCAACTCCTTTCATCTTAAAACAATTAAACCAAACAAAACTGATGATAATAATAATCCAGAAACTCTTATATCGTTTCCTACACAAGACACAACAACATATAAGCTTTTTCTTTCAAGTCCACTGAATTGTTAATGCAAAAAAAAGTAGACAAAGACAAATCCTATTTGTTGCATGTATTCATTCGTGTGAGTCGCGAAGCAACTGTGTCCTTGTTCGAATCTTGTAACCCAATGTTTTGGCTTCAAGAACTTGAAAAAGCTCTCGGGCGGTTGACTGAATGTTTTTGGTTGGACGTGAAGACAATTTGATTATGATAGACAATTGTGGATTTGTTTGATAATTGTCGATTTGAGCAATGAAGTATTTGTTTACGGATAAATTCTTAGTCGTAATAGATGTGAATCTTCTGTTGTTCGAGGTTTGATTGAGGCGTATTTTGTGTGTCTAATATATATTGTGTGTTGTAGTGCGTTATTTATTTTTTGTTATAATGGCTTTATAAATGATATACGTTACAAATTGACTGAATTGAAAAGGTGTGATGTTTTTGTTATTAAGTAGGCTGTTATGATTCATAAAATAATAAAGATTCATAAAGATTCATAAAGTCTATTTAACATTTAACATTTATTGGTTTGTTGTGGAATGTTTGAGGCTAAAAATAGAAATGTTTTAGGCTGAAAAAATTAAGACTTTCTAAGATAGAAAAAGGCATAAACCTTTTATAAAGTAGTAAGATACGTAGTTCTTGTAATTCAATGTTTGTGACACGTGTCATATGTTATTAATGACAATTTTTAAATTACTCGTGTTTTTATGTAATGTGTTGTTCATGGTATTTTATGCGGGTTTTACAGTGTTTGCGACGACAACAGGTTTTAATCGGTTTTGGTGATGATGAAATGTGTGTTATAGGGCTAAGATTAATGGGATCTTTGTGTTAGAGACACAAACAAACAAATTAAAAAGCATTGCTTGTTTGTTAAAATAAATTGTTAAATCATCTTTAATTAAGAGATGACTTAATATACAATATCAATTTTATTATTTTATAAAATTTATTTATTTTTTTATTATGTAAAAGACAAATAATTTCATAAGACATAATAAATGAAATCCTTTATATAATAAGTCAATTGATTCTTTATCAATTGGTACTAAAGTAATTCGCATGATAATTTTGCTCAAAAGACAATCGTAAATCTATTCAATTGATACAAAAGTAATGTTGTTGGACTTAATTTAGTGTAAAGTTTTAAAAACATATTCAAGAGATGAAGAGATCATTTTATTTCGTTTAAAAAGTTGTAATTATAATAAAATCATTAGATATGCAAACAGCTACAAACCAAAATTGGATATGTGAACTTGTTGTCTACCAATATCCTTGACTTTCAAAAATCATATTGTTTTTTTTTCCTTTTCTATAAAAGGAATTTAATAATTAGTCAATTGTAATTGACAAGTACAATAATAAGTTATAGATGTGATGGCAACCTTTTCAAGAATGCCCATAATGTTTATAGCAAATGGCCAAATATTCTTAAATTTCTCATTCATTATTCAACAAACACCAAAAACAGCACATACCCAATGTCCAATTTTTCTGAAATATTTTGCATCTACAAAACTCCAAATAAAGTTTCATATACGGGAGACATTTTTTTCAAACATTTATAAAGTTTCATATACGGGGGACATTTTTTCAAACATTTTTCTGAAAATAAGAATAACTTATTTTCATTTTGAATTCTAAAAAACACTTTTTAGTCAGTTCGATTATCTTTTTACAACTTTAAAAAAAAATAACGAGCATTGACTAAAATATGCAAAAATTGCATGCTGTTTTTGTCTATTAAAGTTAGGGTTTTTTATAACTAATTTTTAAAAGTTTTCTTAGACAATACATAATGTTCAAACAAAATAATTGAAAATCATCCAAAATTACTACTATGGGTATTTCTTAAAACTTCTTATACACAAATTCAATTAAGTATTTTTATTGGTTAGTTTAACTATTAATAATTATAATTTACATATTAGGAGAAGGCAAACGGGCAACAAGTTACGCCGCTAGCCTTTTTTGTATAGCAAAACCAAGTCTATTAAATACAACGTTTGTGGATTTGGGAGTCAAAACATTACTATTCATAACACGTTGTATTCTCGTAAGTAGCTCCACCGCCTCAGGTGCAAGGAAACCAAATGTATCAAACGCGAAAGGAATAAACACGTGTTGATTTTCAACACATGCTTTCTCGTGTTTAGTCACTTTGCACGAGGCGGCTTTTATAGCAGCCTGACCCGCTGTAAAATCTCGACTGCCTAGCCCCACGAGAGGAGAAACCCCTGTCAAATCAACGCACGCATGTTTACCTCCAACCCATCCAAAAACCAAAACATCAGCGGGTCTCAGTGTGGATCTTCCATCTGACGGGTCGGTCAAGAAATTCACAGGTGCCTCTTTCTTAGCGGAGATCCCGGCACGCCTACATATGTCGTAAAGAACGTCCCTAACAAAATCATGTCGATACTTGAATCCCGGAAGTTCTTTACAATGAACCGCATGTTCCCCAAAAGAATCCAAACACGCCTTGCGACAAATAGGGCATATAGCATCAACCAGAAATAATGGAATCATAAGGCGATACTTAAGGATAGTGCGGTATTCCACCGGCGACATATGTTGACCGAGCCCGTCTATGGGAATAGCTTGTAGGAAATCTTGAGCATGTGGTGCGCGCAGACACTCGAAAACTGCTTTCTGTTTAACCGTCATGTCAAAGTGGGCTTCCATATCTTTGACCATCTCACTAAAAAGGGCACTCGCCAATGTTTCTTGGGCTTTAGATGGGACGGTGTCCTTATTAGCGAAAACGCTAAAATCAAAGCTTGGAATCGTATCACAAAGACAAGCCAAAGCAGAAACGTAATCATCGTCCATACCACATATACCACTGTCACGTAAGATGTGGTCTTGTAGCACCCAAGATTGGGCCCTCGAGGCCACAAAAACATAGGAGGAGACCACTTTTGCTGAGTACAAGCCCAACCCACCAAGACGAATGGGTAAAGAAGCAAGTCTCCACTGCAAGTCACCAAAAAAAGGTCCTCCACAAACCACTATATTTTCGATCGAACCACGCAACCCTTTGTCAAAAAACAAAGCCGCCTCCTCCATGTGTATAGGTTGACATGTCCTTAAACCAAAATATAGTTTAGCAATACCCATACATGAACGAAGCAAAAGGAGCTCACTTTGCGGGTCATGAAGTTGTGGAAGAAGACACATCAAGTCAACAGCATTTACGGCTCTCTTCATAGCCAACCCACTAATAAAATCTGCATCTCTACTAACAGCTCCCCCAAGAAGCTTCACACCCAAAGACGGCCTACGAATATCAACCAGAAATAAACCCTCCCGAAGCTTCGTACCATTACAAGAAGGCCAAAAAATCTCTGTTTTCTTGATGTTAAGTTCAAGACCCAAACCTGGACCAGTCGTCTTTATAATGTCTAACACCTTGGATACCTCTTCTGAATCTCCAATAATGGTTCCATCATCAAGATACCAAGCATGAAGAAGAAGCTTGCAACTGTCTCTGATCTTATGTACAAGCGGGTGCAAGACAAGAGCAAAAAGAAGAGGTCCCAATGGGTCGCCTTGTTGCACTTCGGTGGCAGACCAAATATGCGTGTCTCCTATATACAACCTCGCTGCTTGACCATATAAGAAATTTACCCACAAAGAAATAGAAGGACACCTCACCCTAACTTCATGAAGTAGTGTCGATCTATCCACAAGGTTAAATGCATTTGAGAAGTCCACAGTGAGCATTGCAAGAGACCCATCATTATGGTATTCAGTCAACACCCTATTAGCGCTATGTAAAACAGCCTCAGCACCACCCGACACTCCGACTCCAAACTGGAAATCGCCAAGGTACTTGGACATTTCCTTACCCACACCTTTCATAGCAACCTTGGAAACCAAACGTCTCCATATAGTGCCCACTGCAATAGGTCGAATCCCGTTATCAGGTTTTAGTAGAGGCGTGAGAGGAGCAGATGCAACAAACTCTGCCAAAATAGACGGACACCTCCCTGCCAGCCATAAATTAACGACCGATGTGATGGCCATTAATAAATCTGTGGCAGTAGCAGAACCCTCTCCACACAGAGCATCTAATATATGTTGTGCCCTCAAACCATCTCTCCCGCATGAGGTGCCTTTCGGAAAGGATTTAATGCAACCAAAGACACAATCAATCTCTGCTACAAGAGGAGACTCATAAAAAGTGTTGCTTGGCATGGATGGGGGTGGCTTATAAGGATGCTTAGCCTCCAAGGCTTTAATAGTATCACCCGAGTATGGAGCTACACCAGAAGAGGATAGCACTTTTACTGCAGCTGTAAAGTGCCCATCCGCAACCTTGCGAAGACATTGTCTGATGTTGGTATTGCCCGTTGTTCTATCCTCCATCAAATCACCTCGACCCTCACCAAAGGATCCCGACCTAGCAACATCCAACATGTTTTGAACTAACGTTGCGATACCATCATCTTTCCCCATGTAGCTAGTGACTTCAAGATAGAACATTGTTGCAAAGATTTTCTATTGTCGGACCTACGCTCTTGTCTAGTCTTGGGCCTACATACCTGCAGCGTACATCGTGGAAGAAGTAACAACTTGACCCACGCACCAACGGAATCGGGTCGGGCGACCACTTGGTAAAGAACTGTTTTTAACGCCTGAGAGAAAGCGAGACGACATCCATAGGGAAAACTCATGACAGTTGTGATAGGCAATTTAAAAACACGATCAAGAAGCTCAACATCTAAAGCCAACCCTTCAGTTACTTCTATCTCGTATTCATTATAATAAGGCTTGGAAATTCCAACAATGTAACCATTCATGTCGCCTGGCTCGTTTGAAGGACGAACAAGACCATCTTGGTGATGACATGACCGACTCACAGCATGGAAAGTCATACAATCCCCACATAACCATTCTTCAGATGCCTTCAAAGTTTCCTCGACTGCCATATATAATCCATGGTCCGTAGAAATAGCCTCACGTAATGCATCTTTACGTTCATCGGTCGAAAAATGGTGCCTCTTAATATGAGAAAACAAACGAGCAAACCCTTTATTGCCCACTTGACCATCCGGGCAACAATGAAAACCTCGAAATAGACATGGCCAAGTTCCGTCCGAAGAGGTAGATGATGATGTCATGAAAATAGAATGATTAATATGTATGAAAATGGTTTGAAAGAAAAGGATGGTGTGTTTTATGTATGTTTTGTGTTTGAGACATTTTCACAAACACTTGGTGTGTAGAAAAACATTTAAGGGGATTTTAAGATAAAGAATATGAAAATTGCAATGAGTATTTGCGTTTTATTGTTGTGAAATCAAGAAAGGTTATAAGGCTACATTATTTTCGGTTGTATTGGCACAATTGTGTTGGATTTTTGTAGTTCGATTAGTGACGTTGGGTTTGTGAAAAGTGGTAATTTATTTTGGGTAAGTTTATGATTTACAACACTAGAGGAACCGATGGAGGACTTCAATAAGTTTCTAAATTATTCTATGTTTTCAATAAGTGAGTGTTATTACATAGATAATTCATAAATGTGATACCAAATCATGGCTATAACTATGTTACTTTTTCACTTGGTCGCATAACGACGTTAAAAAATATAAGTTATGTTATAATATGCAAAGGTGGTTAATTGGTTACTGTTCATGTATATGTCCGGAACACATGACCTGATCCGAAACAAACTAAAGGATCTGGAACGCACGAACTCTTCTAGAAGGAATCAGCTCTAGTCAACGGAGAAGTCAACAGACACACTTCCTATAAAATAGAGAGTGTGTCCCCAATCGGGCCAACCAAGGCCCATCACCATTCCCGACCTTTTAGGGATTTGACTAGTATAAATACCCCATTTGGGTTCAAGGTTTAGGTTAACTCTTTTACCCTTATCACTTTTTACTTATATTATTATATTCTCATATTCTTCTTCGGATTTTTACCCTTTACTTATTTTTACGCCGGAGCTTGGTCTGGGTTCTCACACCCGGACGAGGCTAACACGTTGCTTTGGTTTCAGGTAATCCGAAGCGTACATCACACCAGATCCGAACCGGTCATACCATTCGGATCCTCGCAAGAAATTGCACGAACATTTGGCGCCATCCGTGGGACTTGATATTCTATCTACCAGTTGTTTAGAATGGCAGATCCTACTCCTCTTGTCACTCCGACAGGTCCTAACCTTCTGATCGACTTGACCTCACCAAACAATCAGAATCTCACAAAGGAACAACTCGAACAACACATCTCAACCTTGCGGCTACTAGTCAAGGAGCATAACCGGAACGCCGTTGAACCCGTCCGTCTAAGTTTCAACGAGGAAGACGAAGGAAGCAACAACACTAAGATAGTAAGAGGCAAGGTGGTGTACGATGCGGATTTAAAGAAACCTTTCAAGGAAGCAGTCAAATCTCCTCTCACTCAAAGGATCATTGACTTCTACGGACCTGAGTACAAGATGCCTGCCACTGTCAAGACATATGACGGAACGGGTGATCCGGAGGATCATTTGAACCGCTTCACCGGAGCAGCCAATTCCGGTGAATGGCCAATGCCGGTATGGTGCAGGATTTTCCAGCAGACATTAGAAGGGGGAGCTAGGGGATGGCTTGAAAGCTTGGATACGGACAACATTGATGAATGGGATGAACTAAGGAAAGTATTTGTCAAGAGATACTCGATCTGAAAGCTATGTCATAAGGGCCCTCACGAGATAACCAAGATTGTAAGAAAGGCAAATGAATCACTAACAGATTTTAAAGAGCGATGGACAGTCGAAGTAGGTCTTATCCATGGAGTTCCGGAAGTCATGAATATTTCGGCATTTATGGATTCGGTTAAAAGTCCGGAGCTGGCAAAAAGGTATTCGAACAAAGTTCCTGAATCGGTGGACGAAATGATGGAGAGGTTGGATGACTTTGTTCGATCCGAAGAAGCATTCGCAAATACCGAACTGCCAAAAAGAGAAGGATCTGAGCCGTACCGAAAGCCTAACCCTCCCACCCAAAGAAGGGACGATCGCAACCAAAAATACCATGGCTAGAACAACAATAGAAGAAATGATGGGCGAGATGCATATAAGGGAAGAGATTTCTTCAACAACAGAAACAGGGATAGAGACAACAGAGCACCATACCCACCACCTCGAAATGACAATTACCACAGGAATGACTAGAACCGAAACAATTATCATGACCGAAACAGAGTGGCCCCGGTCTTAAGTGTTAATTCCATGACAAAGAATCTAAAAGAAATCATAGCAACCGAAACACAGCTTCGTCTACCTCCTCCCCGTCCAATGAACAATTCGGCAAGAGGTGGAAACATGGATCGTTATTGTGATTATCATCAGGACAAGGGGCACTTCACTAACGACTGCATCCAATTGAGAAAGAAAATTGAGCTAGCCCTAGAATCTGGAAAGCTGAATCACCTTGTCCCAGACGTACGCCAGAGAGGACGAGAAAATCGAAGAGAAGAAGCTCCAAGGCAAGACAAGATAATAAACATGGTTCGAACAATACCGGAAAGGGAGAAAAGGAAGGCTAGAGAAGCAACCGAAAGCTGGATGAGAGCCCCAATCACCTTTCCACCGTTGGAAGAAGATGAGATGTCTGATGATCCAATCATTATAGAGGCCAAATTGGGAGGCTATTTAGTAAGAAGAGTATACGTTGATGAGGGAGCGTCGGTGGAATTTATGTTCGAACACTATTTCGAGAAATTGCCAACAAGCATCAAGTCAAAACTGAGAAACACACAAACTGATCTCGTCGGATTCGCTGGAGAGGTGGTCAAGCCGATAGGAAAGATCGAGTTAGAAGCCAGTTTCGGATCAGATGGCTTAGTTCGAAGAACTCACATGAAATTCGTAGTGATTAGCGCCCCATCACCGTATAACGTGATCCTAGGGAGAACGAGCATCCGGATTCTCCGGGCAATACCATCAACCATTCATGCCATGATGAAGTTTCCCACCCCAAGAGGAATAGCCTCGCTAGTCTCTCGATCAGTCATCATCTCGGAATGTAGGCAAATAGCAAAAACACAAGCACCAACGCCCACAACCAAAGATAAGGCCATGATGGCTGAGTTACCATCAGGTACGGAAAGCATCATGATTAACCCTGCTTATCCGGAACAGCTCACCACAATCAGTGGCGGATTAACTAAAGCTTGCCAAACAGCATTAAAGAACCTTTTAAAAGATAACTTGGATGTCTTCGCATGGGAACCATCAGACATGACAGGAGTGCCGAGACGAATCATGCAGCATAATTTGAATGTTAATGAGAGCTTAGACCCGGTATGTCAGAAAAGACGAATGCTAGGGTCCGAAAAGAGCAAGGCCGTAACCAAATAAGTGGAAGAACTAGTGGCGGCAGGAATAGTCAGACCAGTAAAGTACCCAACATACATTTCCAATCCGGTCAT
The DNA here is from genome assembly GCA_025667525.1 of Glebionis coronaria. NCBI lineage: Eukaryota > Viridiplantae > Streptophyta > Magnoliopsida > Asterales > Asteraceae > Glebionis > Glebionis coronaria. The sequence continues at coordinate 194,729,311 of CM046877.1, read as the reverse complement.
GGTAAAAAAGAGTGATGGGTCGTGGAGGATGTGCGTGGATTTTAAAAATCTTAATTCAGCATGTCCGAAGGACTACTACTCACCGCCGGACATTGATGAAAAGATTGAGTCTGTAGTGGAATCTCGCTTTAAGTGTTTCTTGGACGCATATAAGGGTTATCATCAAATTCAAATGGCTCCGGAAGATGAATAAAAAACAACCTTTTATACGGATCAAGGCGCGTTTTGCTACACCAAGATGCCTTTCGGATTAAAAATGTCGGAGCAACATATCAAAGGCTAGTTGACTCGGCTTTTCAAAGTCAAATACGACGAAATATGGAGGCATATATTGATGATATGGTGATAAAAAGTAAGGATGAAAGGAGCATGTTAGCAGACGTGGCAGAAACCTTTGACAACCTCAGACAAATCAACATGAAGTTAAATCCGATTAAGTGCTCGTTTGGAGTAGAAGGAGGCAAATTCCTGGGGTACATCATCACTCCGGAAGGTATACAAGCGAATCCAAAGAAAACCAGAGCCATTGTCGATATCCAATCACCGAAAACATGGAAGGAAATGCAATCGTTAAGTGGCAAATTAGCAGCTTTGAATCGATTCTTATCACGATCTGCCGAAAGGGCACTTCCATTCTTTAACACCCTAAAGAACATCACAAAGGAGAATAAGCATGAGAATAAATGGACCACGGAGGCGAAAGAGGTGTTCCAGCAATTGAAGAAGTTGATCATGAACTTGCCAACCCTTACTACTCCAAGGCCAAAGGAACCCCTGTACATGTACTTGGCAGCATCACAAGAATCAATCAGTGCAGTGCTACTTACTGAAAGGAATGGAAGACAGTGTCCGATTTATTATATTGTCCGAACACTCAGCGATGCGGAAAAGAACTATTCTCCTATGGAAAAACTTCCTTTAGCCTTGCTAAAAGCGTCAAGGAGACTTAGAAGATATTTCGAAGGCCACGAAATAAATGTGATCACAGACCAACCAATCAAGCAAATATTAAGCAAGCATATGCATCCGGAAAGCTAGCTAAGTACACAATTGAGTTGGGGGCTTACAAGATAGAATACAAACCAAGGAACGCAATCAAGGGGCAAGTCTTGGCAGATTTCCTAACTGAATCACCTATAGGTCAGGCAGCAGAAGAATTTTTCCAGATGCCCATTCCGAAACCGGGAAAGGACGAAACAGAAATATGGACCCTCTTTAAAGACGGAGCATCCAGTGCCCAAGGTGCAGGAGCCGGATTGGTTCTCATCAGCCCAACCGAAACCGAATACACTTACGCTCTCCGGTTGAATTTTGAAACCACCAACAATGAGGCAAAATATGAAGCCATTCTAGCAGGTTTGAGAATTGCAGTACAAATGAAAGTAGGAAAGATCGAGGTTCGATTAGACTCAAAGTTGGTAGCAAACCAGATCAACGGAACATACGAAGCGAGTTGTGACAGAATGATAAATTACCTAGCCGAAGCAAAGGCCTTAATACCAAAGTTCTCTCATTTTGCAATCATAAACATACTGATGTAGGATTTTTGTATACCCTTTTAGGAAAAAGAGGCAACAAAGTAGTGGTAAGCGTTAAGTGTCGGTTTAGGAAAACCGAGCACTAATGACCCTTAAGAAGGTGAGTTCGTTCTCGAGGAGGCACGTGTGTTGTGTAATGAATGATTGATTATGTTTTTGATTATTGATGAGAAGAAAAAGAAGAGAAAATGACGAAGACGAAAAAAAATAGAAAAATAAGGCAAAAACACTACTAGAAAGTTACGACGAAGAACGTAAAAAGCACAAAATTTAAAATTTTAATCTAAAAATTCCTAAAAATTACTAAAAAAAAATCCCAAATAATATTCTAAGAGTTTACAAAAAAATCCAAACTTGCCAAAACCTTTTAATTAATTTAATAATGACTTTTTAATGCTAATTAAAGCCCTAAAATCACTTTTAAATATTAAAAAGCCCTAAACAAGATTTAATAGTTTGTAAACCTCAAAAATGACCTAATTAAACTAAAAACTATTTTTAAAAAAAATTTTAAAACCAAATTAAACTATTTTAAACTCCTAAAAACTATTAAAATCTATTAAATCTTAAATTAATTCTAAAAATTAATTGAAAAGCCTAAAAATTATTCTACAAATGGGAAAAGTCTTAATTAATGATAAAGAACCTAGGAAAAATGAAAAAGAAATTAAAATAAAACTTTTTATTTTAATGAATAAAATAATATTAAAATATTCTAAAAAAATTAAAAGTCCTCAAATAAATTCTAAAAAATTCTCAAAAATCCTAAATAATCTAACTAAGAGGAAAATGTAAACAAAAGTTTCCTAAAACCTTTTAGTTAATTTTATATTAATTTTTAAAGTTGCCAAAAAACCCTAAAATTAAATAAAATCAAAAATTAAAGTTTTTGAAAACTTTTTTATATGTAAACCTCAAAAATAAGAATCAAAACCTAAAAATTATTTTTCCTAAAAATGAAAAATCTTTTTTCTATTTTTTAATGATTTAATAAAATACGTCTATTAAATAAATGCTATAAATTAATTAATTAAAAGGAAAATTAAGAAAATTAGCCAGAAAAATCCCTAAGCCTAGTCTAATCCTAAGAAAAATAAAAGACACAAAAAACGCTGGACAAATAAGCTCAAAATAAGTTAATTAGCCCACGGCTTATATTTATTAAGCTTACTGAAAAATAGGTTAAATGAAATAACTTTGCACCCTTGGTCAGTAAAAGACCCAAGGGCGCAATGGTTAAGTGTGATGTGTGTGAGAGTGGTGGCGGGGGTTCGAGCCTGAAGAACCCCTTTTTGGACGTTTTATTTTTTTTCTTTTTTTTTTTAACTTTTCAATCCAACACAGACCCTCTTTAAGCTAATAATCACAAACCAATTTCACTTTTTCAGCCAAGATTAAACAAATTCAAGATCAAAAACGTATGCAGTTTCAACCTTTTGAAGAACAAGCTTTTGTGCTTTGTTCTTTTTCTTCACAGGGTATGAGAAACCAAGAGGACTTGGTTTTGTTGTGTTTGATGGTGATTTTCTTGGTACAAAGGCACCCTTGTGCTCTTTCTGAGCACAAGGAGTCAAGATAAGCTAAGATAAAACACTTAGCACACAATGATGATCAAAACCAAGCACATAAGAGCAATAAAGAGTTGCTGTGACAAAAATATGGATCTGGTGGTTATTTAAGCAAAATACTAGCACCCTAGTGAGATTCAAATGACCAGATTTTGCACACAAGCTCAATTCTTAACATACAAACCACATCAATCCTAGAATCAACCTATCACTTAACAAAATTTAAAGATCAAGCACAATTATCTCATAAAAATGAACAGAAAGTGGATTATGCAGATTTTTAAGCTATGTTTTACCTTTTAACCACTCAAACTTGCTACCAAACTGTTCAATCTTACTCACCAACTAATAAGCAACCTACAACAACCTATATCAACTATTCTAACATCCTATTAAAACACAAACCAAGAATATTACCCTGCTAAAACTTGTTTCCAAACACCCTTTTAAAAATGAAAACACAACTTTTTTTCAAATCAACACCTTTAAAAACTTAAACAAACAGATCCTATTAGCATCCAATATGCATACAAACACAAATAAACACTAAACCAACAATATTACCACACTTTTATCCAACAATCAAGCAAAATCATATAAACTTCATATTTTCTGAAATTTTTCAAAGTAAAAGGGATTTACCTAAGGGCTTTACTTCCAAAGCCCTTGTGGTTGCTATACCACCTCCTTCCAACTCGGGTTGGAGCTGAAACACTGATCTACAACCTTCAAACCTGAAAAATCAAAAAGCAAAACAAATACTAGCACAATATAGTTTCTGTTTTTACTTTTTCTTCTTAAAAATCTTTTACAAACTTCTTCAAACTTACAAACACGTTTTAACAACTCTCAACCTCAGAAAAATCAAAGGGACTAGTCCACTTTCACTTCCCAGCCCTTTTAAATTTTCTGAAATTAAAGCACTTTTTAAAACTTTTTGAATTTTCAAAACTCAAACAAATCTTGACAAATTAATGGAACTCAGTCTTTCTTCATGGATTTACACCAACTTTAAGTAACATAAAAAGGAATTAAAGTGTATTGAACAAATACCAACTTTTATTTATCTTAAAAGGAATTACAAAAAAAACTTTGAAGAAAAACTGGAACAATAAACATGGACACAGGTCGCCCATATTTATACTATCTAATGGAACTATCTAGAACTAGAATAAAAAAAATACAAATGCTAAAACCCTAATCCTAGAAATCTCAGAAATGCCCCTTTGGAGAATCTTGAATTTTTGGTCAAAATAGATCACATGTGGATGCCAGCTTTGTGTAGATGATCTTGAGCGTTTAAAACTACTTGGAGGTTGATTTTGTTCCCTCCTAGGGTTGTGTGGAAAGAGACGGGTGCAGGGGATGCTTGGGGAGGGGACCAATGGACACGTGGATGTATTTTGTTGAGTGGGTTTGAGTGAGGAGAGGAGCAATTAGCAATCTGCACAAGTTGAGCTAATACCCCTTTGGTTTGGGGTTAATTAGACCTGGGGGTTAATTAGGGTTCGTTGGGATTAAGGGGGGTTTTGATTTGTTTTGGGTTTAAAAACAGTTTAAATAATTGTTATGGGAGGGAAAAAAGGATTAGTGGGTAGTTGACTTGGGTTGACCAAGTTTTAATAATAAAACCGGGTTTAAGGGATATGGGCCTTGGGGGTTTTTGGGCTAAGTGTAGGTTATTGCAAGTCCAGTCCTTTACTTAACGTAGTCACAGTTAAGTAATTGCAAAGTTAGTCCAAAACGTTAAACTCCTTTCAAGGGCAGTCCATAACCAATTGCAAAACAAGTCCTTTTGATCCAAATGATTAACTTTAGCATTTTTAATCATTCTCCAAGGGTATAAATTGCACATTCTTCAATCTTCAAGGGTACTACTTGTACAATTAACATTGTTGAGGGTTAAATGTGACAAGTTCTTCAAAGATGAGGGGCCATTCTTGCCAATTCTTCAAACTTGAGGGGTCTTTTTGCAAAATTCCAAAAGTGAGCTTGGTTCATTGTGCGTCTTTGTTTCCCGTGTTCGTTTTTGATTGATTCTTGTTGTCTTTTGCCAATTCCACAATATCCGTACCTAAAAATACACAAGTAACAAACACGAGCATATATTTGGCATATTTCATGATTTTTAATGCATTTAAAGGCCGTTTTCGATGATGAGATCATGTATAAAAGCCATCTCATCACATACCAAGGAGTAAGAATCAGAAGGCTGACGTCCTAAGCAAACTGGTAACGTTGGCATTCGACCACTTAACAAAAGAAGTACTAGTAGAGGTCTTGAACGAAAGGTCTACCGACCGAAACGAAGTAAACAATATAGTGGAAGAAGTGGATAACAACTGGATGACTCCTATTGTTAAATGCCTCCGAGATGAAATTTGGCCAACCGATAAGAATGAAGCACGATGTTTAAGGCTGAAACTACACCAATATGAAATGGTTGATGGAGTCTTGTTCAAAAAAGGATACCTAGAACCAATGCTTCGGTGTGTGGTTCCATTGCAAGCCAATTATGTCCTTTGAGAGATACACGTGGGTTCATGTAGCATGCATTTAAAGCCAAGATCGATAGTGGCACAAGCTTTAAGATTTGGGTATTACTGGCCAACCATGCACCCAGATGCAAGGGAGGAACTAGAGAAATGAGATTCATGTCAAATTTATGCACCGGTAGCCAGATTGCCAAAGACATTGATGAAGTCTATCATGGCACCATGGCCATTTTATCAATGGGGAATGGACATCTTGGGCCCATTGCCAGCCTCATCCGGAAACGTGAAATACATAATTGTCGCCATTGATTATTTCACCATGTGGATGGAGGCTAAGCCATTGGTGAAAATATTCAGAAAAGAAGTTATTAAGTTCTTATGGGATAATGTTGTTTGCCGATTCGAAATTCCAAAGATAATAGTCATAGACAATGCTAAGCAGTTCATCAATGAACCATTCAAGAGCTGGTGTTCGGATTTGGAGATTAAGCATATCAATACGGTCGTAGCTCATCCCCAAGCAAATGGTTTAGTTGAAAGGGCTAATAAAACCCTCATGGAAGGCATTAAGACAAGACTTGGCCGAATTAGGAATGGATAGTCAGAGGAGTTACCACACATATTGTGGGCCCACCGGACATCAATAAAGAAAATCAATGGTGAAACTCCTTTCAGCCTCACGTATGGTTCGGAAGCAGTTATCCCAGCTGAGATAGGAATGCCCACCTATCGAACAATGATGATCAATGAAAAGGACAATGATGATGCTCTACGCATAAACTTGGACCTACTACAAGAAAAAAGAGAGATGGCAGCTATCCGAGAAGCAACGTACAAGACGAAGGTGGAACAATACTACAACAAGCGAGATCGCCCAGTCACATTCCGCCCAGGAGATTTTGTGTTTCGAAAGAATGAAGCAAGCAGGGTGTAAAAGGAGAGAAAACTTGTTCCTACATGGGAAGGCCCATACCGTGTTAAGGAAGCATACCAGAATGGCTCATACAAGCTCCTTACCATGAAATACAAAGAAGTTCCGAGGGTGTGGCATGCAATGAACCTTAGGAAGTGTTATTTGTAATTTCATTCTATCATGTAACGACTTTTTCTCCCTTCAGCAAGGGAAGAGTCCAGTTTATTACTTTGTCTAGATTTTATTCCAAAATGTATCAACCTTCACTCCCTCCAGAAGGGAAAGGTCATGTCTTTTATTTTGAACGAAAAAGCTTCTCCTCTCATTACTAAAGGAGAAAGCACTTTTGCGGCAATTATGAGTAACATGAATAATATGACATTGCACTTAGATTACACACTAGTAATAGAAGCAACAATTCTTTCTCCCTTCGGCAAGGGAAGAATTTGGTTATTTTTACTAAGTCCTATCCAAAATGGAAGGCCTACCCGCACACAATTCTTTCTCCCTTCGACAAGGGAAGAATCTGGTTATTTTTACTAAGTCCTATCCGAAACGGAAGGCCTACCCACACTCAATTCTTTCTCCCTTCGGCAAGGGAAGAATTTGGTTATTTTTACCAAGTTCTATCCAAAACGGAAGGCCTACCCACACCCAATTCTTTCTCCCTTCGGCAAGGGAAGAATTTGGTCATTTTTATTAAGTCCTATCCGAAAAGGAAGGCCTACCCGCACTCAATTCTTTCTCCCTTCGGCAAGGGAAGAATTTGGTTATTCTTATTAAGTCCTATCCGAAAAAGAAGGCCTATCCGCGCGCAATTCTTTCTCCCTTCGGTAAGGGGAGAATTTGGCTATTTTTATCAAGTCCTATCCGAAAAGGAAGGTATATCCGCACTCAATTCTTTCTCCCTTCGGCAAGGGAAGAATTTGGCTATTTTTATTAAGTCCTATCCGAAATGGAAGTCCTATCCGTATACATTATCTTGATCAGTTTTATTTTAAGTCCTAGCCGAAAGGTAATGTCTATTCGTATACAATTATCTTTTCATCAAACAAGAACTACAAAAGAGACATATATTCACAAAACATAAAGGCAAGCGTGCAAAAGCATAATGTAATCATTACAGTTATCCGAATCAAAAAAGACATAAAAACAGGTAAAAATAGTCTGCAAATATTACATTCATCCGAATAAAGTCAAACTTAAGAAAAACTGTTTTTGACGAATCATAAACAAGTTAGGCCGCAGGGGGGTCCTTGGTCCCAGAGGCATCATCATCATGAGGGGACACTATTTCTTCGTCATTGGAGATCTCGGCCGAGGGGTCCACAACCTTTGCTGGAGCCGGAGCAGGTTCAATTTCCATCAAACGCTCAATGGGCAGGTAAAAGTTGGTGGTGACCTCATGAATGAAGGGATACTTAGCAGCCGGAAGGGCATCAACCATTGGCCCCATCTTCTTATCACAATACAAGTCAAAACCCGGGGTGGCAGCAATAATGGCCAACTGCTCTTCAACAGGTCTCCAAACCTTAATACCCTCGGCCCAGCCAGCCTCAATGGCTTTGTTAAAACAATTTGTTATATTCTTCTTGTGTTCATGGCTGTTAAGAAGTTTGGAGATAACAGCAGGAAGTAGCGTCCGGACGACATTGTACCTCCCCATCTCTGAAGTATTGCACTTGCTTTGTAGTTCTTTCTTCTCGGCCTTCAATACCTTGTCTTCCTCGGCATACCTATCCTTATCAGCATTAAGCACATGCAAAGTCGCCACAAGATCAGCAATCCGGGCATCACGACCCTTAAGCCTTTCGGACAAATCCCACTTCTCACCAACAACAGCAGCAAGCTCTGAATCTTTGGAAGCACAAGTCTTTTCGGAATTTCGAAGTTGGGACGAAAGGTGAGAATTAGCTTGAATCTATTTCGACAGCTTAAGTTCCATCTCTCGAAGGAGGACTTTATATTGATCGCATGATTCCAAAAGATCACCTTGATCCTTTGACTCTTCTTCCAAACGACAGAGTGAATCGACCATCCCCATGGTACATCGAGCAAGCTAATACCAACTTCGGCTCACAGCAAGCGAAGGGGGATAGGAACTTAGCTCTCGTTGCATAGCAGGAGGAATCATATGCATCATTAAATCTCGACATTTCGCAGGAGTAGCCACTCGGCTCGCGACATTTACACCCTAATCCGGGACGAACTTGATATTAGGGCCAGACATCTCCTCCTCAAGAGTGAACTCACATACTTCATAGAAGTAAGGAAGATTAAAAGCCAGGGTAAGTAATAGGACATAAGTAAAAGATGAGAGGGAAACGCATACGGTTGGAATGAAGATGATTCGGATAGCTTCTTTTTTACCATCCCTTTGCTTGACAGATTCCTCGCCATCATCAGAAAATACACCTTTGGAACTTCCACCATCCAAATAAGAGTGACCAAGGGGAGAAAATTCAGGAGGAGGACTCTTATCCTTTCGAGGTTCTGAAGTAGTATCATTGACCTTTTCGGATTCTGGCTCAACAGTTTCCTTCACTTGATTATCAATAGGTCCGGAAGAACCATCGTCAACATGAGCAGATACATTCATAGACCGAATTGTAGGGGACTCAGGATGGTGCTATCATCAAAGATCTCATCCCCCCATCATCCGCACCTTCGGACACTTGTACGCGTCTCCTTTTAGTTTGTCCACCAGAGGTCGCAGGCTTTTCAACTGCCATACGTTTCATGCTTCGATGAAGATCGCTAACTGCTTTGCTTGTTTTGGGAGGAGCTCTGGAGGAACCACCCCTCTCGGAAACTTTTTTCTTTCCCCTAGTCTTCTCAACATCCTCACCTTCCCCCTCCTTTTTCTTTTTCTCCTCAGCAGCACGAAGAGAAGCCAACCGTTTCTTCTCACAAGCAGCCTTAACGGTTTCGCTTTCGTTCATGGCCACAATCTGCTCCGCAGTAGGGGTACTCAACTGCTCTCCGGCAGCCAAAGCATTGGCAACATGAGGAGTGACTCGATTAGCATCAGACAAACGATCGCCTTTGGTGATCTTGCCAGGAGCAGTGATGGGAAACCGGGGGTATTCCGACATGCTGATAGCTGCAAAGAAAGAAAAGAATACAACAACGATACAAACTTATAACCATGAAAGAAAAAGGACGAAATATAAAAAAAAGAGGTGGCAGTAGTATGGGTCAATACCATTCCCTTACAGATCTAGAAAACGAGGCAGAAACTTCGGACACTCCCAAGTTAATGACACCCCAGCCATATACAAGACACTCTCCAGAATATATGACATGTTCTTCAAGACGTTGAGCGTCCGATTCGTTAAACCCATCCTAAGGAATGTAGTCATTCAATTCCGAATCAACGTGTCTCCAAGGCATAAAATTCGGAATGGCTTGGCGATCTGTCACAAATAATTCCTACTTCCATTTCTTCAAACAAGATAGGGTGTCATGAAAAATTTGCTTCCGCGAACCCTTTCCGGATCTCTTCTCAAAAGAGAACCAATGGCCTTGCTTACTAAGTCTATAATAAAGGCGAAATAGGACCGCAGTAGGATCAATAGAGAGGCTCCAACAATAAACTTCAAAGGTGGTCACCCGATTCAGTCCAAGCGGAACCATCTGGGAGATATGAACGGCAAAGTCCTTCAAGACGGCTAAACGGAAGGAAGAAAAGGGGACTCGCACCCCGGATAACTTGAATAATTGTTCATACAGACCTATATAATTCACCGGAAGCTTGTCCATTGTCATCCCTTCCGGAGCAGCTTGAGGGTTAAAGCTTTTGGGAATATGATAAGTCTTGACCAAGTATTTAACATACTCATCGCCAAGGGTGGAGGTATACTTAGGCATGTCGAACTTAGGAGCATAACGAGTAGAACCGGAAGGACCGGGAAGCTCTTCATCTGCCATTTCGTTTATGAGGAGATCCGGAAAGGAAGGAAGTTAAGTAAGAGAAGGTACCTGAAAAACCTAGAAGATCCGGATCGGTAGAGAGAAGAAAAATTCGAGAGCAAAGTAAAAAACACACACTAATAAGAAACAAAATGGGAAGTATTTATAGGCGCGGTAAAAATACGGGGAAGTGTGAGAGGTACAGTAAAAAGACACGTGTCCATCATCCGAATCTGTTAAGGCCACGTGTCAAGCATCACAAGAAGATAGTAAAAGTGGTTGGGCCTTGATGGGCCTAAACCGAAATATGGGCTGTTACAATAAGTTAGGCCCACCCTAATTAAGAGAAAAAGGGAATTTAAGTATTGATTCGACTAAACAGTTTCAGACGAATTATCCTAATCAACACTTGGGGCGGGGACTTGTTCGTGTATGTGTCCGGAACACATGACCCGAACTGGAACAGACTAAAGGATCTGGAATGCACGAAATCTTCTAGAAGGAATCAGCTCTAGTCAACGGAGAAGTCAACAGACACACTTCCTATAAAATAGGGAGTGTATCCCCAATCGGGCCAACCAAGGCCCATCACCATTCCCGTCCTTTTAGGGATTTGACTAGTATAAATACCCCCTTTGGGTTCAAGGTTTAGGTTAACTCTTTTACCCTTATCACTTTTTACTTATATTATTATATTATCATATTCTTCTTCGGATTGTTACCCTTTACTTATCTTCACGCCGGAGCTTGGTCTGGGTTCTCACACCCGGACGAGGCTAACGCGTTGCTTTGGTTTCAGGTAATCCGAAGCGTACATCACACCAGATCCGAACCGGTCATGCCATTCGGATCCTCGCAAGAAATTGCACGAACAGTTACATTGGACAAATTATATGCGGATTCAATCCATATTTAAATATATTGTATCTCATTAATTTAGTTCGGACAAATTTCACATGACCTTGGAAGCAGTTTCTTTACATTTGGGTTTATTTTGTTGATAAGGGTATGATCTATTTACATTTTACCTTCCATTACCTCATTTCGACAGAACTAGATTTGTCGTTGTGAACAAATTTCACGTGGCACTCAATTATGCTCTCATCTCATTTTCATGATCATTTTACCATGAAACTTCACATATTTGAATTAAAAACCCTAATTTTGCAATTTCATCTAAATAAGGTAAACCTCGAATCTTCCTATCAAGATGTTTCTTAAATTTTGAGAACTTTAAAAGATATCTCTGAAAGTATGACAACAAAATATCAAGCTTGAACTTTTAGGAAAAATATGATAAACAATTATATCAAATTACTAATGAAGCTAATATAACTTGTACTCTTGTGATAAATTTCAACATTTTACGTGACCGTTACAAGATGCTGATAGGTGTGTAAACACCCATCCTTTTTACCACTTAATTACACTAATAACCGGACCAAAACGTGTATTTTATGTCATTTATGTCGGAATTATGCGTGGTTTGTGTTTTTGTTGTGATTTAGGACGAAAAGGTAAAAAGTGGAGAAAACACGGGCATTCACGGGCTTTTATCGAAGAAAAAGACGAAAGACGAAGTCAAGAAATAAAGAGTGCAAAAATAACGGAAGTCCAAGACCAATTCTGAAGATTTATCGAAGAAAAATTCAAAAGACGGAAGTTTACTTAAAGCCGAAGAACTCAAGTCTTATTTATTGAAGAATTAAAAGACAAGTTCAAAGAAATCCGAGACAAAGTCATTAAAGTCCAAGATTTAAGAAGATTAAAAGGCTTAAGGACTTAAGTGTGTAATAAAGGAAAAATGAAAGAGGGGAGGAAGCTTCCTAAGCACTCCCTAATCCTCCCCTATATATAGATTAGGATTTCATTTCATTAGTTTTTATTGGATAGCTTGACAAACTATTTCTTCCATTTTAATTACCTTGCACATTTAAATACATGCCATTTAATTTCTTGTCTAATTTAAATACTTGTCTTGCACCTTAATTACCTTTAATTTCAAGTAAGTTTCCTTTTAATTCTTGTCAATCTTCATTTTTATTGTTTAATCTCCTATCTTCCTTTCTTTAATCTTTATGATTATTTGTTCATGTTCATGTTCTTATTTTTATTGATTTGATCAAAGTAGGTTTTGATTATTTTGGTTATATTTGTTAGTTTGATTCTTTTGGATTGTTTGTTTATGATTAGTAGATGTTATTTGATTAGTTTGATTTAATCTTGTGGTTGATTTTGTTTAGTTTTGATTAGATCTGTATATCTTTGTTCTTCCTTGTTCTTCGCGTTTTCTGTTACTGTATCTTTCCCAGGAAAACATTCCGGATCAAGCCAAGGTTGCTCTAGTGAAGGAATTGTGTTGTGGTATTCTGTATCAAAGTCGTTCATTCGGAATATTATATATTCCGAATCAAGGCCTTCATCCGGAATATTCTTGCATTCCGAATCAAAGTCGTTCATCCGGAATATTTAACATTCTGGATCAGTAGTGCTCATTCAGAATAATTCATTATTCCGGATCAAGCATTTCATCCGGAATAGCAAACACTCCGGATCAGCTTTTTATTCCGTATCAAGTCAACATTCCGGATCAAGGGTTTTGCCAAGGTGTTTCATCCGGAATATCTAATATTCCGGATCGAGGGGATATTCCGGATCAAGGGCTTCCATCCGGAATAAGTGACATATTCCGGATCAAGGAGTTCTATTCGGAATAATATTCCAGATCAGCAACATTCCGGATCAAGGACCAACATTCCGAATCAAGACTTTATTCCGGATAAGTGACATATTCCGGATAAAGGATTTATTCCGGATCAAGGGTTTTGGTGATTATTCCGAGTGAAGAAGAGTCATTCCGAACGAAGGTGACATTCCGGATGAGTGATTATTCCGAACGAAGGATTATTCCGGATGAGCTATTTTTCAAGTTCTTTTAATTTCAGTTTTTAACTTTCTGTCTTTAATTTTCAAGCTTTATTTTTCCCGCCTTTTTACTTAGTCGCACTTTAAGATTATTTGCCTTAGATTTATTTTAGCCTTGCCTTAGTTTAAGTTTTAGTTGCGTTTTAAGTTTGCCTTAGTTAGATTTAAGTTTGCGTTAATTACTTTTAGTGCCATTTACTTCTCGTCTCGCTTTTAAATACTTGCCTTTTATTTTACATTAGACTTAGATTTACTTTAAAGTCATTTTACTTTTAAGTCTTTGCACTTTTTAATATACTACAACGACACAACTTTTGTTTCACCAAAGAACGACTGAGTCACATAGTTAAACCAAGGATCAATTCGATTAGACCACTACTTCGAACTTTAATTTTTATATGGGCAAAAGCCTTGTATCAAATGGCGCCGCTGCCGGCTCTTTTCGTAAAGATTAACGGTTTTCTGTGAGAGACGCGTTGCTTTTTGGGATCCGTTCACTTGTGAGCGTTATTTTCTTGCACAAAAATTTACAAAAAACCATAAAAATTAAAAATTGTTAAAAATCCATAAAAATTAAAAATTTCAAAAAATCCAAAAAGATTTTATTTTTATTGTGTATATATATTCTCTTTGTGTTTGGTATTGTTTTCTTTTGCCTTTGTAGGTGTATGCGTACTAGATCTTCTAATTATCAAGAGCCCGAGACTCGAGAAGATTTAAGTATGGCAGGTGTTAACAACAACAATAATCCACCGCACCTCGATAATAACAACAACAATGTTCATCCATAGCCTGATCTTCGGACAATGGAGGAGCTTTGTCAACCTACCATGTTTGGACGAGGAGGACCGATTGCGCCGATGCAAATCACGGCTCCGGAGTTTTCGTTGAAGCACCACATGATTCAGCAAGTGCAAACAAATCCTTTTAGAGGAATGCCTGATGATGATGCAAACAAACACCTCGACAAGTTCATTACAATCACTCAAAGCATGAAGTTGCCCGGTGCCTCAATGGATGTTCTACGCCTTCAACTCTTTCCACATACTTTATCACATCACGCCGAGAAATGGTTTGATCGTCTCCCGAAGAATTCCATTCATACTTGGGATGACATGACTCAACGCTTTTTGTCGTGCTACTTTCCACCATCCATGGTCACGAGCCTTCGCAATCAAATCAACGGTTTCATGCAAGAACCCGATGAATCTCTTTTTGATGCTTGGGAAAGATATAATGTCTTGATCGATAGATGTCCAAACCACAACATGCTCCCCGTAACCTTAATTGATACTTTCTACAATGGTTTGACTTTTCGAGATCGTGATACGATTAATGCAGCCGCCGGTGGCACATTTATGAAAAGGGGACCCGAGGAGTGTAGAGAGCTAATTGAAAACATGACTACTCATCATAAAAACTAGGATTCCTCCGCTTCTTCAAGGAACAACCCGAGAGTCAATGTTTCTTCTACTTCAGTAAGCCCCGATATGACCGAATTCACCCGCATGATGACTGAAATGAACAAAAGTATCTTGCTTCTCGCTTCAAACCAACAACAACAAGTTAAAGCGGTAGCAAATTCTTGTGAGACATGCGGCGGTCCACACTCATACACTGATTGTCCTTCTACTCAAGGAAATCCGGAAAATGTGTATGCAGCTTATGGTAATTATTCACCGGAAAATTACCAAGCTCGACCACAAGGGGATAGAAATTTGCTGAGTTACTGATCTAACAACTACCTTTCCCCCGGTTTTTCTCCTCAAAACCAAAACCAAAACAACAATTACAATAGAAGCAACCAAATCCCACCAAGAGCTCCTAATCCTTATCACCCACCCGCTCAACAAACCCCACCTATTAATCCGGATGTTGAAGCCTTAATGAGAACCCAAGGTGAGCAAATCAAGAATCTACAGAGCCAAATTATCAACTTGAAAGGGGATATCACCAAGCAAGGAAATGACATTCGATCCGAGCTTCGAGATAATATCCAATCCTCCTTCAGTAATCAAACAAATGATATAAAGAATATGCTGGCTAGTTTCTTGCCCACAACTCAACCTTCTACTTCGAGTTCTTTACCTTCAATACCGTCACCAATCCACGAGCAAATGTGAGTGCTATTACTACCCGTAGTGGAGTTACCATAGTAGGACCACCTATCCCACCCCCATCATCTACACCTCCACCACCATCATTTATCCCTACTCCTCCTACACCTAGTATTAGTGCACCATTACCGTCTCCGCCTCGTCATGACGTTGTTCCCAAGAAGAACCCTTCAACATCTCAACCTTTACCTGCTACACCTGCACCTTCACCACCCAACCCCAATATTCCTTATCCATCTCGCTTAGGCAAGACCAAAAGGCACACAAAGGATGACATTCAAATGTCAAATTATTTGAAGATGAACTCTCAAATGACTTTCAACATTAGCATTGTTGAAGCACTTGTCCACATGCCGAAATTTGTCAAAGCATTCAAGGAATTGCTTAACAAGAAGGAGAAGTTGATTGAGCTCGCCAACACACACTTAAATGAAAACTGTTCTGCGGTTATTCTTAAAGAACTTCCGGAAAAACTTGGAGATCCTGGTCATTTTGTGTTGCCTTGCATTTTTAACAAAACCGAAGAATTTACTGCCCTAGCTGATCTCGGGGCTAGTATTAATCTGATGCCATTGAGTGTTTGGAAAACACTATCATTACCCGACCTTACTCCAACAAGGATGACTCTTGAGCTTGCAAATCGCACTCTCGCTAACCCCGTTGGTATTGCCGAAGATGTGTTCATCAAAGTTGGCACCTTCACTTTTCCGGTCGACTTTGTGGTTGTTGATTATAAAATGGACCCTCGTATTCCTTTAATACTTGGTTGGCCATTCTTGAGAATCGGACGAGCTCTAGTTGATGTTGCCGAAGGTGAGTTAATCTTAAGAGTCGGGGATGATGCACACGTTTTTAAAATGGGGAAGCTTACAAGCAAATCCTATGGACGAGAATCTGCGAATATGATTAATGTGCTCGATGATTTTGTCATCTACAACAATCCTCTATTCGAGTCTTGCATTGATAATCCACTTTTGAAGATGATGTGGATGATTCTCTCTCCAATTCGGACCCCTCTCCCATTTATGATTCTCCACCGATCTTTGATGCTTATGATGATGATTCTAGCTCAGATACGGATGATTTTGATGATTGTACTTCCGAGTATCCCGACATGCCCACATATGATGATTTTGATGAGGCTGATACTCTTTCGAGTGATTCTTCCGTCATCCATGCTTAATCCTACTTTGGATGATTACTGTTTTGAGGAAGACTTCTCTACTTTTCTTAATACATACTTCCCTCATGAGAGTGATGCCCCTCCTTTAGACTTTGATGATTATCGTCTTGATCCTACTTTGGATTTGAAGAAAATTCTTTCAAAGGAGAAGCAACCGGTCGACACCGACATCCGCAGCACGTATGAGTTAACACCTCTTTGTCCACCTTCTGAGGACGAGGTTGTGCATCTTCTTCGCGGATCATCTTCACATTCTGCTGAGCCTGAGTGCTATTTTCCTTTAAAGGAAAAGGTGTTCGACCCCGGTATTGATATTCTTCAGCCATCTCAGTATCCACCTGATGAAATAAAAGGAAAAATCTTTGGAACTATTGAAGACATGCTTACACCTCTTCATACTTGCTCCCACCGTGCTCCATCGTTGCTTAAGGGAACCTTGCCTACTCTTCTTTGGCTTGCCTTGTTCGCCTTAAGCTTGTGCTATTTGATGGACGAAAACTATGTCTTTGATACCGGTGGATATGTTTCATGCTTCTTCCTATGATAATCAAGGTCGAGTCAGGCTCACGACTCGGTTAACAAAAATCAAGCGCTTCTTGGGAGGCAACCCATGTATCTATCTTTTAGCTTTCTTTATCCTAAGTGTAGGGGAGACCCGTTGGTGTTTGTTATTTCCTCTTTTCTACTATTCAGGGATTCGAGCTTCAAAGACACACTCTTGATGATTTTTGACGACCCGTGATTCCGTGTTCCCATCTTCCCGGTTCTATCCTAAACTCTTTTCGATTCACTATTTTATATTTTCCAATATTAAAATAGGAATCTCTTTAGTTGTCCTTTCCTTAGCGAGATTTAAACAACGTGCACAATGTCCTAAGTGTAGGGGAGTTTACTCCCACATGCTTAAACATTGAGGACAATGTTTATCTTAAGTGTAGGGGGACTTCTATCGAAGTTAAGTGGCCTTTTCCTTGTATTTGTCCTCATTTTAACCGGAAAATCAATTTTTCGACATTTTTCAAAATTTTTGATCTATTTTGGCCTATTAGTTTTTCCCTTTGTATAGTTATTTTCTTTCTTTGTTAGAATAAATTTTAATAAAGTGGTTTTAATTTTCAAACGTTGTGAATCTTTTGACTCAACCCGAGTTTACTTATCTAAGTTTACTCTAGCTAGTATCCTTAACGTGTTTAAGTCAAGTTTTGCTAGGCTTTTATATAGGGAGCTATAAAACGCGAAAGTCTTAACTCTCACGGGTTAAGAACAAGAACTTTTCGCAAGTTCCTATAATTGATCCTAGAGAGTCGTTTATCAAAGGAACTTTAAAATGCAATTTCTAAACTTGAAAAAGTCTAAGAATTTGCAAGATCCTATAGGCGACTCGAAAACCCAAAACTTTGATTTAATAGGCTAAGCATCCACGAGTCTCATTCCTTGAGATTTTAAACTGTGGAGAACGAGAGATGATAGAGTCAATTATAAGTTTGGTATTCTTTTGTGAATTTATGTGAGTTAATTATATGCCTATTCTCCCATCGCTTGCTAATAAATTTATCTGCAATAAATAAGGTTGTACGATTTGAAAAGTTACTTAGCTTCTAGCCCAAGATCGTTTAAAAGTTGCTCGGTATGGATTAGAGTTCATAGCCAAGGCATAACTTATTGAAGCGGGATGCGAAGATTGGCTAGTCCAAAAAGGTCCTAACAAGACATGAGGGCTATATTTTGTTGCTAAAGATCCCAAGTGATGTGAAGAATCATTTATCGAAAATCAATATGAAGGATCGAGACACACGACGAAAAGAAAATACTCCCCAAAAGATCATGGAGAAGTCTATCCAAAAAGACCCTAGCAAGGTATGAGGATAAATAAAGCCAAGTCCAAAAAGGAGGCGGATCGTTGTATATCAAAATCCCAAATAAAGATTAGAGAAAAATGAAGAAGTCGTGGTCCAAGTATGAAGAATCTCTCAAAATTTCAAGTGAAGAAATTCCTATTATGAAGAGAAGACCATTATTTCATGAACGTCTCTCAAGGTTTGAAGTATGAAGTCGCTGCCAAATATCGGTCCGAGAAAGGTCTCAAATCGCGAAGCGAGTTATGCCAAGATATGAACTTTATGAGGTCCCGAGAAGCAGTTTTAAAAGATTTTATCCTTTAGCTAACTATTGATTAAATCGTCCCACTTTATTTTCAGACTTAATAACTATCGAAATAAGTCAACAATGCATCCTCGTGATCATTCGAGACAACAATAAAATATAATAGATACACCTAGGAATAAGGGAGTCTAAGTGAATAATTGGCCCACATGAGTTCGTGTTAGTTTGCTAACTTATAATAACAATGATCTCGTTTTTAAGCTTGGTTTGGAGAAAGTGAAAACTTGAGGATGATGATTATTCATGACATTTCCAAAACCCTAAGGTATGTTTTTGATTTCTTTACTTTGAATGTTTGTAATTTTCTATCTCTTTAATAAAGGCCAATGTGGATTGATTATGATGAAAAGTGTAATCATGCTTTGTAACTAATGCATTGCATGAGGACATTGCAATGGTCAAGTGTAGGGGATTTGATAGGTGTGTAAACACCCATCCTTTTTACCACTTAATTACAATAATAACCGGACCAAAACGTGTATTTTATGTCATTTATGTCGGAATTATGCGTGGTTTATGTTTTTGTTGTGATTTAGGACGAAAAGGTGAAAAGTGGAGAAAACACGGGCATTCACGGGCTTTTATCGAAGAAAAAGACGAAAGACGAAGTCAAGAAATCAAGAGTGCAAAAATAACGGAAGTCCAAGACCAATTCTGAAGATTTATCGAAGAAAAAGTCAAAAGACGGAAGTTTACTTAAAGCCGAAGAACTCAAGTCTTATTTATTGAAGAATTAAAAGACAAGTTCAAAGAAATCCCGAGACAAAGTCATTAAAGTCCAAGATTTAAGAAGATTAAAAGGCTTAAGGACTTAAGTGTGTAATTAAGGAAAAATGAAAGAGGGGAGGAAGCTTCCTAAGCACTCCCTAATCCTCCCCTATATATAGATTAGGATTTCATTTCATTAGTTTTTGTTGGATAGCTTGACAAACTATTTCTTCCATTTTAATTACCTTGCACATTTAAATACATGTCATTTAATTTCTTGTCTAATTTAAATACTTGTCTTGCACCTTAATTACCTTTAATTTCAAGTAAGTTTCCTTTTAATTCTTGTCAATCTTCATTTTTATTGTTTAATCTCCTATCTTCCTTTCTTTAATCTTTATGATTATTTGTTCATGTTCATGTTCTTATTTTTATTGATTTGATCAAAGTAGGTTTTGATTATTTTGGTTATATTTGTTAGTTTGATTCTTTTGGATTGTTTGTTTATGATTAGTAGATGTTATTTGATTAGTTTGATTTAATCTTGTGGTTGATTTTGTTTAGTTTTGATTAGATCCGTATATCTTTGTTCTTCCTTGTTCTTCGCGTTTTCTGTTACTGTATCTTTTCCAGGAAAACATTCCGGATCAAGCCAAGGTTGCTCTAGTGAAGGAATTGTGTTGTGGTATTCTGTATCAAAGTCGTTCATTCGGAATATTATATATTCCGAATCAAGGCCTTCATCCGGAATATTCTTGCATTCCGAATCAAAGTCGTTCATCCGGAATATTTAACTTTCCGGATCAGTAGTGCTCATTCGGAATAATTCATTATTTCGGATCAAGCATTTCATCCGGAATAGCAAACATTCCGAATCAGCCTTTTATTCCGGATCAAGTCAACATTCCGGATCAAGGGTTTTGCCAAGGTGTTTCATCCGGAATATCCAATATTCCGGATCGAGGGGATATTCCGGATCAAGGGCTTCCATCCGGAATAAGTGACATATTCCGGATCAAGGAGTTCTATTCGGAATAATATTCCGGATCAGCAACATTCCGGATCAAGGACCAACATTCCGAATCAAGACTTTATTCCGGATAAGTGACATATTCCGGATAAAGGATTTATTCCGGGTCAAGGGTTTTGGTGAATATTCCGAGTGAAGAAGAGTCATTCCGAACGAAGGTGACATTCCGGATGAGTGATTATTCCGAACGAAGGATTATTCCGGATGAGCTATTTTTCAGGTTCTTTTAATTTCAGTTTTTAACTTTTTGTCTTTAATTTTCAAGCTTTATTTTTCCTGCCTTTTTACTTAGTCGCACTTTAAGATTATTTGCCTTAGATTTATTTTAGCCTTGCCTTAGTTTAAGTTTTAGTTGCGTTTTAAGTTTGCCTTAGTTAGATTTAAGTTTGCGTTAATTACTTTTAGTGCCATTTACTTCTCGTCTCGCTTTTAAATACTTTCCTTTTATTTTACATTAGACTTAGATTTACTTTAAAGTCATTTTACTTTTAAGTCTTTGCACTTTTTAATATACTACATGTTGGGAATAAATTAAGGACAAATCACTTGAGCGCTGACAAGAACAATTCAAACGTTGACAGGAACAAAACAAGCGCTGACAGCTTAAGCGTTGACAAGTTAAAGTCAAGCGTTGACACATTGAAGACAAGCACGGATGGAAGATATAATCTACACGTTTATTATATTCTAGAATACTTCTAGTAAGGATAAGAACGACAATGTATTTTCTATATTTATCTTTACCTAGAATAGTTGATACATAGATTATTGTACAAGGCTTCTTGTATCTATAAAAGAAGGCCTTTAGGTTAATGTTTGATATAAGTTTTATATAAGTTTTCATTCGTAAACATCTTTCATTGTAAGCAAGTTCGACATTCATAATCAAAGTGAAAGTTTGTTTACATCTTGTGTGTTCTTGTTTAAGTGTTAAATTCCGCATAACACTTAGATTCATAAAGCATATACAAAGATTTCTCTACGTGTGTTACTTGATCTAATCTCGTATACACAAAGCTAATCGATCTAAGTTTGGGATCAACAAGTGGTATCAGAGCTTGTTGAGGAACTTTTGATCTTTAAGAACACCAGAACCCTAAAAACACCAAAACCCTAATTTTCTCAGAAACCCTAACAACATCATGTCTGAAACAATAACCTCCTCCTCCTCACCCTTACCAAACATCAAGATTCCCATGCTTGATGCAACCAACTTTGACTTATAGAAGTTCAACTTTGAACAATATCTGGGGATCTATGACTACACACTCTGGGAGATTATTGAATATGGAAACTCATTCAATAAGGCTCAAAAGATTCTTGATGCCATTAGTCAAAGAACAGCTGTTGAAGGATGCCCTGAAGAGGATAAGAAAGAAAAACCTGGAGATGGTAGAGCTGTAGCTGCTGAAGATATTGCAAAGAAAAGGGTTGACATGAAAGCCCTAAATATTCTGAAAGTCTCTTTGGGACAAGAAAACCAGCACAAATATAGAGGCTATGAATCTGCTAAGGATCTTTGGGAAGCTCTTGAAGTTGCATATGGTGGCAATCCAGACACTAAGGAAGAAAAGAAAAAGCAACTTCTGCATGATTATGCTGTCTTCAAAGCTCAACCCAATGAGAAACTGAGTAGTGTGAGAAGCAGATTGCTTGACATCACACGTAAGTTGTCCTTCATGGGGACACAAGTTGGTGATGTTGACACCAATGCTACCTTTCTTAAAAGTCTTGGTGAGGCATGGAAAGTTGAGGCAAGATCTATTCTTGCCAACAATACTTACAAGAGCTCCTCGTTTGATGACATTTACAACAAACTAAGATTGTTGGAAGATGAAACTCTTTCAGAGCATGGAAGCAAATCTACCACTAGCAACATGGCCTTCTTCTCTCATAGTGAAGGTCAATTCAATCAGAAGGACTCTTATATGCATCCAGTTACTGGATCAACATATGTCAGCGCTGGAACAAGTCCTGTCAACGTCTCCTTTTCAGACGCTGACACATTCAAGAATGACTCTCCAAGAGTTAAACCTGCTGGTTTGGATTTGGATACTGTTTGTGCTTACATTGCTTCTTTGCCCAATGGTTCAGTGATTACATATGAGGACCTTGAGCAGATAAGTGATGAGCACTTGGAAGAGATGGACATCAAGTGGAACATGGCTCTTGCTAGTATAAGGGCAAATAGGTGGAACAGAAGGTTTAAAAAGAAGATGACCTTCAATGCTAAAGACACAGCTGGATTTGATAAATCCAAAGTTGAATGCTACAACTGTCATCGTATGGGGCACTTCATGAGGGAATGCAGATCTCCTAGAAGATCTGATGCTGGTAAACCCTCAAGTCAGGTTGTTAAAGCTCAGGATTCCAAAGCCATGGTTGCAGTTCAAGGAATTGATGGTACAGGATGGGATTGGAGCTATCTGGCTAAGAATGTTGAAGAGGATAAAGCTTTGGTTGCTAATATTGAAGAAGAAGAGCATGTTGAATATGCTCTCATGGCACACTCCTCCTCTTCATCTGATAATGAGGTATATGATGATGCTTTTTGTAGCAAAGGTTGTAGGTTAAACACTGAAAGACTTAACAAAGAGGTGTTAAAACTAAAAGATGATATGAGTACTGAAAGGTGTAAATTATCTAATTACCAACTAGCTCTTACTGAAACTGAGAAAACCGTTTCTGAATACAAGAAAATGGAATTTGACTTAAAAGATAAGATCAATATCTTAAAACATGAGCTAGAGGGTAGTATGGATGTTAGAAACATCATGAAAAAGGTTAATAGTAAATTACAGGCTAAGTTAGATGAGGCCATTAAGAATAAAGATAATGTTGACCTCAAAATTCAAAGATTTGATAGAGCCACCCAAACCCTAGGAGACTGTGTAGCTAAACAAAGGGATCCTAAGGACATTACTGGGATTGGGATGAATGATTACTCTCTGGTTCCACCACCAGCTGGTGACTTCTATGGTGTCCAACGAAGGGACTTATCTTGGACTGGTTTACCAGAGCTCCAAGAGGAGGAATTCATTCCTCCACCAAGAATTGTCACTCCAGTGGAAGAGTATCAACAAAAATTGACTAACCTAAATGAGTGGAAGAAAGCTAACCCTACTTTATTTGTTAAGGGAGGTTTGCTATGTGAAAGTCCCAATGAATCACCACCCATTAAGGTTACTCACCCAATCACTGGTAAAGCTGTTGACCTAGGCTCAAACACTGTTAGAAGACCTACCATTAAATATGCAGAGATGTATAGGAATAATAGGTCACCCAAGAGCCAAGTTAGCAATCATGGAACAGGTTTCTTCTCTTCTAGACCTAAGGTTGTGTCTAAGAAAGCATGTTACACTTGTGGTAGCTTTTCACATTTGGCATACAAGTGTGTCAACGCTCCCAAAGTCAGCGCTGACAGGAACAATTTCAGCGCTGACAGGAAGAAAGTCAACGTTGTTAGAAAGTCAAACGTTGTCAGACCCAAACCTTGTGTGCAGCAAAGTCCACAAGTGATTAGACCTGCCCCATTCTTTTCTAGAAGGTCTAACACTCATGGACAAAGACCATTTCAAAAGACAAACATCTGGTCAAATAGGCAATGGGTTCCTGTAGCAAACCCTAGGTTCAACGCTGACAAGGGTAATTTCAGCGTTGACAGGACAAATTCTAATGCTGACAGAAACGTGACCAGACCTAAATATTTGCAACCACAAGGTAAGGGGTCTAAAGCTTCTTCAAGCTTAACATGGAGACCCAAGAAAGATCAAAACCCTAATGAAAATGGGATTTCAATGACTTGCAATAGATTTAATTACATTTCAAAGGTCATTACAAAACCTATTGGGGTTAACTGGGTATTTCATCCTAAAAAGGATGAGAATGGGGTTGTTGTGAGAACTAAGTATGTTCTTATTGAACAACCAGATGAATTCAAGTCTTTTGATACTTGGGTTCCCAAAGAAAACTAATTTGTTTTCTTTATGTGCAGGGCATTCAAAGACAGATCAATGATTATGGATATTGGGATAGTGGATGCTCAAGGCACATGACAGGGAAGGAAGACTATCTGACGAATTTCACCCCTATTAAAGATGGTGATAAGGTATACTTTGGAGGTAGTTATGGCACCATTACAGGCAAAGGAACCCTTCTCACCAATAATCTGCGTTTTGAGAACGTCTTCCTGGTAAAAGAATGTTAGAAATACGTTTTAACGTATATTAGAAGTATCGGTCACTCCACAATATGATTTTTGTTGTAATAGCTCGTAGTTAGTAATTAGTCATTAGTTACTTATTAACTTAAGTAAGAACCGGTCCATGGGCTTGTCATGGACCGGCCCAAGCCCAATGTTAGGCTTGGAATATAAATACCCCTTTCCACTAAGGAAAGGGGTTGGTTGTTGTTCCATTTGCACATTCATAGTAATAAAATCTTTCACATATTCTCTCACTTTCTCTCTCTAGTTTCTCTCACTAGAAAACATCAACCCACTTCATAGATTCATAGGTTATCAATATTCTACATTTGGTATCAAGAGCTATGGGGTGATTTAAGGTAAGGATTGTGTTGCTTTTTTAGTTTTTGAATCAATTAGTGATCTTTAGAAAAAATCAATCTTGAATCTTGTTGTTTTTGGTGTTTTTGTTATTGGGATTGATTGATAAGGATTGGATTTAGCTTATTTTGGTAAAAATCATAAAACTTTTTGTGGTTTTGGATCAAAAATCGGGGTTAAAAGCTTCTTTTTAAGTCTCGGAAACATTTTTTCCAGAATTTTCCGAATAGGGATTCCGAATAGAAGTATTTTCAGTATAGAGGGTTTATTCCGAATAGGGATTCCGAATAGGAGAATATTCCGAATAGCAGAAGTTTCCGAATAGAAGAATTTTTTCCGAATAGAAGATTTTTTTTCCGAATAGCCGTTTTTTCCGAATAGCCAAAATTCTTTCCGAATAGACACCAATTTTCCGAATAGCCAAAATTCTTTCCGAATAGACACCAATTTTCCGAATAGCCAAAATTTTTCCGAATAGGAGAAATATTCCGAATTGCCCATTATTCCGAATAGGAGGTGTTTTTCCGAATAACCCAAAATTGCCAAGATATTCCGAATTGAAGAAAACATTCCGCATAGGGGTTTTTCCGCATAAGGGTTATTCTGCATAGAGTTTATTCCGAATAGGGTATTTTCAGCATAGGATTATTCCGAATAGGCATTATTCCGAATAAGGGTTTATTCTGAGTTTGGGTTATTCCGTATAAGCAAGTTCAAGGGGTATTTGAGTTTTTTCGACGATCTTTAGTGGATTTAATCTTGAGTTCAACCAACACAACACAAATTCTCAACCTTTCTTCACTGCTCGATCAACCGATAATCTTTGAGTCTGTTAAGTGATCGCAATGAATCCAAGTTCATTAATGCCTCAGATGACATCTCTTACGGATATCTCGATCATAACGGGGACTGATAGTCGTCCACCGATGCTTATTAAAGAGGTGTTTGAGGCATGGCAGGGTCGAATGATGCAATATCTAAAGGGGAAACCGACATACGGAAGGCTTATGGTCAAATCGATTTTGAATGGTCCACTCGACTATGGTACCATTACGGTTGACAACGTGACTAGACCACGAGAATTTGAAGAACTCACTCCAGCTCAACAACTTGTTGCAGATGCAGATGAAAAAGCTCTTCAAACAATTCTCCAAGCTCTTCCCCATGACATCTATAGGATGGTGAGTCAGTATACGGTGGCAAAGGATCTATGGGAACGTCTTAAGGTGTTGCTACAAGGAACGTCTCTCACCAAACAGGAAAGGGAATGTCAGTTGTATGACCTGTTTGATAGATTCACGTACAACCCAGGGGAAACGCTCCACGATTATTACTTCAGATTCACCACACTCATGAATGATCTGAATGTATACAATCTTGTGATTGCACCATTTCAGGTTAACACCAAATTCTTGAATACTCTACCTCAAGCTGAATGGGGTGAGTACATTACCGATGTCAAGTTAACTAGGGATCTGCATAAGTGCAATTTGGATCAAATATATGCCTTCCTTCAGCAGCATGAGAAGCATGTGATTATGCACCGTTCACCTCGCGGTATGTACCCAGATTCCTTAGCTTTGATGGCGAATCAACCAAGCTTGTCTCACAACAACACACCTTATATCTTGGGACATCAAGCCTATCATCAATCACCTTACATGACACCAGCCTTTCCCCAATACTCGATTCTACCACAACCACCCACCTCACATCAGCAACAATATCGGTTCAATGCACCTTTACCACAGTATGCTTCACAACTTCATCCAGCAAATGTTGCACCTTATGCAGCATATCCATCAAGCTACCCTGATCAAATGAGTATTCCTTCTACTGATTATGCAGCTCATCCAGATCAAGCACTATATTGTGATGATGAGGAAGTCCCAGTTCCTGTATTCCAACAAGGAGCTGACCCAGTTGAAGTACTAACTACTATGTCTGCTTATCTCACAAGAACTTTAAGCAAACGAGGATTCAGAGGATCAGCTCCTACCAACAATCAGTTGAGGAATTCATCCAATTCTCGCCAACACGCTACAATTGAGAATGGAAGGGTAATGGTTCAGCCAATTCAACCATATCAGGGGAGAACTTCCACATCAACCAATGTTCGCACCGTCAATCCTGCTCCTGCTCCAATGGTCAACAATCCTCCACGGGTTAATACAGGCAAGTTGAGAATGATTACATGCTACAACTGCAAGGAAGAGGGTCATATGTCCAGGGATTGTAAGAAACCCAAGAGGAGAAGGGATGGACAGTGGTTTGCAGAAAAGATCTATCTGGTAAATGCTCAGGCGCAAGGAAGGGAACTTGATGAAGAGGAGCTTGCATTTCTTGCTGACCCAGGGATTGCTGAACAAGACGTTGTCACTACGCAGAATGCAGCTTACCAAGCCGATGATCTTGATGCGTATGATTCCGACTGTGATGACTTTCAAACTGCAAAGGCTGCTCTCATGGCAACTATCTCCAGCTTAGGGCCAGATAAGAGATCTGAGGTACTTAATAATAACACCGATAATACCACTGATGCTAGTATTCAACCACATCAAGTTGTGCAAGAGAGTGCTGACTCGAATGAATCTTCGGTGGTGAGTCCTTCAAATGAGGAGACAAACAATGATAGCAATATCAATGTGAGTCCCCAGACTTTGAGTGAATCACAACCGGGACCCAGTTCGCACACGCCTACTCCTGCTCAACAAGATTTGGTCATGGTTCCTGCTACATTACTTAGCCAAATGAATGCTGCACTCTTAGAAACCTTAGCTAAGAATAAGAATTTGTCTGATGAGCTTGCCTTAAGCAATGAGAAAGTACAAACTTTGGAACTAGTGCCTTCGTCTAGCGTTCTCACAAATCTCGAATATGATCATTTTAGAAACAAACAAATGGGTCACTTGCAAGAGATCGAAAACTTAAGAGCAAATCTGTCTAATGAACTTAAAGAAAAGGAGTTAGTGGTCACTAATTTTCAAAAACTTCAAACTGATTTTGAATTACTCGAATCTAAGAAGAATGAAATGGAGATTAATGCCACTAATAAGATTAGAAGTCTAGATTACTTGCTTTTAAGACAATACGCTGCTTCGCAACTAGTTCACTTATTTGATGCTTCATTTAGAGAATTTAACTTATCACGTCTAAAAGGCCTTCCCCCTAATCCACAGTATGCAAAACAAGCTTTAAGACATAGTCCTAGACTTTATAATGCAACTCAATTAGGATTGGCTTTAGACCCGATTGTTTTTCCCGATGATCGAACAAGTAAGGATCTAGTTGATGAGGATCGGTCATACAATTCTGCAAAATATCCCGATTGTGATTATTTTAAAATGAATAAGGAGCTTGCAAAAACTGATTTTAGAGTTCGCTTCCATATGGATAAAGATCTCATCACATCACCAACCTACATGATAGAGGAAGAAAGCCCTAGTACATTTCCTACACTTGTCAACATGGAAGGTCCTAAGGAAATTCCAAAGAATCTTCCACCTGTTAGCACTGTATGGTTAAACTTGAAAGAGATTAACCGATACTTTACTAACTTTGACAAGGTCATTTTGGAATGTACGACTTCAAATGGCTTAAACGCCGGAGAATGGGCTTTCGAACACATGAACGAGGTGTTTAAAACTGAGATCAATCCGTTTGTCGAAAGTCTAAAAAGAAGTTTTGCATCTCTTAAGGAAAATCTTCAGTTTGAAATTGGTGAAGTTCAAAAAGTGTTTTATGAAATGGACACCGCTTACGAACTGCAACTAATTGAAAAAGAAAAGATTTTAACCGAATATGACCGATTCTTGTCCGAAGTAATCTCATGTGATGTGCTTACTACTGTAAATGTTAATTATTCGAATGAGCTTACATCTGCTGCGATTAATTCTGATGCTGTGAATATTTGTGAGGATATTTGTGATGATGTTTGTAATCTTTCTGTAAATGTTGCTGATACTGTAAATGAGGTAGAAAATCATTCTTGTCACGAATCTAACGCTGAGTTTTTAAAGCTACAAGATTCTTACAATTTACTTTCACAACGCTTTAATCAACTAGAACAACATTGTATATCTTTAGAATTAAAACAACAAAATCAAAATGAAAATCTTTTGATATCAAATGTTTGTGAAAACGGTGTTGAGAATAGTGACAAGATGATTGCAATTGTTAAGACATTAGAGGAAGAAATCATGAGATTGAAGAGAGAGGTATCATCATCTAAGGAAACATTACGAATGGAACTAGAGGCTGCAGAGTCTAAAAACCAGGTCTTAGAAATCAGACTATCAACTGTTCTGGGGGAGATGGATCGGACAAGGCAGGGACTATCCGCTCTTTATGCTTCACTAGAAGAACGCTTCGCTTTTAATGCGGCACAGCAACAATATTATGTTGAACAACTGAACCAAAAGTGCGAAGAAATCTCTGACTTGAACATCCTGCTCATAGACAAAAATATGGTTTTGGCTGAGTTAAAGGAGACACTTCTTCTCACCCGACAAGAAGTTGTTGATAACTTAGCTACCGACTCTGCACCGTCCACTAGTGCTCCAACAACCAAATCAGTAGTGCTTTATAAGAATCCGCTTCATAAGAGAAACCAGGTTACCTACGATGATTATATGAGGAATGCCATTAAGCATGTCGATCTTCTTAGGGATATTTTAGACGATCTTTATGCCTTAGATCCCTCAAGTAGCGACTATTATTCGGCTCATGAATATGTTAAGCGAGTTCAATATTGCTTGGCTTATTTGCAATACAGAGGTACACCAGGTTCTGCACTACTTAATAATAGGCCCATTGCTGTCACTCCATTTAATAAGACTCCAGGAGCGAAACCGTCATTGGCACAATCAAGTAAGACACCTTTAAAATCTGTTGCTAATGTTCCCACTTTGCCTTCTACAGGATTAAAAGCGACTACTAAGGCTAAAGGATCGCCACTCAAGAAAGCTAAGATCAAGCCCTCCACTAGTAGTGCCACAAAGAAGAAAGTAGAAGTCCATAATAGGAATGCTAGTTCAGTTTTAAATAAAACGAATCATGTTAAGACTAAAAGCTCTGCGCCTGTGCAGCAGCCTAAACCATTCGTGAATTCTGATTTAAATTGTTGGAATTGTAATGAATGTATGTTTTCCCAGCGTCATGATTTGTGTCTGATTGATCACGTTAATGAAATGAATGCTATTAAGAATGGTCTTGAATGGAAGCCAACGGGTAGAACTCGTGCCCAAGTTGGCTGGCAATGGCGTCCCACTGGTAGGACTTTTACACTAGATGGTAAAATGTGCCCTTTAACTAGGAATGCATCCATTGAGGTTAGGTCTGAGCGTCCTTTAGTTAGGAACACTCGCACTCAAGTATGGAAACAGCGCCCTTTAATTAGGTCAGCCCCCACTATAGTGCCTATCAGTGTAGAAATACCTCAGGATTTGAGCCAACTAG
The DNA here is from genome assembly GCA_025667525.1 of Glebionis coronaria. NCBI lineage: Eukaryota > Viridiplantae > Streptophyta > Magnoliopsida > Asterales > Asteraceae > Glebionis > Glebionis coronaria. The sequence continues at coordinate 194,698,738 of CM046877.1, read as the reverse complement.
AATCTACACCACCAATTAAGAAGAAGAAGGCTAGGAAATCTAAGAAACCTAGAGTTAGCAAATCTAAGATTATTAAATCTGTACCTGCTAATAACAAGGAACACTCAGATTCCGATACCTCTACATTGTCTTTGTGTGGTGATATTTTCAGGTGGTCCAAATCATCCTGTGGTATTTGGACTCCGGTTGTTTAAAACATATGACCGGAAATCGCTCGATGCTCCGAAATTTCGTCAGCAAGTTTCTTGGTACGGTTAAATTTGGGAATGATCATATAGCAAAGATTATGGGGTATGGTGAATATCAGATTGGAAACGTGACGATTTCTAGGGTATACTATGTAGAAGGTCTTGGTCATAACTTATTCTCAGTAGGACAGTTTTGTGATTCCAACCTTGAGGTTGCTTTTCGACAACACACTTGTTTCATCCGCAACTTGGAAGGAAAAGATTTGTTGAAGGGATCTCGTGGGGCAAATCTTTACACTTTGTCCTTACAAGACATGATGGCCGCTTCTCCAGTATGTCTTCTCTCTAAAGCTTCTAAGACCAAGTCATGGTTATGGCATCGCAGATTATCTCATCTTAATTTTGATGCTATTAATCATCTGGCTAAAAACGAGTTAGTTCGTGGTCTTCCCAAGCTTAAATTTCACAAGGACCATTTATGTTCCGCGTGTTCAAGGGGGAAAAGCACCAAGAAATCTTACAAACCCAAAGCTGAAGACACTAATCAAGAAAAACTTCATCTTTTGCATATGGATCTTTGTGGACCGACGAGAACTGAAAGTGTGAGCGGTAAGAAATTCATTCTCGTCATTGTGGATGATTTTTCCAGGTTTACATGGGTTAGATTTCTACGTACAAAGGATGAAGCACCGAAGGCTATCATCACTTTTCTGAAGTTCATTCAGGTACGTTTGAATACCACTGTCCGCCGTATTCGTACAGACAATGGTACAGAGTTCGTCAACCAGACTCTTCGTGATTATTATGAAGGAGTTGGTATATCACATGAAACATCCGCTGCACGCACTCCACAACAAAACGGTGTCGTTGAAAGACGGAATCATACACTTATGGAAGTTGCTAGGACCATGCTTATTTATGCGAACGCTCCATTGTTCTTGTGGGCAGAGGCTATTTCTACTGCATGTTTTACCCAAAACCGTTCTATCATTCGGAAACGCCATGGAAAAACACCTTATGAGCTTCTACATGACCGCAAACCCGATGTTTCATTTTTCCATGTGTTTGGTGCTCTGTGTTATCCAAACATCAATAGTGAGAACTTGGGTAAGCTTCAACCAAAAGCCGATATAGGTATTTTCATTGGTTACTCACCGTCCAAAAGAGCATACCGAATCTATAACCGTCGCCTTGGCAAGATTGTAGAAACTATGGACACAGATTTCGACGAGCTGACAGCAATGGCTTCTGAGCAACACAGCTCTGAACCCGCGCTTCATGAGATGGGAACCGGTGCTATAAGTTCCGGATTAGTTCCCAACAATCCTACTTCTACATCATTTTTACCACCATCAAGGCCCGAGTGGGATAAACTGTTTCAACCGTTGTTTGATGAATTCTTCGATCCCCCGACTGATGAAGTTCCAGCACCTGTAGTAATTGCTCCAATACCTGAAGTGGTTGCTCAAGCTAATGAACCTTTATCTAATGCATCTACAATTCACATTGAACCGGATGCACCTTCACCAAGTGATTCTCAAACTACACCTGAATCATCACCCCTACTTGTGCCTAATGATGTAGAAGAGGATACTACTGATCACGACTTGGAATATGCTCACTTGCAAGAGCTTCCTTTCTTTGGTGTAGCGATCCCTGAAAAGCCTTCAGCCGCGTCTACCTCAGAAGAAGCTCCTTCTATTGTTCACTCCAGACCACCTAGGATTGAAAACCATAGCACTAAATGGACAAAAGATCACCCAATTAGGAATGTTATTGGAGATCTAGATCGACCAGTCTCTACACGCCATCAATTACAAGAGAGTGCACTTTATTGTTACTTTGATGCATTTCTCTCTGAAGTTGAACCCAAAAATTGGCAGCAGGCTATGACCCAATCATCTTGGATTGAAGCTATGCAGGAGGAACTCAATGAATTCAAACGACTAGAAGTATGGGAATTGGTTCCTCGCCCTGACAAGGTTAACATCCTTACTTTGTTATGGGTTTATAAGGTTAAACTTGATGAGATGGGTGCGGTATTGAAGAATAAAGCTAGATTGGTCGCTAGAGGATATAAACAAGCCTTGGGTATAGACTTTGAGGAATCTTTTGCTCCTGTGGCTAGATTGGAGGCGATTAGACTATTCCTTGCGTTTGCTGCTCATATGAACATGATCGTCTATCAAATGGATGTGAAGACGGCATTTTTGAACGGTGAACTAAGGGAAGAAGTTTATGTTAGTCAACCGGATGGGTTCGTTAGTACGGAGTCTCCTAATCATGTGTACAAGCTTAAGAAGGCTCTCTATGGGTTGAAACAAGCTCCACGCGCGTGGTATGATCTCCTGTCAACATATCTCATGTCGGAAGGCTTCTCCAAAGGCAAAGTGAACCCCACTCTATTCACTCTCAAGGACGGCATCGACATGCTTCTGGTACAAATTTATGTTGATGATATAATTTTTGCTGCCACTAACATAGAATTGTCTAAACAATTTGAGAAGATAATGTCCACACGCTTTCAGATGTCGATGATGGGAAAAATCTCCTTTTTCTTAGGATTACAGATTTCTCAGAATCCCAGAGGCATCTTTATAAATCAATCCAAATATGCTCTAGAATCACTTAAGAAATATAACTTTGAGAATTGTGACCCCGTAGACACTCCAATGGTGGAGAAATCCAAGTTAGATGAAGATAGGAATGGGACTATTGTCGATCCAAAACTTTACCGTGGGATGATCGGCACCCTTCTATATCTGACTGCTAGCAGGCCTGATTTGCAATTTGCTGTATGCATGTGTGCCCGGTATCAGGCTCGGCCTACCGAAAAGCACCTACATGTTGTGAAAAGGATCTTTCGGTATCTAAAAGGAACACTTCATCGTGGTCTATGGTATCCGAAAGATTCCTCGATTGCTTTAATATCATACGCAGATGCCGATCATTCTGGATGTCAAGACACGAGGCGTAGCACTTCTGGATCTGTGCAACTCCTAGGAGATAGATTGATCAGTTGGTCTTCAAAAAGGCAGAAAAGCGCCGCAATTTCTAGCACGGAGGCTGAATACATCGCCATGTCCGGTTGTTGTGCTCAAGTCCTTTGGATGAGATCACAATTAACTGACTACGGTCTTGGATTTAACAAAATCCCGATGTATTGTGACAACAAGAGCGCCATTGCCCTTTGCTGCAACTATGTTCAACACTCCCGGGCCAAGCACATAGACATTCGCTACCATTTCATTAAGGAGCAGGTGGAGAACGGAGTGATCGAGCTGTATTTTGTCACTACTGAGTATCAGCTGGCGGATATGTTCACCAAAGCCTTAGATCGAGGACGAATCGAGTTTTTGATCGACAAGCTTGGCATGAAATCATTCACTCCAGCGACTCTCAAAGAGTTGGCAAAAGAATCAGCTGAATAGTCGTGGTAAACTATTCACAGTATCCTTTGGTTGTGATCATGTATATTATCGTAAATATATAAACTACAAAAAGAAAATACAAAAATATAAAACCAACAAAAGCCATAAAAAAATATAAAACCTAGAAAAACCATAAAAATTATAAAATCAAGAAAAACCAAAAATATTTTTCGTTTTAAAATCGGGCATGTCTTTTAGTACGGTAATATTTACGGCCTTAGAAATGTCGATCAATATTGACACGGTGCCATAAATAGAGTCCGTATAAAAGTTGTACATTTTTTAAAACATGCCCATTATGGCTTGTAGTTATTTCTGACTGCAACCCGGTTTTCATATTAAAGTCACGTATTTCTTTGGAAAACGTTGGCTCAGAACGGGAATTAATTTTCTCGGGCGTGATTTACAAGCCAAATCATGCAAAGGGATCAAGTTTACTTTACAACTTGGTCTAACACGAATTTGTGTACGTCTCAGTGCATTAATTTGTTAAAATAAGAGAAATCTTATTGACACCACGAATCAAACTTTTTCAAGATATCAATTGGGAAATGTTTTTCATCATCATGTGCCTCGTTAAACAATGACTACAGCTCTTTAAATAGAAAACGGGTCATCGTTTAAGGGGGAGAAAATGTTTCATCATCTTTCACATCAAAAAGATCTTCAAAAGTTTTCAAGGAAACTCACAACGCTTAATAGTTAATGGTTGGATTGCTTTGGCATTTGTATTGTTGTCGCTTATAAGTTTGTCGTGGATAGTTTTGTGCTTGTGTTAAGTTAAGTTAATCACTAAGGCTCGGATAGTTAACATAAGATAGGGTCAAAGTGACAAGTGTTAAAACTTGGTACACAAAAGAATGTTGAATGAAGCAAAAAGAAAATTTGAGGGGGCAAAGTTGACAATAGGTCTAACTTGTGGAAAATTTGACCTAGTCAAAACCTTCCCCCCCCCCCCCCCCCCCCGTTTTTTCTAATCCTTCACTGTTTACATTCCCTTTGCCGCCATTGATAACCTTCCACACAAAACAAACACACGTAAATCAATCAATCATCTCAAAATCATTCACTTTCTCAGATCAAGATCTTCTAAAAAGGTATTAAATCGGCTTAATCTTTCATGAAAAACAATTCAATTAACTCTTTTTAACTGCGAATCACTTGAATGAAATTACTGTTTAATTAGGGTTTAATTAATTGGGGTTTTTGCCTGGGGATGATTCGGAATAGGTCTAATTGCACTAATTTGGCCTTTAGAACACTTGAATCAAACGAGTTCATGCCTAATTAGAAAATCGTAACTGTTTGTCACTTTCCGCATAAGAGCACTTATTCAGAATAGAAAATACTTTCCGAATAGGCAAAAGTTACGAATAGGGCAAATGTTCCGAATAAGGCAAATGTTCCGAATAGGGAAAATTTTCCGAATAGAGCAAATGTTCCGAATAGGGAAAATTTTCCGAATAGGGCAAATGTTCCGAATAGGGCAAATGTTCCGAATAAGGGAAATGTTCCGAATAGGTCAAAAGTTCCGAATAGGGCAAATGTTCCGAATAGGGCAAATGTTCCGAATAGGGCAAATGTTCCGAATAGGGCAAATGTTCCGAATAGGGCAAATGTTCCGAATAGGGCAAATGTTCCGAATAGGGCAAATGTTCCGAATAGGGCAAATGTTCCGAATAGGGCAAATGTTCCGAATAGGGCAAATGTTCCGAATAGGGCAAATGTTCCGAATAGGGCAAATGTTCCGAATAGGGCAAATGTTCCGAATAGGGCAAATGTTCCGAATAGGACTTATATTCAGTATAGACCTATTATTCCGAATTGTGTGATTATTCCGAATAGAAGATGTTTGAATGGTTTCAAAGCTTAAGGGATTATGTCATATGTACAATGCTTAGGTTTAAAGTCATAATGATATTCATACTTGTTTGTATCAACCTTTGTGTTTTATCTTAAGCAGAGACGATGACTAACCCTACCGTACAACAACTACAAGACAACAGAGCCGCCGCCATTGCTGAAGCCAAGACTCTAAAGTTTATTCCAAACAACTTCCGCTTGAAGGAGGTATCTCACTCTACCCATAATGGCTTTAAGGTAGGCACAGCCATGCTTGATAAATCTCATTTCAAGCATGCGCTAAGGAGAAGTGCTTCGGTGCCCTATGAATATCTTTACGAGTTCTGGGCTACCAAAGAGAGGACGTCGAACAAGATCACTTTTTCCTTGGACAACAAGCAGCAGACGCTTACTGTGTCAGACTTCAGAAAGATCTTTGGATTTCGACCGATACTCAAAGGTCTACCATCATACTCACCCAACCCAACCAAGGACCAGATCATGGAGATGTTCACCGCTATTGGATGTCTTGACATACGAACCCCGTCTGAGTTTACTACCGCCAAAGTCGGCCAACCATGGAAAGCTATTTTTGGGATTCTTAGCCGATGCTTGACACCCAAAACAACTGGGTATGATGCTGTTCGTCCACCAATCATCAAGATGTTTTATGGTATGTTTAAAGGTATGGGTATTGATTATGCATCACTGCTGTGGGAGGAGTTCACTTTTCAACTCTTCACTAACACAAAGGGTAAAGTTAAAACTTACCAGTACCCTAGGTTTATTAAGTTGATCATACATTACTTTATGGAAAACGATGCATCCATTAACAAGCGTGCAGGTAGTCGTCACCACATGATAGATGATGATGATTTGGTAGACTTAAGGCAGGAGACTCATTCGAATACGGTTATTCCTGGTCCCATTCCCAGTCATCTTCTGACCGATGAGATTATTGCATCTGACGATTACAAGAACTTGCTAACAGAAATTGAGAATCAACGAGCAAGTATTCTAGCAGGTGAAGACTCTTCCACCACGGTTAAGAGCAAAGGTAAAAGGAAGCAAACAGATTTACCTGAACCCAAAACCAAGAAGAAGAAGACAGAGGGTAAGAAAGGAAAGGGTAAGGCTGATGAGATGCGTCTGCGTGACGAAGAAAATATTGCTGATCCTGCTCTTGAGAAAACTGAGAAACAAATAATGAAGATAGCCATTCAAAGGAGCAGGAAAGATACTGGCGGTAGTGGTTCAGGTGTAAGAGTAGACGTTGAGGATGAGTACATGGAACCTGATGATGTTGATGAGTTTGGGTCACCTGAACATTATTCCACTTCGAAGGAGCCATCAATCCCTGTTTCAGCTGGTATTGAAAAGGCATCTACTCAACCTTTAACAACTCAACCTCCACCAACACAACCCATACCAACCAGACCGGTTTCAACACCACTTCCTCCACCACCAATAAAGCCCATCCATAGTACCGCAGTTACAACCGAGCCTATTCCATCAACCCAGAGCAGCTCTGCAACATCTGCAATGGCAGCAATAGTGATGGCCAAGATGTTGGATAAACACGTGGATAATCAAAAGAGAGAAATGGATGAACTTCGCCAAGAGTTAAATAGAAGAACTCAAAGTGAAGAAGCATCAAGGAAAGCTCAAGAAGAGTTGATTGCCAAGTTCGCTGCAGACATGGAAGCTACACGTAAAGTTCATGTAGAAGAACTTGCTCAGGTTAAAAAGGCTGAAGCTGATAGGCATAAAGCACGAATTACGAGACTTAAAGCTATTAAGGATGACCTCAAAGAGCAAAAAGCAGCTATTGAAGCTTCTATTGAGCAGAGAGTGAAAGACTCCATTGAATCCTTAATGCCTAAACTGCGTGATGACTTGAAGACGCTTGCTGCTGACAACTTAATGATCAAATCATCCAATCCTTCAGAAGCCGCCTACAAGATCGCTTATGACTTGACGGATTTTGAACTTAAGAAGATCCTCAAAGCTCGAATGAAGGAACTTGGATCGTTTGATAAACCGAGGAATCAACAGGCTCTCTTCAAATCACTGAATGACGCTATCATGGAGGATGATAGGTTGTTCAAGACGTTTGGAAGTGTGGTACCCTACCACATTCTCCCTGAAGAAGAAAGGGAAGAGAGCGACGAAGAAGAGGGTACTGGTGGAGAGGAGGAAGAAGAAGAAGAAGAAGATAAGAATGAGGAGGATGATGAGGATGAGAATGATGAGGATGATGAGGACGATAATGATAAGGATGATGATAATGATGATGAAGATGATGATCATGATGAGGATGATGATGATGAGGATGCAGATGATGATGATAATGATGGTAATGATGGTGGTGATGGTCACCAGGAAAGTGTTAAGGGGAGCAATGCGGATAAAGGTGAACAGCGTGAGAAAGGGGATAAGGGTGCCAGCTCAAAGAAAATGGTTAAGTCTGGCACCAAGTCAAAGAAAGATGCAGCACCAAAGGAGAAATCTACATCCACGGAATCCAGACGATCGAAGTGGCGCCATGATGTGAATGCCACTACAGGGTCATCTATTCCTGGTACATTTATACATGCATCAATACCTGTTACAACTAACCCCGTTAGTTCTTGTGTTGTTACCCCTGTGATTGCAGAATCGGTAACCGAACCAGAAGCTGCACAACACTCACCCGTCCATGACACTGCTGAAATGCCTGAATCTGAACAAGCAGATGTTCACGTCTCTACTCCTCTGCAACAAAACCCACAATCTACTATTCCTGAACCAAGCACAAGGGACTGGGAGGACACGTTGGAAATCGACGAGACTGCTCCACCACAGGCTTGGATCACGGCAGCGGCGCAGTATGATCCGATCACCGACGCCGACAAAGAGGTCTTGTATCTTCGTATCCGAAGTCCGATTGACTTATGTGCATTTCTTGCTCATGAGTATAAGACTTCGGTCACTCCATCTTTGGTGAAGAAAGTACTGAAGGATAAAAGACTTCGCGCCAAAACCCGGTTGACCCAAATGGAGTTCGAATATTATGCCGAGGAGATCCTGAAGGCTCTGAATACCGTTCAACGGCCAGGTCTTCATGAATCAGAAAGAGCTCCACCTCCAATGGATCAAGATAATCAGATTGCTCTTGACTTCTTTGTCACCAATGATTTGGTCTATCTACTGAAGGGGTCATCAAAGTACGCAACATCCCTGACCTTGCTGAAAGCTGCCAAATGGGGGACAATACCCTTCATCGAGGAAAAGGTAAACCGACTCTGGGTCCCTAAGATAAATCGTAATTATGATATGTATGCTTTCATAGGTGCATCTCATTGGGACGAACGAGTCAGAAGGGCGTACAGGGGTTGCTGCCTAGTCAATTCTGGAAGCTCAGTTAGATCCGATATCCGCATCTCCAGCATTTTAGGGATGAAAACAGAAGCCAAGAACGGCTATTATCATGTGACGGAGATTCGTTTGAAAAGGGAGGATGACAGGGAATACAGAATCCAGCAGGGAGATTTTTCCATCATTCGCCTTGAGGATATTGAAGATATGCTGCTTCTGATGACCAGAGATCAACTCACACATATTCCTCGTGAAGACCTCATTGCTTTAAATACAGCACTTCGTATGTTCACACGAAGCGTTGTCATCAAGACACGAGTTGAAGATCTTCAGTTGGGAGTCGAAAGCTATCAGAGGAAGCTCAATTTAACCCGCCCTGTGAATCAAGTGTTACCTCAACATGTAGCAAGATGTCCCTATACCGGCATTTCTGTTCCGAATTACGGCATTTTCTACTTGAACAGTCGAGGTTTGATGAAGTTTATGAGGGTGGGGGAGCTCCACAAGTATAGTGATGGAACTCTTATACAAGTCAGAGGAAAGTTGGAGCATCTGAACTCGGGTGGGACTTTGCCAGAAATGACGGAGGATTGGCATCCAGGTTACCGGCAGATGGCGAAGTACGTGATCAAGAAGATCGATCAAAAGCTTCGTGAACGTAGATTGATGAGGAGCTTGGAAAGATTCGTGGGTGGTAGACCATATGGAGTGCACTACAGGACACTGCAACGATCCATCTAATGGGTTGTACATTTCAGGTCACTCTATATTGGTATTATTTGTGAATATGTATATTTGTGAATAATGTGCTTTAATGGCTTGTTGTAGTATTAAGGTATGATAATTTTTCAAGAATTTCTCACGAGATTCTAAATCTTTCAAAATATATCATACTAAAGCACTACAACTACCCCTTATTAACTTAAGGGGGAGCAATCATTTGTTCTATGGCCAAACATCGATTTCATTTTTACCCAAAGACCGGTTAATCCATTCAATATCCCAAACATTAATGGTTAACATTTTGGATAAGGGGAGAAAATGGGATTAAGGAGACGTAAGTGATACTTGGCTAAAAGATGAAAAAGACTTAAAGATTATCCAACTTAATATGTGTTAAGCACGTGTTAAGGGGGAGCGTTTTTGATGAATAAAACACCTAAGGTACAAAACTTTTGATTTCAATATCACAAGTACCTTATGTGATTTTCAATGATTTTTCATGGTGGCAATTCCTTCCCAAAACACGCTTAATTCACGACGGATGTGGTGACAAAAGGGTGGTAGGAATAGGCTTAGTCCAATGATTCATCAGAACCGATGGAATCTTCCCAAGGACAATTCCCTAGATAGAATTAGAAGTCCTAGGAAAGATGGAGAAAGAATGTGAACGTAGCTGAATGCCGACCAAGTACTTAAGCTAGCACTGGAACAATCACAACAAGATGCTAGTGATGACGTATTGGTAAGCATTGAAGGGGTTGAAGAATGAAAAAGAAATGTAAAGATAAAGGGTGTAAAGAAAGAAGCCCTCCTTACAACTTTAGGCAGAAACCGGGTCAATACATATGCTATTGAGGTCATTTTTGTTAATGATTCTCGGTATTGAAGAAAGACATCATGGACCCAGTGATGCAATGCACAACCCTTCCCCAGCTAACTCAAATATCTCTCAAAAGGTATTTGTTTTAATCACACGGAGATCAACACGTTATCTATTGGTTTATTCACTCCGAATAGACTGATATTGAAAAGGTGGCACTCCTCTCCAGCCATCGCTCACTAAATCAAAACGCACAATCGAGTCTAGAGCCAAGAGATCATCAAAAGTCTCATTAGGACACTTTCATTTATTCCTTGCTTTCTCACACACTGTGAAAAGTAAGAGATTTTCATGAGTCCTACGCAATATTCCTGTAATATTGCCAGAACATCCGAGTAATACGCAAGTATTACAATGAAGATGGAAATCCTGCTTGAGCCAACATCAAACACGCTCATGGTAGGTTACACGTGCGGTTCTTTTAGAACCAATCTTGTGAAAAACTGGAAGGTAACAGTGGTTTAATTCTTAATTGAACTTAAACTCGTTCCAGGCCTCTTCGCATTATCATATGATCTTGCCAGAACACTCAGAGTGACTCTTTATTGACCACAGTGACGAGTGGAAATCCTTCTAGTGTCAACATCAAACAGCACTTGGTAGGTAACGTGCAAGATTCTTTATGAATTAAGCTCGTGACAACTGGAAAGCAACGATGGTGAAAATCTTAATTGAAATTCACTTGTTCCAGGTTTCATGAATTGACGGCTTTTAATCACAAGGATAATTTATCCAAGTGATTCACTCTTTATGTTCGCAGTCAGCTTTGGACGGTCGAATAAAGAGAACGGGTTTACCCGCGAAATCCTGTCAGGAAGTTACTTAATTGAAACTATCCGTCACGGGTACGATATCTAATATCGTCCAACGGTCTTCACCGACCGGAGGTAAAATGCTACCGAATTAGAATAAAATGTTCAAAGCCATTTTATTCGTGTCGTTGCTGTGTACCTGTTAAAGACGGTGGCGTTGCTGTGTACCTGTTGAAGACGGTGGCGTTGCTGTGTACCAGTGAAGACGGTGGTGTTGCGGTGTACCTGTAAAAGTCATTCCCACATGCTTATGTCTTTTGCAACAAAGTTCAGCAAAAATTCAAGAAAGTTCAAGATGAAGTCTTCCGCTGTACCAAACTCTGAAGCTTTCGAGAATTCAACAAAAAGACGTAAGTGTGTGGAACATGGAGTCACGAGGAGGCAAAGTTCACAAGAAAGGCAAAGATCGCACGTGAAAGGCCAAAGAACAATGCTCTCAAGTCAAAGCCAAAAAGATCAAATCAACATATTCACAACAAAAGAAAGAAAAGAAGAAAAGACTACGAGCTAAAGAACGAAGACTTAGTATAGTATGCTAGGTTTAGAACTTTGTAACGTGGAGTGACCTCCCTTAGGGGGAGATTGTTAGAAATACGTTTTAACGTATATTAGAAGTATCGGTCACTCCACAATATGATTTATGTTGTAATAGCTCGTAGTTAGTAATTAGTCATTAGTTACTTATTAACTTAAGTAAGAACCGGTCCATGGGCTTGTCATGGACCGGCCCAAGCCCAATGTTAGGCTTGGAATATAAATACCCCTTTCCACTAAGGAAAGGGGTTGGTTGTTGTTCCATTTGCACATTCATAGTAATAAAATCTTTCACATATTCTCTCACTTTCTCTCTCTAGTTTCTCTCACTAGAAAACATCAACCCACTTCATAGATTCATAGGTTATCAATATTCTACAAAGAACTTGATTATAATCTGTTTAGTGTATCACAAGTATGTGATAACAAAAATAAGGTTCTTTTTACTGATACTGAGTGTTTGGTGTTAAGCAAGGATTTTAAGATCCCTGATGAGAAATATATTGAGTATAGAACACCTAGGCATAAGGACATATATAATGTGAATTTAAATGGGATTAAAATGAATACAAATATGTCTTGTTTTTATGCTAAGGCCTCAGTAGATAAGAGTAATTTGTGGCACAGGAGACTAGGGGACATAAATTTTAAAAATATAAATAGATTTGTGAGGCTTGGTTTAGTTGATGGTTTGCCTGAAGGCCTTCCACAATGACCACTCTTATGTTGCATGTCTTAAAGGCAAGCAGCACAAGGTCTCATTCAAGTCCAAACATGTGCATACTAGTTCCAGACCTCTTCATATGCTTCACATGGACCTCTTTGGTCCAACAAATATAGAAAGTTTGAATGGTAAGTCATATTGCTTTGTTGTCACAGATGACTTTTCTAGATTTACTTGGACATTCTTTCTAGCTTTGAAGAGTGACACAGCTGATGTTCTTATTGATTTTATCACTCAGATTGAGAAAAGGTCTGGCAATGAGGTTAAGATGCTTAGGAGTGATAATGGTGGAGAATTTAGGAACAAGAAGCTAGATGATTTCTGTGCCAGGAAAGGAATCACTAGGCAATTTAGTATTGCTAGAACCCCACAACAAAATGGGGTTGCTGAAAGGAAAAATAGAACCCTAATTGAAGCAGCCAGAACAATGTTGGCTGATGCTCACTTTCCAATAGCCTTTTGGGCTGAGGCTGTTAATACAACATGCTATGTGCAAAATAGAGCATTGGTTAACAAAATTCAGAACAAAACACCTTATGAGTTACTTTGGGGAAGAAAACCTAATATTGGTTTTCTCAGACCTTTTGGATGTCATGTAGTAGTATTGGATACTAGTGATGCCTTAGGGAAATTTAGTGCAAAAGGTGATGAGGGTTACTTCATGGGGTATTCAGTCCAGAGCAAGGGTTATAGGGTTTATCTTAAAGAGGACAAATGTATAGTTGAGAGAGTACATGTTAGGTTCTTGGAGAATAAACCTAGTGATCCTGAAAGTGGTCCTAATTGGTTGTTTTGGAACCCTTATCTAGAACTTTAAATTATATGCCTGTCACTAATCCAGACATTGTGAAGGTAACTTCAAATGTTGTGGAGGAACAAGTTGTTAATGTTTCAGGTACACAGGTTCATGAGAAGGTTGGATCACAAGCAGAAAAGGCATCTCCTACATTAGAATATGTCACAATTCCCATTTGGACAGATGCTTTTGCTGCTGCTGCTGGACAAGATAATGGTGGTTTCCAAATACCACCAGATACAAGCATGCATGGTTCTTCAGGCGCTGACAAAGGCAAATCTAGCGCTGACAAGACCAATTCAGACGTTGATGGCTCAGACGTTGACAACAACATTTCAAGCGCTGTTAGCCTAGACGCTGACAACCAAGATTCAGACGTTGACAACACTTATGGGCATCTTTTCTCTTCCAGTTTTGAACAAGGTGGACCTTCCAACATTCTTGAAGAAGTTCACATTGATCAAAGAGAGTCTGATGAAGAAGATATTGGCAACATGGAGCGTGAGGTTGTTGGAAATACGTTTTACGTATTTATGAAGGATCGGTCGCTCCAACGATAATTATGTAATGGGCTCGTGATCCATTTACTTTATGTATAGTCCATATAGCCCACATGTAGGGTGGGCTATATATATCCCCTCCTAGCATGTTAGGAGGGGTTGTTGATTGTCATTTGTCACTTAATCATAATTCCATTTTCACTTTCTCTCTCTAATTCTCTCCCTTCTCTCCTTTCTCTCTCTAATCCCTCATCTCATTCCTTCATCTTCTTCTTTATTTATCAATCAATCAACCATCTTAATCCATCAAATCAATCACTTAGAATAGGCCAATGATCTCGTAGACCTTCAATTGGTATCAAGAGCCAAGGTTTGATTGGTTTATTCTCCTTTTAGTTCTTTTTGATTTTGGTGGGTTTTGATTTAATCATGCTTAAATTTTAAAAAGTTTGTATTTTTTATAAAAAGTTTGTGTTTTTATGTGTTAAATCATATCAAATCTTCAAATTTACTTACTTTTTAGATAAAAATCACAAATTTTTATATAAAAATCAAAAATTTCTTTATCAAATCTTAAAAAGTTTGTGTTTTTATAAAAAGTTGGTGTTTTTTATAAAAGTTTGTGTTTTTCTCTTTTTAATTTTGTATTTTTTTTTATTAAATCCTTCTATTTTGATTGCCTTTTTTGTTTGAATCAATTTTTTTTTTATTTTTTTTTTTATTTTTTTTATTTTTTTAATCAATTTTACCAGTTATTACTTTAATCAGTTATTACTTTAATCATATTATTTTTTTATCAGTTATTACTTTAATCAGTTTCTACTTTTTATAAACAGTTTTTATAGTTTTTAATCAATATTTTTTATAATCAGTATTTTTCTATATTTTTTAATCTATTGAGTCTGTCCAGTTGTCCAATACCAGTCCTTCAGTACTTTATCATCGAGGTTATCAAGGTTTTCATCATATCAGTCCGCTTCATCAAAAATATCAGTCCTTTATAAATTTGGTCTGTTTTTCAAAAATGTCAGTCAGTCATGCAGTTTTTGTCCTGTTCCGAATCAAACTAAAAGTTCCGAATCAATCTCAAATGTTCCGGGTCAAATTCTAAGTTCCGAATCAAACTCTAACTCTAACTTCCGAATCAAACCCAAAAGTTCCGGGTGAACAAAACATCCGGACGAAAAAAGTTCCGGACGAACAAAAAAAGTTCCGGGTGAACGAAACTTCCGGGTGAAGAAAAAGTTCCGGGTGAAGACAAAAAGTTCCGGGTGAAGAAAAAAGTTCCGGGTGAAGAAAAAAAGTTCCGTATGAACGAAAGTTCTGAATGAATGGAAACTTCCGAACGAATGAAAAGTTCCGAATGAAACCATTTCAAACATAACGGACAAATTTTCGACACAACACTCAAATCCACTCACTCAACACTCACACAAACACCCTCGTTTACAGACCCTCGACTGACTCACTCTCACACCCTCGAAAACTTTCACTCGACATCAAAACAACATCACCCTCTCTCGTCTCCTACCAAGACTCTCACTCTCGAACACCCAACCTCACTAAACTGACTCCCTCACATTTCACCAAAACTATCTCTCGACATCTCACAACACAAATCACCCTCGAAAACCCTCTCAACAACCAACACAAACTGACTCCCTCGACTCCCTCTCTCAACCAGACTCGGACTCCCAGACTCACCTCTCACTTGCACCCCTCACCTCACAAACTCTCGGACTCTCTCACCCTCACGACACAACCCTCGACTAATTTACCCACACCATAAGACTCGACCCAAATTTTTTTTACACAGCCTCTCGTTTAAACTGACTCGTCTCACAACTTTAACACCATCCAGACTCTTTTTTCCTACGAACAACTCTCTCTCGACATCTAGACCTCTCAACACAAATCAACACAAATCGTCTCTCGACTCTCGAACACACATAAACTAACAAACCTCACCTCTCTCAAACTCAACCAAACCAACAGGACTCTCACACTAACACCCTCGCCTACTCTCAAACCGTCACACCCTCTCAACCGACACCCAACCACCCACACCCACAAACTCTACTCAACCTTAACACTACACCTCTCGAACACCCTTTTCTGAGACTCGATTCAAAACCAAAACAAACCCTCGACTCCAGACGCGACCACACCAAAGACTCAAAGAAGGACTCGACAGATGATAGAAAGAATCAATTTTTTTAAAAAAGATCTCAGCCTCATTAAAAACTTCATCGATCCAAACACACATGCAACAAGAAATTAAAAAACCTACCCGAGAACAGTTATCTGTTCTTGTTGCCTCATCTTGTACGGTTTGAGTTTGTCTCTCGAACATTGGATCTTGAAGAACAGTTTTCTGTTTGGTTGATATGGCAGTTGTATCAAATATATGATTCGTTTCGTGATTATGGTGATTATATGAGATTTGGTGAGATTTGGTTTTATTTGTTTGAGTTTTTGTTTTGGGATGTATCGCCTGAGGAGAGAGAGCGTTATAAGGGCAGAGAAAAGGGCGGAGGAAACAAGGTAATAGGGTGGGATTTGGTCATCGCTTTATATAATCTTATCAGGCCACGTTTTGTTTTTTCTACCTACCACGTATTTTTTTCTCCTTTCCATCTTGAGACACGTTTTATTGACAGACGTTTATTTTTACGTTTTATTGACAAAAAGACGTTATATATTCTCTCATTTTGTTTATGTTTTATTTTTTTTAATTTTTAATTTTAGTTAAGTAAAAATTCTTTTTAAGAAAAGTTAAATTTTTTTTTATATATATTTTCATTTTTTAAAATTAATTTTTTTTAGTTAAGTAAAGTTTGATTTGGCACATTGTGTTGAGGCGGGTATTCCAAAAAAATTAAAGTGGTAAAATATTTGATGGTCCGATTATTATATTTATCGTAGCTTGGTTTTAATTGTTGGCGGGTTTTATTTTTGAAGTGAGCCGAATTTACTTTGATCTCCGGTTTATTTTATCTTCGTTTGAGCCGATAACATCTTTTGAACCGATTCGAACTGTAAAAACCCGACAACAACAACATCCACATCATTTTTCTCTTTCTTTTCTCGATTTTCAATGGATTCGTTCAATTCGACACTTAAAGAGGGAGACTTGCATCGAATGCAAGACAAAGCTAGAGAAAGTGGTGTAAATTCATTTCAAATGCTTCAGTGTCATCTAGTCACTCTTTCACGGATTCAAGGAGGGAGCGAATTTGTGACAATCTTTGGTCAAGATCGTCATATATTCATGGAATCAATGTTCACCATCTTGACCCAACTCGCAGAGCAACTCAACACTGAAATGTTTAATCACTCTGCATCGGCACTTGCTTATAAGGCTCTTGTGACACAACTCACGCCTTTCCTCCAATTCAATATCATCAAGTCTGAAAGTTCGATGCTTTGCCAATCATTTCTTAGAGATACACATACCGAGCTTCGAGTTTTTCGTGATACAATATTGAAACTCATGTCATCGGTCTCGTCTTCGATTTATGAAAGATCTCGACTTCAGCAAGGGTATGATAATGGAGTGCAAGACTCTTCGATGCAAGAGGAAACTCGTCATACGGTTGACAACTTGGAGCCTAAAGATGGCAAGAGCACGGAATCAGGAGAACAACATGATACCAGTGGTACGTCCGGGATTGTTCACGAGATCTCTCTTGATGACACCTTACCCGTTTATGACGAAGAGCCTGCAAACATGGTACAATGTGATGTTAATTATGATGTATATGCTGATGACAAACCGCATATTGAGCATTCGGAACCTAATTATGACAAACATGGGATGGAAAAGAGTGATAGAAATACCACTTCTGATTCATCCGATGTGAGTCATAATGGGGGAGAAAGTATTCAAAATGCTAAACATCATGATAATTGTCCGATAACTGCTTCATTGATTGCTTCTGATTCCAAGATTAGAGAGCTCGAAATGATTGTAGCTCAACAATTAAAAGATCTTGAGGATGCCAAACTTGAATTTTCTAAGAAAACGAATAAATTTGAAACATACTTTGAAAAACCTGAAAAGTCAAACGTTGTTCTTGAAAGAAAATTGGATCAAAAAGTTTTAGATTCGAAAGCTGAAAAGGATAATTTTTTGAAACAAATTCAGTTACTAGAGTCTAAATTGGCATCCCAAGATAGAGTGCTTAAAGAGAATGAGACGTTAAAGGCTCAAGTACAGGAAAAGGTCTTTGCTATAGCCGCGTTGAAAAACGAGTTAAGGAAAAATAAAGGACCTAGTGTGGACACTAAGCTTGAAAAACCATCAATCTTGGGGAAACCGCCTACAAATCAGTTCGTCAGACAACCGACTGTCAGACAACCTACTGCATTTGGATCCGAGCGATCACAATCCTCGAGACCGCGGTTTGCCTCCCAAGTTGATTTGGGTCATATTTCTAGAACTGTCACTCCACCAACTAGGCCTAATGTGACTAAATCAGTTTTAGCAAGACCTAATCACATGATTGCCTCTAATTTCCCTAAGAATAGTTCAATGAACACGTCTAGAACTAGTTCATATGATGTGCGCCATGATTTTGGTCAAAGGGAAGCTATTCAAAAGACACAAGTAAGAGATAGGAATTTCAAACCTAGTCAGATGCCTTCTAGTTTACCCAACACTGCTAACCGTAGCATGCCCAATCCTAGGAGCATCAATCAATCTAGGGATTCTAGATCTTACTCGGACATTAAATATGCTACTTGTAAAACATGTAGAAAATGTGTCTTTACGGCAAATCATGATTCCTGTATCAAGAAATTACTTAATGAGGTGAACTCCCGTGCTAGAATTAAGTCCCAGTGGATAGCTAAAATCAAACCCGTTGGTAAAGATTGGCGCCCCACTGGTAGAACTTTCACTCTTGTAGGAAACAAGTGCCCTTTAACTAGGATAGTCTCTGATTCTACTAAGTCTACTAGGGAGGAAACTGATAAAGATGATACTTCACTTAAGCCTAAACTTAAGGTTTTCTATAAAAGGAAACGTTTGCCAGCTAAGATAAGTGAATCATCTACTCAGGTCGCCTCTGACACAAGTAAAGCCAACTGTGAACCCCCACGTGCTTCAAAAATAAATATCTCTAACCCATGCAAAAGTATACAAACTTCTAATGAGAATGCAGGTACCAAAGTTGATGTTCCAAAAGAACGAAGCGGTCCAATCGTTGTATACCGTTCAACTAAGGACACTCTTAGAGTTTGGTTGCTAAAGAAGCAGATATCAGAGAAACAAATGTCTCAGGGGATTCATGGTTAAGCTGCAAACAGGACTTACAGTCACATAACAGACTGTAACTCGATCTCCAAAGACAGGAAAGTTCATCCCGATGATGACTTATCCTAAAAACGAGAAATTCATTTTTCTCGGGCATGAGCTTATGTTAAAAACATTCCACGTTTTTAAGCTCATGCACTAGGACTTATAGTCACATCACAGACTATAACTCGCTCTTCAAAGAAAGGAAAGTTTATCGCCGATGGTAAACTTATCCTAACAACGAGAAATTAATTTTTCTCGGGCATGAGCTAATAATAAAAACATTCGAAGTTTTTAAGCTCATGCACAATGACTTACAGTTAAATGTCAGACTGTAACTCGAACTTAAAATAAAGGAAAGTTTATCGTTTATGATAACTTATCCTCTTAAAGAGAAATTCACCTTTCTCGATCATGAGCTTGTATTAAAACATTCGAAGTTTTAAGCTCAGAAAGGAAAGTGTATCTTTTAAATAAGAGAACTTTTCCTCGTAACGAGAAATTAACCTTTCTCGGTCATGAGCTTTCCGTTAAAACAGTCAAAGTTTTCAAGCTCATGAACACGACTTCTAAGTAAATGTCAGCTTAGGACTCGTCCTTCAGATAAAAGGAAAGTTTATCGCCGATTGTAACTTATCCTTAACAACGGGAAGATCACAACTTCTCGGACTTGAGCTCGCTTTTAAGATATTCAACATCTTAAGCTCAAGTAATTGTTTTTCAAAACTTTGAACACAATTTTTCAAGAATTTCTCAAAAGGTTTTTCTAAATCTTTCAAAATTGTGTGTTCAAAAACGTTTTGATAAAACGAGCATGTCTTCTGGAATCGATAATATTTACGAACCTAGAAATGTCATTCAATAATGACACGGGGTTGTAAATAAAGTTCGAGCAGAAGTTCAAATGATTTTAAAACATGCTCAAAATGGTTTGCTATTATTTCAGATAGCAACCCGCTTTTCATAATCAAGTCAAGCATTTCACCAGAAAGCTTTGACTCAACAACGGGAATTAATTTTCTCGGGGACGTGACGAGGTGACCAACATTCGTGAACAAGAACCATGTGAATCTTTCATATGATGTTCTCCATCATTCAGGTCCAACCTCGTAAATTGCTAATCTTGTGAATTCATTATCATATATGATCTTTGCACGTAATAAATACCTTACACTTGTGTTTAAAAGGTATTTAATTTACGTTTCAGCACACCCTCATTAATTTGAGGGGGAGCTTGTGTAATTCCTGAAGATAATTGGACTTGCATTTTTCTTCCCAAATTTTCTTAAAATGCTATTAAATCAATTGATATTAAAAACATCGATTGGGTTAATATTTTTAATATGGGGGAGAAAATGTGATTTAATATGGGATATGATCAATCATAAATGGTTTGACTTAACGTGTTAGCTCATCCCGACATGTGCAAAATGTTTTCGGATATCGTGGCATATGTTAAGGGGGAGCAAAATGGATTTGCACTTCAAAATGGATTTTATGGTGACATACACTTACCCAAAACATCTCTATTCACGACGGTGAAGATTGTGGTGACATAAGGATGGTAGGATAGGTTAAAGTCCAATGATTTCTCTAGAACCGGAGGAATCTTCCCAAGGACATTCCATAGCTAGAAATAGTAGTCCTTAGGAAAGATGGAGAAAGATTGTGAACGTAGCTGAATGCCGACCAAGTACTTAAGTTAGCACTGGAACAATCACAACAAGGTGCTAGTGATGACGTATTGGTAAGCATTGAAGGGGTTGAAGAATGAAAAAGAATTGTAAAGATAAAGGGTGTAAAGAAAGAAGCCCTCCTTACAACTTTAGGCAGAAACCGGGTCAATACATATGCTATTGAGATCATTTTTGTTAATGATTCTCGATATTGAAGAAAGACGTCATGGACCCAGTGATGCAATGCACAACCCTTCCCAGCTAACTCAAATATCTCTCAAAAGGTATTTGTTTTACTCACACGGAGATCAACACATTATCTATTGATTTATTCACTCCGAATAAATTGGTATTGAAAAGGTGGCACTCCTCTCCAGCCTCCGATCACTAAAAATCCAAAATGCACGATCGAGTCTAGAGCCATTTGAGATCATCAAATATCTCCTTAGGACACACTTTCATATTTCCTTGCTTCTTCACACACTGTGAAAAGTAAGAAAGTTCTTAAGAGTCCTACGCAAAATCTTCATGATCTTGCCTGAACATCTGAGTAATACGAAAGTATTTACAATGAAGATGGAAATCCTTCTTGAGCGAATATCAAAAAGCTCATGGTAGGTGACTTGTGCGATTCTTTATGAATCAAACTTATGATAACTGGAAAGCAACAGTGGTTTAATTCTTAAATGAATTTAAACACGTTCCAGGCCTCTACGCAATATCTTAATGATCTTGCCAGAACATTCAGAGTAATACTATTAAGTATTTACAGTGACGAATGGAAATCCTTCTAGTGTTAACATCAAACAGCACTTGGTAGGTAACTTGCAAGATTCTATATGAATCAAGCTAGTGACAACTGGAAAGCAACGATGGTGCGGTTCTTAATTGAACTTCACTTGTTCCAGGAACATGAATTGACGGCTTCAAATCATGCGGATAATATTATCCAAATGATTCACTCTTTACGTTCGCAGTCTGCTTTGGACGGTCGAGTAAAGAGAACGGGTTTACCCGCGAAATCTTGTCAAGGAGGTTCTTTATTGAAACTACCTGCCACAAGTACGATATTTAATATCGTCCAACGGTCTTCACCGACCGGAGGTAAAATGCTACCGAATTAGAATGAAATGTTCAAGGCCATTTCATCCGTGTATATTGTTTTGTTGCTAACTGTCTTATGCAGCGTAACAAGAAGGTGGCATTGCGGTGTACAAACCAGAAGAAGTCGTCACCACATGCTTATACTACATACAAAATAGTACTTCAACAAATTCAAGAAAGCCTGAAGGTCAAGTCTTCCGCTGTATCAAACTCTGAAGCTTTCAAGAATTTAAAAGTATAAGTATGTGGAACATGAAGTCACAAAGAGGCAAATATCACAAGTGAAGAATGCACAAGGTCAAGGCAAGGAAACATGCTCAAGACTAAAGTCAAAGATCACATCAAGCATATTCACAAGAACAAGATCGAAGACTCAAGCATAGATGCTAGGTTTAAGATTTTGTAAAAAGATGTGACCTCCCTTAGGGGGAGATTGTTGGAAATACGTTTTCCCTATAAAGTCTCGGTCACATCTTAGTTAGTATAGATCACGAGTTATAGACTATTTAGAACTTTGTTTCTTGGAGCGACCTCCCTTAGGGGGAGATTGTTGGAAATACGTTTTACGTATTTATGAAGGATCGGTCGCTCCAACGATAATTATGTAATGGGCTCGTGATCCATTTACTTTATGTATAGTCCATATAGCCCACATGTAGGGTGGGCTATATATCCCCTCCTAGCATGTTAGGAGGGGTTGTTGATTGTCATTTGTCACTTAATCATAATTCCATTTTCACTTTCTCTCTCTAATTCTCTCCCTTCTCTCCTTTCTCTCTCTAATCCCTCATCTCATTCCTTCATCTTCTTCTTTATTTATCAATCAATCAACCATCTTAATCCATCAAATCAATCACTTAGAATAGGCCAATGATCTCGTAGACCTTCAGAGGTTGAGGGACACCAGACTTTTTGAAGGAGGGGTTCTCACTTCCACAATAAAGAATCACCCCACATCTCAGATCATTGGTGATATTATGACTCCAGTTCAGACTAGAAGATCTCATCAAGGTCTTGGTGGGTTTATTGCCAATATACACAAGAAGGTTGATACCCCTCTTGTGCAAGCATGTTTGTTTGCATGTTTTCCGTCACAAGAAGAACCCAAGAAAATATTTGATGCTCTCAAAGAACCAAGTTGGGTGGAAGCAATGCAGGATGAGCTTCACCAATTTGCAATTCAGGATGTTTGGGAGCTGGTTGATTGTCCTAGATATGTTAGACCTATAGGGACAAGATGGGTTCTCAGAAACAAAAGAGATGAAAGAGGCATTGTGGTCAGAAACAAGGCAAGGTTAGTGGCTCAAGGTTATACACAAGAGGAGGGGATAGACTATGAGGAGGTCTTTACACCGGTTGCAAGAATTGAAGCTATTAGATTTTTCTAGCCTATGCCTCTTACATGGGCTTCACAGTCTATCAAATGGATGTCAAGAGTGCTTTTCTCTATGGCACTATTGTTGAGGAAGTATATGTAATGCAACCTCCTGGTTTTGAGGATCCAGAGCATCCAGATAAAGTGTATAGAGTCAAAAAGGCTATGTATGGCCTTCATCAAGCCCCTAGAGCATGGTATGGTACTCTGTCTACCTATTTGGTGGACAATGGATTCAAGAGGGGCACCATAGATCAGACACTATTTACAAAGAAGAAAGGCAAGGATGTGTTGCTTGTGCAGGTCTATGTTGATGATATCATTTTTGGGTCTACTGATCCAAAGATGAGTGAGGATTTCTCCAAGCTTATGACAGACAAATTCAAGATGAGTGCTATGGGGGAGATGAACTTCTTTCTTGGTTTACAAGTTCAGCAGAAAGAAGATGGTATCTTCATCTCCCAGGACAAATATGTTGCTGAGATCTTGAAGAAGTTCGGCTTTTCTCCACATGAAAAGAGGGCTACTACTCCTATGGATAGAGAACACCCTTGGGGAAAGATTGGAGATGGGAAAGATGTTGATGTCAGGCATTATAGGTCCATGATTGGATCCTTGATGTATCTTACTGCTTCCAGACCTGACATTATGTTTGGTGTGTGTGCTTGTGCACGCCATCAAGTGATTCCCAAAGAATGTCACCTTTATGCTGTGAAGAGGATCTTTAGGTACCTAAGATGCTACCCTAGTCTTGGTTTGTGGTACCCAAAGGATTCACCATTGGAGCTGATTGCATATTCAGATAGTGATTATGGAGGTGATAAGTTTGATAGGAAATCCACAACTGGTGGATGTCAGTTTCTTGGGAGCAGGTTAATATCTTGGCAATGCAAGAAACAAACAGTGGTGGCTAATTCTACAACTAAAGCAGAGTATGTGGCTGCAGCTGCATGTTGTGGCCAAGTTTTGTGGATTCAGAACCAGCTGTTGGACTATGGGTATAATTTCATGCATACTAAGATATTTGTTGACAATAATAGTACTTTATGCATCATTAAGAATCCTGTACATCATTCTAAAACTAAACACATAGAAATTAGACATCATTTTATAAGAGATTGCTTTGAGAAAGGTTTAATACAACCAGATAGGGTTGACACTGAGGAAAATGTGTCAGATTTATTAACTAAACCTTTTGATGCTGGGAGATTTCAATACTTGGTAACAAGTATTGGAATGGTTAATCTCAAATAATATTTGTTTTGGATTCTTTTTGTAAAAGTATGTACAGGATGATGCATTATTATTATTGGTCTTATTGATGATTTAGATTTTCCACTATATTTTTCTAACACTGACAAAGGTTGCTTGAACACTGATAAGTGTTTTTGCAACGTTGTCAGCAATATAATTGTCTAACGCTGACAAAGCTTCCCTCAACGCTGTCATGTGTTATCGGGGCGTTGTCAGCAACAATGTTAGTTTTGTGGTTTTCAATCTAAATGTGCAGATGGTGTTAGCAGTATACCATTGGATACAGAGTTGCTTATGGATCAATGGAGAAGCATTTGGACAAGTTTTTATTTATGGATGATGGTTGGAATGTTTCATTCCTATCTTGACATAAATTTTTTATGTTCATGCATGATTTTAGCAAACTTTTTGTATCATAGTTTAAGGGGAGGTTTTAGGAACCTTTAGGATGTTTGGGTATCCATATGATACTCTTATCACAATTCTAGATTGTGTCTACAGGTGAGTATGAGTTAGTTTTACTAAATCATGAGGCATTGTAGCATGCATAGTATATCAACTTTGCATGCTGCCAAGACATTTTTGGCCTAGAATTGGTTGTGGTCTGTTGGGAGACTTGGGAATGATTTTGATATGGGATTTACCTGGGAGTAACAAGAATTTTATAAGGTAACTTGGTTGTTAAGAGTTTTGGTTAGCAAGGGACACTAGAGGACTGTTATGTCTATCTTGCTTATGCAAGTGTGCATAACTGGACAGTGCTTGCCGCCCTATGATAATTATCAGCTTTTGGTTATCTTCTCTAGGATAAATTACTTGTTAAGGTCATTTTTCACTTTTTAAAATATTTTTGTTTTTGGACGCTGACAAGAATTTTCCAAGCGTTGTTGTGACCAAATTGGACGCTGACATGGCTTTAGGCAAACGTTGACAAGATTATAGCCGTTGGGCGTTGATAGGTTATTTTTGACCGTTGACACTCAATGGGACCTACCCAGTTGTTACTTTTTGACATATTTTCAAGCCGTAATTTTAGGAGTTGTTACTTTCATTTAATGCATGAGATAACTTATAACTTTTTCAATATTTTCATGATTGATTTTTGAAAATCTTTGCCTATTTTTGGGCCAATCACATGCATTCTTTCTCTCCTATAAATTTGGCTCCTATTTTAAACAGGGTATCTATAATTCTTGTCTAACAATTTTCTCTTATCAACTTCATCTTCTACACTTAAAATTAACAGCTTTCATCAATGGCACCAAAGTTTAACTCAGCAAAATTGGCATTGGGGTTCAGATCACAACACAACATGATTGCTTATCTTGAAGCTGATGATGCTCTGTTTCCCCAATACACACAAATGTTGGCGTATTTGAACGCATCCCCACTAAGGTATGCTCTTTCTCATGCACCACTCATTCCAGTCACACACATTAAGCAGTTTTGGAACACTGTCAGTTCCTCAACAGTTAATGGAGTGACCACATTGACTTCTATTGTTCATGGGAGGTCTTGGGTGGTTACTGAGGCTTTGGTACGCCAAGCCTTGCATCTTGATGATGCTGATGGTATAGCCACCCTTCCCATAAATGAAATAGAACAAGGGCTCAGGGCTTTGGGATATCCATTTCCTGATGAAGGCACTCTTAATAAGTATCATAAGCAGGAATTTCCCCCAGCCTGGAAGTACCTCATACACGTCCTCCTTCAATGTTTGAGTCCCAAATGTACTACACACAATGAGATCAATAGATCCATTGCAAGTGCTATTGTGAGCATTGCAACAGGGCAAAAATATAACTATTCTAAAATGATTTTTGAGGGGATGTGTAAAAACAAGGGGACAAAAATGACTTTAGCTTATCCTCGTTTTCTGCAAATGGTTTTTGATGATCAAGGTTACTGCTCAAGGGATCACAATGATTTTTATAAGATCCCTGAGCAAAAGAAAGCTATTTTTATGAAGATGGATTCACCACCCCATAGAGACTTACCTTTAACCCAAGCCATGCTTGCTGTTATTGCAGCAGCACAACCTCAACCAGACCCCCAACCTCAAATTGACCCTCAACCACAACTTGAACCTATTCCTGAACCTTTACCTTCACCTGAACACATGCAACTTGACCAAGAACCCTTTGACGCTGACACATCAAATGTTGGCGTTGATGTGCCTATTTCCAACGCTGACACATAACCTTCACAATCCCAAACACCCCTTAACCAACCCACATCTACCCATTCTTCCACACCATCTTCCACACCCCCTGAATATAGGTTGATGAAACGCCAAAGGACTACTGGAGTGTTCTCCTCTGGTGGTCCTAGCCATGAAGCAGAGAGAACCACCACCACAAGTGTGGCTGGTGACCTGGATGAGGCTGGGACTATTGGTTCTGGCTTAGAAGCTGGCCAAGGCAGTCCCACCATCATTAAGTCTTCATCCTTGCCCAATGAATCTGACTTGGGAGGTCAAATCCCTATTTTAGAAGAGGTCAGACTGGAACCAATGACTCTTATGGAATTGACGGCAGTCTGCATTAGCTTGCAAAAGCAAAATGCAGACTTAGTACAAATTTTCAGCTCACAAGGCCTTGAACTCAAGCAATTGAGGGAGAGAATTGTTGTTTTGGAAAGTGATCGTGTTAGAAGGGGTATGGAGGAGTCTTCCAAAGGGGAGGAAGATCAAATAAATCTGAGTGATAAGGGCAGCCAGGATGGTCAATCAATGGATGTTGCTGAAGCCCTTACAACTTTGAAGAAACAAACAGGTTTTGATACGTCCTTAGTCTCTCCCACCAATTTAAATTTATCATTTACAGCTATGTTGAGAGAGGTTACACAAGGCGCTGAGGGAAAATATTTGAGCGTTGACACGGCAAATTTGGACGCTGATAGAAGTATTTTGGGCGCTGATAGGATAAATTTGGGCGTTGACAGACCTACACATGAAGGTGATGTATCCCAGTCATCATCTATCATCAAGGAGGTTTCTACTCAGGTATTACCATCTACCTTACCAACCATTGCACCATCAGATAAGGGTAAGGGTAAAATGGTATAAGAGTTTGTTCCAAAAGATGCAGCTTAGGTTGAGTTTGATAGAAGATTAGCTGCGCAAATCATGGAACAAGATGAAAAGGAAAAGTCACCATTTGTTGTGACTTCAGAAGAAGAAAGTGATGGAGCTAGCTTAGACTCAAGTGTAATGATTATAGAACCTGAAAGGCTTGAGTATGGAGATGAGATGGGCAAAGAGAAGCTGAGAGAGTTGAAATTGCAGGTTGACTTTGACATGCCAGAGGTGGTTCAAATGTACAATTCTTGGGAAGAAAGCTGCATGGATAATCCAGACTTGACCATTTCAGATCAAATATGGGGTTTGGAGCTTCTTCTTAGAGTTCAGAAGGATTGTAAGGTAATTTTGAAACATAAGGCAAGCAATATTCTCTCAGAGTTGAAAAGGGATAGAAGGGAGCTTTACTTTATGTTGCTCAGATGTCATGGAGTTGGATGGACATATCAGAAGTTGAAGGCTTTGACATTTGATGAGTTGGAAAACAGGGGTTATCCCATTTGGGTGAGAGTGCAGGAAGCAAACACTCTCAGACTTATTTCAGATGAAAGAAAGGAGCAACTTGCAGAAGAAATGGAAATCAAGAAAGCTATGATGGTTCCTAGGCCAGTGAAGAAGGGATTTAAATTTGAGTTTCCAAAAGATATGGATCCACTATATCCAAGTGAAGCAGTTATAAGAAAGAGCCTCAAGCTCTCCCCATTAGAAGCTTCAGATATGGTGCAAGTGTTACTATTAGATTCCAGGAACCCAATTGTTAGCTATGAAGAAGATGAATGTGGGTTCTGGAAGATTGGCAGATTTGGCAAGGAGGTACACACTTTTACCACTCTCATATCTTTGTTTGCAAGTTGTGATAGAGAAGACTTGGTGGACCTTTGGAGGTTGCTGGAGACCAAGTATGAGGCTGAAGCACCAACTTCAGCTAATGGAATAAAACTTTGGACCACATTCAAAAGAATGTGTGGGCCAAAAGATGAAGATCCTGCAATTTGGAAGGATCTTGAAGATGACCTCAGTGGTCTTTAATGGAGGTTATATTCAGCTGCTGGTGTATACCATTTGAGTTCTACAAAGTTTGCTGAGTATCTACTTGTGGATGCTCAGTATTTCATATCCAAGGCTGTTTTGGAAAAGATGAAGGATACTCAGCTGGAAATAGATTATTCAAGTGACGTGGCAAAAGATTTGATCAGATTTATTCATTACCAATATGAGAAGGTTTGTCAGACTCCTCCAAGTTCTTAATGCTTATTCAGAAACTTGATCATAAGAGTGGATATCAAGTTTAGGGGAGGATTGTTGGGAATAAATTAAGGCCAGATCACTTGAGCGCTGACAAGAACAATTCAAACTTTGACAGGAACAAAACAAGCGCTGACAGCTTAAGCGTTGACAAGTTAAAGTCAAGCGTTGACACATTGAAGACAAGCACTGATGGAAGATATAATCTACACGTTTATTATATTCTAGAATACTTCTAGTAAGGATAAGAACGACAATGTATTTTCTATATTTATCTTTACCTAGAATAGTTGATACGTAGATTATTGTACAAGGCTTCTTGTATCTATAAAAGAAGGCCTTTAGGTTAATGTTTGATATAAGTTTTATATAAGTTTTCATTCATAAACATCTTTCATTGTAAGCAAGTTCGACATTCATAATCAAAGTGAAAGTTTGTTTACATCTTGTGTGTTCTTGTTTAAGTGTTAAATTCCGCATAACACTTAGATTCATAAAGAATATACAAAGGTTTCTCTACGTGTATTACTTGATCTAATCTCGTATACACAAAGCTAATCGATCTAAGTTTGGGATAAACACTACAACGACACAACTTTTGTTTCACCAAAGAACGACTGAGTCACATAGTTAAACCAAGGATCAATTCGATTAGACCACTACTTCGAACTTTAATTTTTATACGGGCAAAAGCCTTGTATCAGATGCTCATACAACAAATTTTAAACCATTATCTTTACGTTGGAAAGTTTGAGCTAAATGTGTACAAACTCATACTTAAAGGGCTGTTGTTTTGAATATTTCTTTTACTCTTTACTTTGGTCTGGTTTTGTGTTGTATACTTTGTGCAGGGATTTAAGTGTAATTGTGAGATTGTGAGTTGCTTTTAATGAGCTATGGTTAATCATTTTCCTAACAAAGTTGTTTCACACACACACACACATATCAAAGTTGTTAGTCTGGTTATCAGTTTGTTACATTGATCTTGATCATCTTGATCAAGATAGTCTGATATTATTCTTGTTATTTGAGATATTGTAGTGAGGTTACTTGGAAGTGTGAATCTGTATATAGATCACATCTATTAGATGGACGATCTAGTTTTCTTTGCATGTTGATAAGTACACGATTGTGAACTTATCTGTATTGGATTCATTAATAAGAAGTATGTGAGAAGGTTGGTTGAGTCCTTCAATCGTGCGTTGAGTATCGATTCATTAGTTTTACATGGTATCAGAGCCATAATCACCTTGATTATTGGTTCTTGATTGATTGTGAAAATTAGGGTTTCAGTTAATTTGGAGGTGTTTTTGAGCACTTCCAGCTAGTTGTTGGTGGATCTTGATTAGTTAATTATGGTTATTGATCGCTGAATTGATTTAATTAAGGGTTTTTCTTGAAACCTTAGTTTGATTAATTTGCGAATCTTGGTTCCAGTGATTTTTTTTTTCATTTTTAGGGTGTTTTTCTCTTGTTTCTTGATTCTTGTTCATCAAGAACATAGGGGATTTGTTGGTTTCAGCTGGTTTTGGATCTTGGCTAGGTTTGATAATCTATTTCCATTTCTCTGTGTGTTTTGTTTTTGACATTAAATAACTTAGCCCTTGACCTGTCACCATGAGTGATTTGGAATCCTAGGAACTAACCAGGCTATTCGTTTGTCTCATACTTTGATTGTGTGTTTGTTATGTAGTTTTTTTATCTGGTTTATTTGGTTATCATCTTTGTCTGATCTATTTGTTGATTGGTTGTTTTATCTGGTTATCATGGGAGATGTTCTTATTAGTGGTTTAGATGATGGTAATCCTTTACATTTGCATAATAATGATCATTCTAATTTGCGTATTGTTAGTATAAAATTGACTGGAACTGATAACCATAAATTATGGTCTACTGCTATGAAAATTTCTCTTCTTGGTAAAAATAAATTATGTTTTGTTGATGGTACTTGTGTTAAACCTGTTACTAGTGTTCTTGCTCAAATGTGGTCTACTGCTATGAAAATTGATCTTAGTTGGATTCTTAATTCTTTATCTCCTAAATTGTATCTTGGTCATGTTTATTATTTGTTTTCATCTGATGTTTGGGAAGAACTTAAACAAACTTATGATAAAATGAATGGTTTTGTGATTTTTGATGTGTTACATAAGATTCATTCTTCTAAGCAAGGTGAATTATATGTGTCTGATTATTATCATAAGATGAGTTCTTTACAAAGAGAGTTTAATACTCTTACTTTGCTACCTGCTTGTACTTGTGCTGCTCATGAGGGTGTTTTGAATCATAATATGTTAATTAGACTTATGCGGTTTCTTATGGGCTTAAATGATGTTTATCAAAATACTAGGAGTAATATTCATTTATAGGGAACAGTCTCACAGAGGCCTTATTCTTTGCACAGGGAATGGTTCTGGAAATAAGGTTACTCCCATAGTGTAACACCCCACTTGGAAAAGTGGACCATTACATGTACTTATGGCGTGTCATCAAAGCATGCAAGGCAAATGTCTTAAAAACATTAACTGACCATAGCGGAAATACCGAAATCAAACATAGGTAGTCCTAACATAAGCTCAAATACGAAAGATGAAGTACTGAAGGAAAGGACTAAACAATGTCCAAACAAGCAAAGTAATGTATAAGGTGCAATTTAACTTAGTTATTAAGATAATTACTGTAAATTATATAACTTATACCGAGGAAAACATTTGGCTGCAGATGGAGAATCCTAATAATGCATAGGAAAAGAAGTCCTTACTAAAGGACGGAAAATCCGTACCTTGTGTCCAGTAACTGACTGCAAGGAAAACTGATGAGACTCCTACTCTGACTTCACAAAAGCTACATGAATAGCGGACGTGAATGAGTTGACTGATATCTATTTATTTTTGCCGATCTTAACTGTTCTTAGTTTGATTTATAATATTCTATTATTACTGTTTGTGTATAATCTGGTAAATTCAGACTGTTCTATAAGATTACTGATTAATGTATTCTCTGATTTTCCTGGTTACTGTATAATATGTATTCCCATATTATAATATTGCTGTAAATAGTAACCTGTCATAAATAAAAAGTTTCCTAAATTAGAAAGGTTTCCAAATTAGTTTTTCTGAAAAATTAAATCATAATAAATCACATGTTTTTTAAGTGGTTAAAAAGGATAAAAATAAATTCAATTTAATTTTACTAATTAAATTAAAAACCACTTAATTAATTTATTTATTAAAACTAATCTATAAACATGATTTAATCATAATTAAAATGAACCCCATATTATTTTATACGCGAGATCCCGAAAACCGGTGCTAAAACCTTCCCCGAGACACCCATGTCTCGGGTTAACCAAACCGGGCCCACGTCATGGTCCCCCCTGTTGACGTCATCCAACAGTAGCCACTGGCCTAGTGCCAGTTACTACTGTCTTCATTATTGTTCCCACTGTTTGTCATTTTTCC
This sequence comes from Glebionis coronaria, assembly GCA_025667525.1. Lineage (NCBI taxonomy): Eukaryota > Viridiplantae > Streptophyta > Magnoliopsida > Asterales > Asteraceae > Glebionis > Glebionis coronaria. The sequence continues at coordinate 194,666,461 of CM046877.1, read as the reverse complement.
TACTGCTTAGTATATAGTTCCCACTGCTAGTATATAGTTCCCACTGCTTTGTTGTTGTACCCACTGTTTTGGACCCTAAGACCCACCAAGAGTTGTAACTCTCGGTTGCCACTGCTGTCTAACCAAACACCCCTGACTATGTTATCTACCCACTGTTGCTACCCTATGTACGAACCAAACACCCCTTTATTACACGATACCCCATGTTTTGTGTTTTTTGGGTTGCGGCTGATCAAACAAAGGCACCACCGAGACCTTATGGTCTTGGCTGTACACAAGAAACCCCCACCGAGAACTTAATGGTCTCGGTTGTGTAAATCAAAAGCCCACCGAGAGCTTTATGCTCTCGGTTTTTCGTGTATAACATCACAACCGCCACTGACTTAATAGCTATTACATGATTAATCCAAACCCTGCGTGTTCTTTCTTACTATATCCAATGTATTAAGAGATGATTACCTTTTTACGTGATTAAGGATGAGGTATAAACACGAAATTAATAAATGACAGAAATTAAAATCTTGCTCCCTTGTTTGTTCTTTAGCCGGCGGCAACCCCCAAAGAGAAACCCTAATATTTTTTTTGTGATATGTTAAAAATGAGGAGAGGTTATGCATTCTTGTTCCATGTGATATCTTTAAGACGAGCTGGGCTTAAGCCCATTGTCTTTCTTTCCTTGTTTTAGCCCCTGGCCGCCAGCCCATATGTATCATCCATATGTTTTCATTTTTTTTATAATTCCCGTGACATAACTTTAGTTCGTGCTCGTGTTCCAATTTTCTGAGACGTAGTATTTATTTTCTAAATAAAGTACTTACGTAGTACTGAATAACAATTAGTAATTATTTACAAGTATTAATTACTTTCTGAATAATTAAATTACTTCACTATTTTAAATAAAACTGAGACTGTATGTATTTAAAGTTCTTGTATTTTATTACAGGTTTACATGTAGTGCTTGTTGCTAAGTCTAATAACTACAAGTCTAATGAGGTTAAAAGGAATAATTTTGGTAATAATAATACTAATAGAGGTCCTAACCCTAATCTGTTGTGTAAACATTATGGTGTTATTGGTCATATTATTGAAATTTGTTTTGAATTAATTGGTTATCCCCTTGGTTTTAAAAAGAATTCTAACTTGATTAAGAGGGGAACTAGTATTGGGAGTAGGGTGTTTAATGGTTCTGGAGTGGCTTAGGGGGGGATCTTCTTATGGTTCTGTCACTTTGGATACTTCTTTTACTAGGGAACAAATGGTTAAGATTCTTTCTCTGATAAATGAGTCTCCTTCTGCCAATATTAATGTTAATATGGCACTTCTTTCTTTAATGGTAATGGTTTCTTTAATATGAATTTAAGAAGTTTTTCTATGCTCATAAGTGTGCTCATATGTATAATCTTACTATTGGTTAGATTATTGACTCTGGTGCTAATCAACATTTGACTGTGTTCACTAATAATATGTTTAATGTCACTCATATCTCTAGTTTAAACATTAGGTTGGTTATCCTAATGGCACCCTTGCTAAGGTGTCTGATATTAGAAATTTGAGATTGTTTGATAATATTGTGTTGCTTGATGTTCTGGTTGTTCCTGAGTATTGTGTTAGTTTTATGTTTGTGAAAAGTTGATTAAAGATGGTAAAATATTTGTTGGTTTTGATGAGCATAAATGTTACATTCAGGATTTAAAATTGGTCAAAACTATGGGGATTGGTAATGAGTCTGATGGTCTTTATCTGTTTAATGAGAATAAGTCTGGCAAGTCTAATATTGGTGTATCTAATTATTCTATGTGTCTAAGAGTCTTTAGCATAGCAGACTTGGTCATCCTTTTGACCAAGTTCTGTATGTTCTCAGTAAGTCTGTTGGGTCAAAATATGATTCTCATGTTTCACCTTGTGATATCTGTCATAAGGCTAAACAGACTAGAGAACCCTTTCCTCTTAGTGATCATAAGTCTAATCTTGTTGGTGGTCTTATTCATTTGATTTGTGGGGTCTCTACAGGGTTGTTAGTAGGGATGAATATAAGTACTTTCTAACTATTGTTGATGACTATAGCTGAGTTGTGTGGGCTTATTTGATAAAAACTAAATATTGAGTTGGTTTTTTTATTGAAAGTTTTATGGAATTGATTAATACTCAATTCAATAAAAAGGTTAAGGTTCTCATGTATGATAATGGGACTAAGTTTGTAAATCAAAAACTTGCCATGTTTTTTAATACTAAAGGTATTGTTCATCAAACTTCTTGTGCTCATACTCCTCAGCAAAATGGTATAGAAGAAAAGAAACATAAACATTTATTGAATGTTACTAGGGGTCTTATGTTTCAGGGGGGATTCCTCTTCATATGTGGCACGAGTGTATTTTAACTGTTGTTCATTTGATTAACAGGCTTTCTTCATCTGTCTTGTTTGGATCTTCCCCTTATAAGTTAGTGTATGGTAGTGAACCTAGTCTTTCTCATTTAAGGTGTTTTGGTTGTCTGTGTTACTCTACTGTTCTTAATAATCATGATAAATTCAGTTCTAGGTCCGAGAAGTGCGTTTTAATTGGTTTTTCTTATGTTAAAAAAGCTTATAAATTGTATAGTCTTGAAAACAAAACTTGTTTTTATTCTAGAGATGTTGTTTTTTTATGAAACAATTTTTCCTTTTTAAAATGAAGTCTATTTCTTTATAAAGTTTTAAGTCAAGTAATTTAAAGTCAGAACTGTATTTATTAAACTTTTTTTGGTAACATGGATGATCACAGTGTTGAAAAGCCCAATGATGATGAGAGAGATACACTTAATGGTAATGGTGATGGCAATGAGATGGATTCAAATAGTCTTAACAGTTCCCCTCCTGTTATGACAGAATCAAATCTTGCAACACCTGTAGGTGATAATATTATATCTGAGGGTAGTCATTCTGGAAATAAAGGTGTTGGTTCTAATTCTAGTATTTATGATAGTGATAATACTTATAATGGGGTGGAACCACAGACTGTTAGGAAGTCTACTAGAGTTAAAAGTGTGCCTTCTAAATTTAATGAGTTCTTATGCCTAGTGGTAAAAAATATGGTATCGAGAATCATGTTAGTTATGTGAATTTTTCTTTTGTGAACTTGTGCTTTTCTACTAATCTTAATTCATCTACTGAGCCTAAAATTTATTATGAGGCTTCTCTTGATAAAAATTGGATATAGGCTATGAATAGTGAAACAAAGGCTTTGCTTGGAAATAATAATTGAATAGAAAAACCATTCCTTTTAAATGGCTTTACAAAATTAAATACAAATCTACTAGTGATATTGTGAGGTATAAAGCTAGGTTGGTGACTAAAGGTTTTAGTCAAAGAGAAGGCATTGACTATGAGGAAACCTTTAGTCCTTCTATAAAAATAATAACTGTGAGATGTGTTATCAGTCTTGCTGTTTATAATAATTGGCCTCTATATCAACCTGATGTTAACAATGCTTTTTTGTATGGTGATTTACATGAGGAAGTTTACATGAATTTTCCTCTCGGGTACTATGATAGTTCCGAGACCAAAGTCTATAAGCTGGTTAAGTCTCTTTATGGACTTAAGCAGGCTCTTAGACAATGGAATGAGAAGTTGACTAGTGCCTTTGTTGAAAATGGTTTTAAACAGAGCATAAATGATTATTCTTTGTATGTTAAAGATGATAATGGTGTTAGTATTACTTGTATATGTGGATGATATTTTTGTAATTGGTAATAACAAATACGAGATTGATAAATTTAAAATGTTTTTGTCTAGTAAATTTAAAATTAAAGATTTGGGAACTCTAAAATATTTTCTTGGGATTAAAGTGCTTGAAAATAAATCTGGATTATATCTTTCTCAAAGAAAGTATTGTATGGAGTTACTTAGAAAATATGGATTGTTGGGTAGTAAGCCTGATGCTACTCCTATACAACAGAATGTAAGTTTGAGTCATGTTGAGACTAAAAATGATAAGAAGCTTATGATTTTAACTTCTTATCAAGAGTTTGTTGGTAAATTGATTTACCTATATGTTACTAGGCCTGATATTTCTTATGTTGTTCATTGTTTGTCTCAACGCATGCATTCACCTTTGTAGTCGCATTTTACTGTTGGGTTAAGAGTGTTGAAGAATTTGAACAAAGTCCTAGTCTTGGTATTCAATTTTATCATGGAAAAGAATTGAGTCTGCATGTTTTTTCTGATGCAAACTGGGCAAAGTGTTTTTTGACTAGGAAATATGTTTCTGGGTTCTGTGTGTATATTTGTGGTAACTTGGTATCTTGGAAGAGTAAGAACAAGCAACCATCTCAATGTCTTCAGCTGAAAATAGATGCATGACATCTACTACTTGTGAGATTGTTTGGATATCTCAGTTGTTGAAGGAGTTGGTAGTGGAGGCCTTGTTTCCTGTTCCATTGTATTGTGATAGCACTTCTGCTATTCAAATTGCTGCAAATCCCGTGTTTCATGAGAAAATTAAACATTTTGAGATTGATGTGCGTTTGGTTAGAGAGAAGGTTGTTTCAGGTGTGATAAGCAATGTAAAGGTAAATTCAGCTAATAATGTGGCTGATATCTTTACTAAGAGTCTGAGCATTACACAACATAGACATTTGTGTTCTATGTTGAATATGACAGACATGTTTGGGGCATGAGTTTGTGGAGGGGTGTTGGAAAGTCTGAGCTGGATGTGTACAAACTCATACTTAAGCACTGTTGTTGTAAATATTTTTTTACTCTTTACTTTGGTCTGGTTTTGTATTATTTACTTTGTGCAGGGACTTAAGTATAATTGTGGGATTGTGAGTTGTTATTTAATGAGCTAGGGTTAATCATTTTCCCAACTTAGTCGTTTTACACAAACATATATCAAAGTTGCAAGTCTGGTTATCAGTTTGTTATATTGATCTTGATCATCTTGATCAAGATAGTCTGGTATTATTCTTGTTATTTGAGATATTGTAGTGAGATTACTTATAAGTGTGAATCTGTATAAATATCACATCTATTAGAAAGACGATCTAGTTTTCTTTGTATATTGATAAGCACACGATTATAGACTTATCTATATCGGATTCATTAATAAAAACTACGTGAGAAGATTAGTTGAATGCTTCAATCGTGTGTTGAGTTCATTAATTTTTACACTATATAAAATCTTACATACACTTGATCACTTTGGCTAGTTTGAAAATACAAAAAAAATTGACTTTTTAAACCAAAAAGAAAGTAAGTAATCCCTAGCTACAAGTCACAAGTCACAACAGACATAAGTTGAAAAAGGTTTGACACAAACAACTATAACCTCGTCAGATCCGTCCTCTTCTTGTTGTGTCCTATAAAAAGATACTACTCTCCAATAATAATCTCTTTTTTCTTCTTTTCTTTCTTTTGTCAGCCCCATTCATTTTCCCAGACACATTTTCACACCTACATACACACATAACATGTATATATAGGTCCACACACACTAACAAACACACACACTAGTTTCAAATTTTCATTGGTTGGTTTGAACATTCATAATCCCTCATAGGTAAAATACCCATATCAATTCTTTAATAAAAAAGCTCATTTTATCCATTTTTATCTTATTTTTTTATATGTTAAAAATGGAAATAAGTGTTTTTTTTGTTCATATTTTTACAGTTAAAAAATGGTTTTTTTTTTTGGTAATGTTTATCTATGTCCAAAAGGGTATCTGAAAATGTGTTTATATAGTTGTGTACTTGTGTTATGTGGGATGTATTAACAGTTGACTTTTTGGTTGACCAGGTCAGATTTTAACAAGGTTTCAAGATTTGGGGTTTTTGTTTGATTGTAAAAAGATTGCATTTTTTTTTGGTATTCTTGGCTGCAAATCAAGTAAGTTTTTTTTTTTTTTTTAGATCTGAAATGATATGATTTTTTTAAATATGCAGTATTAATTATAAGATTCTTTGTGTTTGTAAGTGATTGTTCAGATCTGTAATGTGAATGGGATTTATCTTGTTGTTGATTGCCCCAAGATCTTAGCTCCAAATTTATGGCCTTAAATTTTCAAATTTAATTTTCTTGAAATGTGTTTTTAAACTATTCTTTTTAAAATGTCTTAATGTTTATGTTGGCTTTTATGGAGTGTTATGATAAAGTATGTTTTTTTTTCTTGATGAATATGTGACAATGATACCATCTTAATGCCTGAAATTATGAATTGCTTTTTAATTGAATATTTTGTTTTTAGTTTAGTTATGTGCAAGTTCTGTGCTAATTGATTATACAGTAGTTTTTCATGCTGCATTCAGTCCAGATTTTCTCATACAGTCTATTATGTTTTCAGATGACTAGAAACAGCTCTAAGAGTGATTAATTACATAAATATGGATTTACGAGACGAAAGCTCGAGACAGGGATCAACTTTAAGGAATTTATCGTCGTCATCATCAGTCTTTTTCTCAGCAAATCAGTCACCTTTTTTCTCTCCAAGGTCATCATTATGTTGGCAGCCAGCTGATGTTTCAGAAGCTGCGTGTAACGGTACTGATTCTTAAGAAAGTTTAAGGTTGTTTTGATATATTTATGATATTGTTAGATTTGAATCCTTAACCGATGATGTTACATTATATTTTCAGATGGTCCTGCTCAGGTAGCAAGTACGTCTAGTGATCGGCGTAACTTTGATCTACTAACGTCCTCAACCAACCTTTCAACCAGCAATCCGTTATTATATGCCACCTGTCACGAAAATGAAGCTTTTGAGCACAGAAAGCCAAGGAAAGTGTCCAGAAGCCCAATATCAAATTACACACCACCATCAACCTCGTACAATCCAACGCGATTAAGAAGCTTCGACGTGTTCATTGGATTTCATGGTAAAAAACCGTTATTGTCAAGATTTGTTAACTGGCTTCGAGCTGATTTAGAAGTACAAGGATTAAGTTGCTTCGTGACTGATAGAGCAAAATGCAGAAACGCTCGAAAGCATAGCATTGTAGAGAAGGCTATGGACGCTTCAACATTTGGTGTTGTTATCTTAACAAGAAAATCTTTTAGGAACCCGTATACAATTGAAGAGTTAAGATTTTTTGCGAGTAAAAAGAATTTAGTCCCGATTTATTTTGACGTGGGCCCGGATGATTGTCTGGTTAGAGATATAGTCGAGAGACGAGGTGAGACATGGGAAAGACACGGTGGAGAGTTATGGCTTCTTTATGGAGGGTTAGAAAATGAATGGAAAGAAGCCGTCAATGGGTTGATCCGTGTTGATGAATGGAAACTCGAGGCCCGTGATGGTAAATGGAGAGATTGTATTTTACGAGCTGTGACACTTTTGGCATTAAGGTTAGGTCGAAGAAGCGTTGTTGATCGGTTAGCAAAGTGGCGGGAAAAAGTTGAAAACGAAGAATTTCCTTACCCTCGGAACGAAAACTTTATTGGGAGAAAAAAGGAACTATCGGAACTTGAGTTTATGCTTTTTGGTGACGTTATTGGGGACAGAGAACAAGATTATTTTGAACTTAAAGCGAGACCCAGAAGAAAGAACTTAATACATAGTTGGGGTAGAAGCAACTCAACAGATGAGCGTAGGAGAGAGTCGAAACCCGAAGCTAGGAGTCGAAGGAGAAAAGGGAAAGAACCGGTAGTTTGGAAGGAATCCGAGATGGAAATTGAGATGCAAAATAATGAGTTTTCGCCCCCGAAACCGAAACCCACGAGGAGAAAACGAGCTATGAAAGTTGTGTATGGTAAGGGAATCGCTTGCGTGTCTGGGGACTCGGGTATTGGTAAAACAGAGTTACTTCTTGAATTCGCATATAGGTTTCATCAGAGGTACAAAATGGTGTTATGGATCGGAGGCGAAAGTAGATACATTCGACAAAATTACTTAAATTTGTGGTCTTTTTTGGAAGTTGATGTGGGTATCGAGTCAGGTTTTGAAAAAAGTCGAACAAAAAGCTTTGAAGAACATGAAGAAACCGCTATAGCCAGAATCCGGAAAGAGCTAATGAGAAACATCCCGTTTTTGGTTATCATCGATAATCTAGAATCTGAAAAAGATTGGTGGGACTACAAACATGTTATCGATCTTTTACCTCGATTCGGCGGTGAAACACATGTTCTTATATCCACACGCATGTCCAAATTACTAAACATGGAACCTTTACGTCTTTCTTTTTTATCAGGCGTCGAGGCGATGTCGTTAATGCAAGGAAACATTAACGAACGACCGAGTCCTGTTTCAGTATCAGAAGTTGACGCGTTGCGGACCATTGAAGAAAAACTCGGGAGGTTGACTTTAGGTTTAGCCATTGTTGGAGCAGTTTTAGCCGAACTCCCAATAACTCCGAGTCGGTTATTGGACACAATAAACCGAATGCCTTCAACTGGTAGACGAAATACGTTTCTTTTGCAGCTTATTGAGGTTTGTTTCTCGATATTTGACCACGCGGATGGTCCAAGAAGTTTAGCGACTCAAATGGTTCTTGCTGGTGGCTGGTTTGCACCGGGGCCTACCCCGGTTTCATTACTGGCTCTAGCTGCTAAAAGGGTCCCAGAAAAACATCATCGGACACAGTTATGGAAGAAGATTTTGAGGTCGCTAACGTGTGGGTGTTCGTCTTTATATGATAAAAAATCCGAAGCCGAAGCATGTTCAGTTCTGTTACGGTTCAACATTGCGAGGAGTTGTAGTAAAGACGGTTATATTCGGTTTAACCAACTAATTAAGACATATGCGCGTAAACGAAGTGTCACGGGGACAGCACATGCCGTGGTGCAAACGATTGTGACAAGAGGTACAATTATTCATAACTCGGATCATATATGGGCTGCGTGTTTCTTGCTTCTGGGATTTGGGAACGACCCTGTAGTTATTGATACAAAGGCATCAGAATTACCATTTTTAGTCAAAGAAGTGATTTTACCGCTTGCTATAAGAACTTTTATTCGGTTTTCACGGTGCACTGCTGCTTTAGAGCTCTTGCGGTTATGCACTAATGCACTTGAAGCAGCTGATGAAGCGCTCGTGACACCTGTTGAAAAGTGGCTCGATAAATCTTTATGTTGGAAACCGATTCAGACTGATGCTCAATTAAACCCGAGTTTATGGCAAGATTTAGCTCTTTCAAGAGCTACTGTCCTTGAAATTAGAGCTAAATTGATGCTAAGAGGAGGACAGTTTGACGTTGGGGATGACTTAATCCGGAAAGCTATCTTTATTAGAACTTCTATATGTGGCGAAGATCATCCAGAAACCGTATCTGCCCGTGAAACGCTTAGTAAACTTACAAGACTTTTAGCTAATGTCCAAATGCATACTTCACCATAGATTATTTATACACAAGCTTTTACAATAAAGTTTTTTTTTATTACTGAATTTAGAAGAAATTTAGACCATTTTTGAGTTCCGGAGGTGCGTTTGCAGTTCCGTTTCACCATCTTTCTTGTGCAAGTGGTTGCATTTTGTCGTTTGTACTCGACAGTTGGTTCAAGAAGAACGGGAATTGAATGCAGGTAATATAAGATTCGTAACATTTTTCTTTTTTGGAAATATTGTGTATGAGTTGACCATGCTTTATATCATTGTAGGCTGTTTATATTTAGTTTACAATAAGAGCTCCTTTTACAGAGAAATTTTATACTGTTTTTGCATATTTGAGTATTTATTTGCCACATTTCTTTCGCTAAATATCGTTTGTGCGGCTTCAAAAATAGAAACAAATACTAGTTAAAACGGTTGAGATACCGTCATATTTGGATCATATGGGTTTTCGGCGAATGTAAGTTAGGAGGTTATGTTTCTGAATTGATGATCTGATTTTGATCTGGGTAACCAGGGTAGCATTATATGGTATTTACCCCTTCCCTTCAGGTTTAGTATTGTGATCATACTGCCAAGTCAAACTACATTGGATATGGTTTCTAAATTTGTCTAAAATGTTTTTTCTGTTTCTGTTGTTTAGAACACAGGGTAACAATCATTTTCATATGCTGTAGTATAGATTATTCGATTTTTAACTGATATTGGTAGCAATTTTGAACCAAGTGAATAAGGAACCTTTGAATCATTTGGTCATTTAAGTTTGAACCATCTCCAATTATGAAACCAATGGTTATAACGGTTCAAGATTAGAGCACGGTACCAGACTGAACTGAAACGGAAAATTAAATATAATTGGGACCAAACCGGACTTTGTAGTGTCAGTTCAATTGCGGTGCAAAACCTGTTTGGTGTGAATCGAACTTATTATAGTTGAAGCATAATCTTTTGGTTGCAAAAAACTGTGCTTCATTTAAGTAGAAAGAAAAGTCTGGTTTTGAGCTGGAATGTACCGAAACAGAACTGGAATAGGGCCGAACTAGACTGAGAACTGCAATTTTTCTCATATGATGGACCGAGAACCGAACTGACCTAAATGATTTTTGTTCGAATCGGTCCTGTCTTTGTTCAGTGCTCTGGTTTTATCGATTTGAACAGAATTTCGCACACCCTGGTTCTAGCTTATATAGTGAATTTGCATGATCTACACGGATTCAGCTCTAGCTTATATAAAGTACAAAAAGTTTATAACCATTCACAAGTCTTCTTCGCCTTATGAAGCTCCAACACTCGTCCTTGTTATCGTTACGCCATTCATCTTCAGTCATCTTTGATTGAAACCGCAGCATAATCTGTTTACTTTAGTATGTATCTCACCTATTCTTCTATGCTGATATATTACTATAGCATAGCTAGATAGAAATGGAATGTAAACAATTACGGAGTACATATTTAGTGACTTGTGTAAGTATTAATAGCCTGATAGTCCCTTATAAAGAAGTAAAAAAATTTGCTTACTTTAAGCGCGCAAACGACTACTGTAGAATTTAGACCAGAAGAAAGGGCATTTGCCTTGTTATGAAATATGAAGTACAAACATGATTCCTATCAGAAGACAAGAACTTTATAAGAAGTACCTAATCAGATTGTTGAATTCAGCAGTGTTCCTTGATATCTGAGTGAAACTTAAACTCTTAAAAGATCTTAAGTAATCAGATCTTCAACGAAAAATCATCAAGTTTAACTATGAGCTCATGTCATGTTTCAAGCTAGCGCAGACTGTTTTATACCAAAATGATGCACAGATTGATCGGTGTCTTGTGTTCCACGTTTCCGCCTTTTAGGTCATTTGTTCCCTTATTCTGGAACTTTAATATTCATCACATAAAAGATCTACCAAATCTTATGAATTTTGTTTTTGTTTTTACAGATATCGAGAATCACAAATCAATACATAGTGTGGGCGTCGCCTCCTCGAAGCAGCTCCCTCTCGCCCCGATTGATGAAAAAGAAATCGAATTGGAAAAGTTCACTGCCAATGCGGACTGCGGAGGAATGCATTGGATGGATGCCCGGGCATTGAGAAGGAAAGGACGCTTTCACAAGCGAAAGGCCATGGGGTGGACACGTGCTACCACTAGTTTAGCTTTAATAAATTTAGCTTCCAAATGCAGAACTCTTGATGGTTAGCTTTAGCACCTGAGCTCTCATGTTCAAAGTCTCACTTTGTTTACGTGTTTATTTATCCAAATTCAAATAGGGTAAAGTGCAAATTTTGTCCTTTTTCTTAAAAATGCGGAAAAACCTTTGAGACGAAAGGTTCACAAAAACGGTCACGAACTTTGCATTTTCATGCGAAAAACCATTGAGATGTTAAGTCTCACCTTTCGGTCGTTATCTCCCTCACGTGTTATGTATATGAGGGTATTTTCGTCATTTCAACTCGTCCCTTTTATACATCCACCTTTCCCTCGTGCAAAACTTGTCCTTGAGACCATTTTCCCGCCATTAAAGTGCAAGACTATCCACTCGTCTGACACTTTGTCTCAGGTTCAAAATTGCACGCGATTGCAAACTTGTTGGTTAACGTTTCATGAGCCTTTTAATCATTTGAGCTCTTATATATATCCCTTACCATAAACACAATTTTAAACCAATTTAGTTTCTCAACCTAGATAAATCCTAAAAGAGTTAATAATTTAATGGCAAAACAAGATGGTGGTTCTAGGTGTTTCGTTTTGTATGATAGATTAATAAGGGATACAAACTCAAGTCGCATGGAGAGATAGTTGTTGGTTCTGATTTCAAGGTTATATTTCAAGGTTATATATGATGAGAGCGTCTCTTAAAGATAATCTGGAGCTATGAAAGCATAATGACGACTCTTGGATGACGATTCACTCGATTATCAAGCTTCTATCCATACATGCCTAAACCAGGGGAGTACTAGTTTCTTTCATCTCTTTACTTATCTTTCCTTTTAATTTTTTTTATAACATTGAGGACAATGTTCATCCAAAGTGTAGGGAGGATAAATACGAGTCTTGGATTCTACTTTCTCTTGTTATTTGCTTATGCCTTAAAATGATGAGTAATATACCAGAACATAGTTAAAAAGGAAAATTTTACCAAAATTTAAATTTTTTATGACATACTTTAGAGAAGACTCTAATTTGTAGTACGTCTCATTGATAGGATTTTCATTGGTTGCACATACCCCCACCACTTAAAAAATTCCATACGAAAATGCGAGGTCAAACCTTTGGATCTTTAGTAATTTCGGACATCCATTTTTTATGATCTTCAAATAGTCAACATAATCTTTAGCTTTCTCGAGTTAAGGGTCCAGGTATTCATCGTGTCTCTTTCATCATTATGATTATATCATGTTTGGTTATCGTCACCTTTTCTGGAGTCTGAGATTGATTTGAGATTATATGAGTGTGTCAGTAGTGTATTTGATTCTAGAACTTGCTTTAGTTATACATTCCAAGACGACAAGCGAGATTGCATTCGTGTAATTGGTATTTTACTAAGTGATAAGAGGCATTAGGATAACCCTTTAGGACAAGCCTTTAAATTTATGTGTAAGTTACAATGATCACGTTGGTCATATAACTCTCTCAACATCCCACACTTAGCACTCATTTTTAGTGAAAGTCGCCTCTAGTACACCTCTCTGGGCCATATCTTTTGGCGGTTCTCTTTAACTTTCAGGTTAATTTAGATTGCTAATGAAGAGCATTATTTGAACCCCCACTAAATTTTACAAACAAGTCGCATAGCCTTCCGTGTATGCACTCATTTTTAGTGCATTATTGTGACAACCCTTGTATAAAACCCTAAGTTAAGCATGTTTCCAAGTCGAGAAGCATTGTATACAGTCTTAGATTGAATGATGAACCATGTTTTTATCATTTTAAAGAATAATGGAGAGTTATTACTACCCTCATATGTGCTTATTGAAGAACTTCGTGTAAGTTGATCCTTCTAATTGAGGTCAAAGGAGTATGATTGAGTTATAGTAAAACTCAAATGTAGGGATGCCCACATCCCCTTTGTATATTTATTTCCTATTCAAAATAAAATAATAATAGAAAAATAGAAAAGAAAAATAATACCTTCATTGTAAAGTATTGTATGTATCCGTGTGTTGTGTATTATAGAAGATGGAAGTCGGGGGTCGTCTTGAGCAACATTGGTTAATATCATGCATATGGTTGACTTGTCACTCCTAGACTCTCATGTCTTATCCACACTCGTGTCTTCATACACATAACATTACAACCCTTTGTAAATTACTATTTGATAGTAAATGATATGTGCTTATGCCATAGCGGTGGAGGCTTCATCCTTTATCAAGCTTATGGTAATCTATATGTTGCACCAAGTATTGAGTGAATAATTTTCGTTTTCGTTTCCCCTTGTAGTATTTAAACCATACACTTGAGTGGTGTGAGATTAAACACTTATCTAAGGTGCTAGCATTTGTAATTTCCGTACAGTAGTAATAAAAGTAAGTGATATGCCCCTTAAACAAATATCTTAGGTAGAAAAGCTTATTTACTTGAGGACAAGCAAATTCAAAGTGTAAGGATATTTGATGATGTGTCACTTTTATACACTTTTTGGGGTCATTTCACTTCCATATTTGTCATAAAATGCCTTTAAACGTCTTAATTCCCTTTTTATTGTCATTTTAGCAAAATTGAAGCACTCGGAGGGAATGGGATGATTTGGATGTGTTTTTCAAGCATTTGAGGTGGAAAGAAGTCGAGTCAAGATTGCACGAATTTCTCAAGTCACAAAGAGAGATGGATACATGAGCTATAAACGACGTTACGATTAGTATCTAGCGCCGTCGTGAAGACCCTTCAGACGACGTCACAAGTTATACCTGACGACATCACATTTTATCGACGGTAGAAACCCTAATTGGATTAGACGGCCCGACACCGTTGCATGTAAAACCCGACGCCATCGCGACCCATTCTCTCTCTCTATATATATACTCCCTTGTAAAAATATAATCCGTGTAGAATTTTAGAGTTAGCATGGAGCATCATTTCTAGGTCGATTTTAGGGTTTCAAAACTTTTAGGGACTCCAGTCTATCACCCATATCAATTGAAAAACAAGATTTTAGTCATTTCTATTAATCAGGTTTATGTGGTTGATGATTATGTCTTCCATATTTTCTTCTTTTGCTATGCTAGGATAAATTAATTCTTGTTTATCTATGATTGCATGATAGATATGATGTGATTGTTATGTGTTTGTTGCGTCTTGGTTGATCATCTGCATGTTAGGCTCTAGAAAACCAGACTAGATCTTCGTATCTTAATTGTTGATATGTCTAGGGAAACGTAGGTAAATAGATGATGTCGCAACCACAGATGCATGCTATCTAGTTGTTATAGTGCTTTTGCATCGACCGTAGTATGTATTTGTACATTGATTAGATGAATACATTTAGGTAGTTGTTAATGCATGTGTTAATGAGAAGATATATGTAGAATACTAGTAATCTATGAAAGAGCTTAGAGAGAGAAAGAGGAGTTGTAGATTTTTCTAGAGAGAGAAATGTTTATTATATGTGTAAAATTGTGAACCAACAACTACCCTCTCCATCAAAGGAGAGGGTTTATATACCCAAGCCCTTTAGATGGGCTTGGGCCACCGGCCATGGACATTTCCATGGGGCGGGTTGCTAACAATATTAAACAAATTAACTAAGATCCCGTACTGACATTGTTAGAGTGACCGAGACTTTTAACGGGAAAATCGTATTTCCGACAATCTCCCCCCTAATGGAGGTCACTCCAAAGTACAAAGTCCTAAACCTAGCATACAATACTAGATCTTCATTCTTGTGCTCGTAGTTCCTTCTTTTTCTCTTTTCTTTTTCTTTTCGTTGTGAATATGTTGTAAGAGTCTTTAGGCTTTAGGCTTGAAGCATGTTCTTTTGAACTTGACTTGTATGTGATTATAAGAGCATTTTGAGATCATCTTCATGTGTGACCTTTGCCTTCTTGTGATAATCGCCTCCTCATGACTTCTTGTCCCACATACTTATACTTTGTTGAATTCTTGAAAGCTTTAGAGTTTGATACATCGGAAGTCTTGATATAGAGCTTTCTTGAATTGCTGAAGTATCCGATGACGAAGGTATAAGCATGCGAGGACGACTTCTTCTGGTACACCGCAACGCAACCGTCTTCAAATGCAGCAACATAAGTAGATACGAATGAAATAGATTTGAACATTTTTTCCTAATTCGGTAGCATTTTACCTCCGGTCGGTGAAGGATCTGTGAACACTAACATGTGTTACTCTGAGTGTTCTGGCAAGATCACTTAGATATTATTGCGTAGAGGCATGGAACAAGTTTGAATTCAGTTAAGAATCAAACCATCATTTCTTTCTAGTTATCAAAAGTTAGTTCATAAGAACCATACATATCACCTACCATGAGCTTGTTTGATGTTAGCTCAAGCGGTATTTCTATCTTCATTGTAATACTTCCGTATCACTCAGATGTTCTGGCAATATTACAAGAATATTGTGTAGGACTCTCAGTATCTTTCTTACTTTTCACAGTTTATGAATAAGCAAGGAATAATTAGAAAGTGTCCTAATTAGATGTTTGATAATCTCTGGGCTCTAGACTCGATAGGTACGTTTTAGTTTAGTGATAGAAGGCTGTAGAGGATTGCCACCTTTTCAATACTAATTTATTCGGAATGAATAAACCGATAGATAATGTGTTGAACTCCGTGACATTAAAACAAATACCTTTTGAGAGATACTTAAATTATCCAAGAAGGGTTGTGAATTCCATCACTGAGTCCATGATGTCTATCTTCAATACCAAGCATCATATAAATGATCCCGATAGCATATGTATTGACCCAGTTTCTGACTAAGTTGTAAGGAGGGCTTCTTTCTTTACACCTTTTATCTTTACAATCTTTTTCATTCTTTAACCCATTCAATTCTCACCAATACGTCATTAATAGCACCTTGTTGTGATTGTTCCAGTGCTAGCTAAAGTACTTGGTCGGAATTTTTACTTCGTTCACAATCTTTCTTTATCTTTCCTAAGGACTACTATTTCTAGCTATGGAATATCCTTAGGAAGATTCCTCCGGTTCTAGAAGAATCACTGAACTTATACCTATCCTACCATCCTTTTGTCACCACTACCGTCGTGAGGTAAGTATGTTTTGGGTAAGTATTTTGTCGCCATGGAAACTTCTTAGAAACTCACTTAGGTACTTGTGATAAGAATATCAATGTTTTTGTACCTTAATTGTTTTTATCCCCAAAACGCTCTCCCTTAACATATGCATTACATATGTAAAGTTAGGGTTTTCCATTAAGTCATTTTCTCTTTAGTCACATATTTACAAGTCTCTTTAATCCCATTTTCTCCCCTTATCTAAATTCTTAATCCTTGATATTTTGCTTACCAACGGATTAACCGATCGAGGTAAATGAAATTAAAGTTAGCATTAGAACATATGAATTCCCCCTTAAATTAATGAAAGTTAAGTTTTAGTGTTCGAGTATGGTTTATGAAACATTTTGAACTTCGTGAGAAATTCTTAAAAAAAATAATACTCTAGCACTACACCTTGCCACACAAGCCTAGAGTATAAAATATATATACATATTCACAAGATTTTTCGGAATGAAATTTTTGATATCGAACAATACTCACGTGGGTCGAGATAGCATCCTGTAGCCATTTACGGACGGTCATCCTCCAACGAAGCGTTTGGGGTTTCTAAGTAACCTCCTCTCGAACAACCATTTATCAATATTTTCCATTATCATTGTAGCTCTTCTCATCTCTGACTCACACGTGTTGGGATTTGGAAACCCTTATATGTTGTTTCCAGTAGTGAGATGATGCAACATTGAACGAAAAAGATTCAGAGTTCCATCACTATACTTATAGTTCATCGGCCCTCATAAATCGTTTTGCACCAACTCCGTTTATCTAGAGGACGTCATGGATTGGTTTGCTGACTCCTGTGTAGGCGCATTTAGATTTGTACTTTGGACGAACGTTGTCTGGTTGAGTTAAGTTTAGTTTCTCATTGTTATAATTAATCGGCTGAAATTTTGGTAATCGTTGTGTTTGTGTCCTATATTCTAAGTGTTAGTTTCCGTATAACACTTGGATTGTCAATCACACAAAGTTTCTCTACGAATTACTCTTGATATTATGTTGATAATACAAAGCTAAATCAATCTAAGTTTAGGATTAACAAGTGGTATTAGAGTTTGTTGAGAAACTTCTATCTTAAGAACAAAGCCCATACAAAACCCTAATCGATGTCGACTGTTCATGTTACTGAAAACTCACCAAACCCTAATCACTCCACTAGCAATATCAAACTCCCAATCCTTGACCCTGATAACTTTGAACTATGGGAGTTCTAATCAAGCAATATCTTTAAGTTGATCACTACATCCTATGGGAAATCATTCAGTTTGGAGATGCCTTTGAACCAAAGAAAAAGGAAGCTAAAAAGGCTCCAACTGATGGTAAGGAAGAAGAGGATGGAGCTGGTAGATCACAAACAGCAAGGGCTACATCTGCTGAAGAGATTGGTCAAAGAAATAATGACATGAAGGCACTAGGATATATTCAATTGGCTCTTGGACAAAAGGAACAGTTCAAGTTCAGGAAATATGAGACAACTAAAGAGTTATAGGAAGCCATTAAGAAGACTTTTAGTGGTAATAAAGCTACTTTAAAGAAAAGAATAAAGAGGTTGGCTAAAGAGTTTTCAAACATCAAAGCTTTTCCTGGTGAGAAGCTTAGTGAGATCATAAGTGGTTTGCATGATCTTGTTAGTAAGCTGGAGTTCATGGAAGTTGATTTAGACAACGAATAGATTAATGAAGCATTTCTGAGTAGTCTTCTAGAAGCTTGGTATGTGCAAGCAAAAGCATGGCTGACAAAGGATGATTTCATGGATATAGATATTGATGACATCTACAATCACTTGAAAACTATGGAGGCTGATGTCTTGAAAAGGAGTGGAGCTGCATGAGGGTCGAACTCTGGAAACATGGCATTTGTTTCTAACAGTGGGTACTCTCCCTCTGATAGTGGGTATGTATCCCATGACAGTGGGTCTACTTCTCACAATGGGAAGAATTTAGTGTCTAATGTCACCACTCACAACTATTCTTTAAGTGACAAGCCTACTGGAATAGATCTAGACACTGTATGTGCATATATTGTTGCTCTACCACATGGCTCCCCAGTAATGTATGAGGACCTTGAACAAATTTTAGACTTGGATCTTAAAAAGATGGACATCAAGTGGAACATGGCACTTAGTAGCATTAGAGCCAACATATTTCAAAAGAGGTATGGTAGAAGGATAACCTTTAAAGGCTAAGAGTCTGCTGGATTTAATCCAAAGTAGAGTGCTATAACTGTCGAAGAATGAGACACTTTGCAAGGGAATGCAAGTATCTAAAAAGAGCTATGGAGGAAGAAGCTCTAGAAACATTGTTGTTGTATCAAAAGTTAATGAGCCAAAACACAATGAAAACAAGAAGGACCAAATATGGCATTATGCGAAACTTCAAGCTAGTGGACAAAATCAGGATTCGTTCCCCCTGCTAAAGTGCTTCCCACTGCTGAGTACTTCCCACTGCCATATGTGATAAGAATGAATATTTCTGTTTTGATTTAGTCATTACTACTTTATTAGTTTCCTGTATCCCTGGTTTCCTTATGTTATAAAAGGAACACTAGACCGTAGGTTAATTCATAATTTTAATATACAAAATGTAACCTACAGTTTCTTTGATCTCTAGGTGTGGGATTCAATGTATACACACCTAGAGTTATTTGTGTTAATAATTTAAAGCAAGCACTCTTTAGGAAAATTCATCTTTGTTAAACATCTTGTTTATATCAATTGTGCTATTCCCCTGTGATTCAGCACATGCACATTGATAACCTAGATAAATGGTTTCGACTGTTTGAGTCTAAAGATATTGGATTCCACAACTGGTATCAGAGCCTAAGCCTATTGATATCTAGGAATATCAAAATGTTTTTCATGTTCGTGTTGCTATGAAGTTGCTGTTCCGAATTCGCGACAGTTTCAGCAACAAAATAGCCACGACTTACAGTTCTATGACAGAATTATTGTCGCTAAAGGATTTGATTTAGAGTTTTTCAAGAAACCCTCAATTGTGAAAAAGACGAGGTTTGATTTTTGTTTTTATTTCTTCTTAACTTAAATTGTGTTTACATGCTGCTGTTTGCATTTGATAATAATGATGATCATTGGTCCGAGACTAATCGATTGTTATTGTTATTTCGACTAGGGTGAGTTGGTGTAGGATTAATGATGAACCCTAGATGGGATGCAATTAGTTGTATTTTAGGCATAAATTCAGAAAAAGAAAAGGTAAAAAGGATAATTGAAGCTTTGATTTTTGCTTTTAGGGTTTGATTAAAGAAACCCTAGAATTAGTAATTAATTTTGTTGCTGTAAAGACGATCATGATGTTTAGGGTTTATTGAGAGGGTTAATTCCTCAAAGCCCTAAATACATTGGTGATTATTATAAAGGAAGTTGTGTTGTTCGCTGAGATGTTTGTGGCTACTGCTGTATTCGAGTGGTACAATGTGAATAAAATTCATAGTTATTATTTGTGTTCACGTGATATCAAATAAATTGAAGATTAATTAGTATTCTAATCCAAGTATACATGATAGACATATCATGTATAATGTTGGTACAGATTTATTAGTTGATATATATAGATCACGTGGGTACAACATGAAACAAAGTGGTACAAATACAATGAAGGTTTTGTTCGTTATTTATTCATCATGGTCAAAGGGTTTTTCTAAAGCATTGGTACTTGGTCCATGATGTGACTCTAATTACACATCATATTTTCTCGTAAAATATGCTAAAAACGGATAAATAATCATCATAAATGCCAATTATATGTGTGTTTTGTCGTTTGTGCGTGTGTAGGTACTGATATCAAAGAAATCACAAGAAATGAAACCAAAGAGCCAAGACGGACACGAGAAATGGAAAGAAGACGAAAAATCGAGTTTGACGGTGCCTTTATATTTTAATGGGTCGACCCAACGCCACTTAAATGGGTTGGACCGACCCATCATTAATCAAATGGACTCCAAAGAACATCCCATGAAACTAAGGCCCGGAATAGTCAAATTCAGCAAGTAGGCCAAAGTCCAAATTCATGTTGTGTTTGTGAATGGCCCAAATGAGAGTAAATGAAAAAAAATAAAGAAAGTGACAAAGCCCATCAAGGCCCGAATGGGAAGATCAGATATAGCTTAAAAGGGACGCAACTTCATTCATACGCGTATCATTACATTCTATTTTTTTACTTTATGTTCTAGTTCCATATTATTCGTTGGGTAGTAGTAGTACTTTAGGATAGATTGAGATTTTTATAGAATACATTCCATACGCAGCTTTACATTTATATACATCTTTGTCTCGTTTTTTTTTCTTTCGGAGCATAGGATTAGTTTATCATTTCCTTAAAACGCATCTTGTTCAATTTTATCTTTAATCTTAATTCGCTTCCAAGTTTTGAAGATTTGTCTTATGATTTTGTGAAGATCATTATATGTTCGATTCGTTTGATTCGGTTATAGCAGTTTTGTAGATGAGTTGTGTTCGATTTTGTTTATGATTCGTAGGGTAATGAAGTTATGCTTTCGGTTGTTCGTAGTTTGAAGAGTTCGATTCGGAGGTTTTGTGTGTTGAAGATTTGGTTTTAGTTTTCGGTAGAAGATAGTTTTCGATTAATGAAAAGTGATGTTCGGTGTTCATTCATTATAGATTCGGTTTAAGATTTTGTTAATGTTTTGATTTCGGTTTGGGTTTTGATATGTAGATGCTAGTTTATGTTGAAGATTTGGTTTCGATATTGATTTGAGATTAGTACAGTATAGTTTCGTTATTAGTTTCGATTCGATAGCGTCGTCGTCTCGACATCAGCGGACTTGCCCAGGCGTGAGCTTCGATTTCAGGTTTCGATTCATTGTTGCAGTTTTGATTCGCTCAGTAAGCTCATGGTATCGGTTCATTCGTTCGATAGCATCGTTTTCGACATCAGCGGGCTGGCCGGGATGCAACGTAAACTTCTGTCCATTTTTAATTGAGACTTATTTCAAGTTTGGAGTGGTAATATAGAATAGCCGTAGTCATATTATTTCTGTTCGTTGTAGTGTTCATTTATATGAAATCTGCTTGATTTGCCTATATGTTTCATACTTGTTAACTGTATTTTTTTTTGTAGTTTGATTCGATATTTTGCATTCTGCCTGTAGTATTGTGTTTGGAATTGCATAAACTTAGAGAGATTTCGATATTCAACTAGAGAATTGTGATTGAATAGTCTTGATTCAATATAGTTAGAGTGGATTTATATGTTTATAACTCAGTAGTAGGTTAGAAAGATTTTGAGCAACAAAATTTCTTATTGGGTCGAACAACAAATAAGAATGATTAAAACTAGTGCATAGATGAGCAAATCTGTTATTCCATTTCTCTATTGTTATTAGTGCATGTAAGACAAAAGGTTATTAGTGAGGTTTGACCTTGTAACCTGTTTATTTATTTGAAATTGTTTTTATGTACTGAGTATTGAACTAGGCAGTTTACACTTTACAAATTTGCTCGTTGGTTGTTATAAAATTTAGTAGGACCGCGTAAAAATATATCCATTTAGAGGCTATGTTAGTTTTTGTTAAAAATTGATTTTGACAACAAAGTGTCAACTTTTGCAATTTCATTCTTTTAATAAAATCATTTCCTAGTTTTATAAAAAAAAATAGAAATAGTTTTATAGAAAATATAAATAGTATAAAAAAATAGTTTTAATAATTTTTTTAGAATAATTTTGCTTTTATATTTTTAGCATTTTAATATTTTGCATTTTGTCTTTTAATTTTCATTTAGCATTTTTATAATTCTGGTTTGCATTTTACTTTTTCATTCTATATTTTTACTTCGTGCTTTATTGCGGCATTTGCACTTTCTTTTAGTGTAGTACGTATATGTAGTATAGATAATATTTTTATCATTTTTACTTTTTACGAGCTTTTGGCCAAGTAGAAATAGATACCAAATACGCTTTTATTAACCAAAAACGAATTAAGTCAAAACGATAAAATCTGACTTCTATTCGATACGAGTCGAGAGGAGAAACGATTATAATAAAAAATGTATATTAAAAACCAAAAATATTTTCTTATTTTATCTTCTTTTCTTTATTACTATATATACCCTTTAAAAAATCCAAAAATATTTTTTATTTTAGATTTTATTTTTCTTTAGCTACATATTATATATAGTTTTCTATAGTATATTATATTATAATAGTTTCTTAACTAAAAAAAATCAAAAATACAAAAAAATCAAAAATAAAAAAATACAAAAAATAAAAATCACAAAAGCATTTCTTTCTAAGATTTGCACCAAAAAATAAAAAAATAAAAAAAGTAATACTTTTCCTATAGTATTACACCAAAAAAATCTACGTACATATATATTTTCTATCTTGATTTCTTCTTCGTTTTTACGTATATTTTATATTCTCTTTATAAAAAATATATAAAATACAAAAATATTTTCTTTTATATTACTATAAGTATTAAGTATACGTGCTTTTGATATGACTATGGATGATCGATCGATCTATGAGTTGTTGCAAGTACATACTGAGGGATGTCTCGACAGTGCGATCGTGATACCGGATATCGAGGGTGATTATTTCGAGCTTAATCCGGATTTGATTAAGTTGATATCCGGTCATCCTTTTTACGGATTTTAGGACGACGATCCTTTCGCTCATATCCGTCATTTTCTTTCATACGCCAACACTATCAAATACACCACTGTGACACAAGACATTATTTATTTACACCTTTTTCTTTTTCCCTTGATGGGCAAGCCCGAAGGTTGGCTTGAAAACGAAACACCACGATCTATTTTTACATGGGCTAATCTTGAGTCAAAATTCTTAAATCAATTTTACCTTTATGCTAAAACGAGAAAAATTTGGTTGGACATTACTAATTATCAAGAGTCTAATAATAAAACGTTTACCGAGGCTTGGGAAAGATTTAAGGATTTAGTACGTAGTTTTCCTCATCATGGATTTTCCTCTTTGCACTTGATTGATTTGTTTTATAATGGGTTGACCCAATACGACCAGGAGTCTCTTAACACGGCTGCAAGCGGGAATCTATACTCTCGGAGTACTAGTGAGGCTTTATTGATTATCGAGAACAAGTCTCAAGTATGGAGCAAGGCCGAAGTACCTGGTACCACATCTATTATCATTAGGAGTGGCCCTCTTTTCTCATATACTCCGAGAGTTAGTGATGAGCCATTTATTGATTCGGATGACCCTATTTTTGATGATTCTTCTAGTCCCCTTTCTCATATGACTAGTAACTCTTCTCCTCCGGATTTTGAGGAGAAGTAGTTATTGAGCAACTCACGGTTGAGTTGACTCCCAACCCACCACAAATTAATGAAGGTTGTTATAGGGATTTTCAAAATCAAGGCTTTCCAAATCAAGAATATTTTTAAAATCATAACAATTTTCAAAGTAATAATCAAGGGGATTTTCAAATTCAACCTTCACAAATGGATGAAATAGTTGAAATATTTGAGGAACAAAAGAGGATGATAAATGACCTTCATGAACAAAACTAAAGTCTTAAATATCAACTTTTAGAAGCTTTGAGAGCTCAATTTGAGGCTAAAACCACTACTAGTAGTGATGTTCCCACTGTGGATCCTTCCATTTCTCCGCCAATAAAGGAGAGACAAGGCCCGAAGATTATCATGAGTTTTACTCCACCTACGGTTTTGACACCCACAGATACATTTAGCTCTCCTATTTCCTCACCTTTTGAGGAAATTCCCGAGATTATACTTGAGCCTACATTAACTATTGATGACCCTATTCCATTAATTGATCATACACCTAAGGAGTTTATGAAATTAGTTTTTAATGAGGAGGATCCTATACTCTTAGAGATTGCTACCATCTTACTTAAGGAACCTTTAGAAGAGTATAATTTGGATGATCATTTAGAAGGTTCTCCTTGTGGAAACCATAATTCACGGATCGATTGAGCTTACTAGGATAATCAACGTTCATATGATAAACATAGCGGAATTAGAACATTGATTATAACAAGGTGTTATGGACAAGACAAATTTCCCAAACGTTACTTGTATTAATCAAACACAAATAACCTAGGCGTTTACAACGAACACACACGCCTAGAACACACACTTTGGTGTAGGTTACATTTTGATAGTAGGAATGAATGAATAATAACCTACAGTCTTATTCCTTTTATAGATTAAGGAACAAGATATACATGGCAACAAGATAATATAAGATCAAATAACTAAAGCTGTGATTTGCAAGATAATATCAAATCTTCAATGTTTTTCCACTAGCTTTAAGATATTCTCTTTGGCAACTTCAGTCCCTCTTGTTTCCATCTAGTACTTTTGGCACATCAACTTTAATTCCCAACAATCTTCCCCTAGTTGATGTCGGCAAAACTATGTAATACATGATCTCCAAATTGCTTCCCCTCAAGTTAAGCATCTCTTCCCTTTTTTTCACATCAATATGGAAGTAGCGAATGTATGTAATTGAAGATTCTCCATATGTAGGCTCTATGTAATGATCTTAAAGAAAAATAAATACAATAATCTTGATGTAGAAGTAGAATAACCCAAACATGTGTTCTATATCTTGTTCTAACCACGTGACTCCAAAACTCATGGCTATAATGAGTAGACTTTAAAATTCACGGCTATAAAGAGTAGTCTCTTGACAAAAAGAATCCCCACGCTGAAAAAGTAAGGCACATATAATAGCAAGTACGAGCATAAAGCGTCTTAAGAAAAATCTCATACCTTTGCTACCTTTTTATCAAGTCCGTTGTAACAACTTAAAGCACCTACAAGTTACCTTCAAATGCTGACAAAATTTAAAGATATGATAGAACACCAATCCGCCAAAATCTACTTCGAAACATCAAATTTACCATACAAATTATTCCCCTTAACCAAATACTTATCTAAGAATAATACCCGAGCCATTAATATCATAATGATATTCTGTATAAAATCAGAGATCCCATGTACCTGTGTGTGTAACCATCTCGTTTTATGTGCCAAAACTCAACCAAAACTTTCAAACAACAACAAATCATTCACTTCCCAATATCCACCTTTGTTCAATATCTTACTGCATGTGTTGCCTAATATCGGACCACACTTGTCAGCGGATCAAAACCAATATCTCGGACAACACAGCCTTCTTGTCAGCGGATTAATGATACTCTGTCAGCGGCTAGGTTAGCCGCATACAGTTGTCAGTGGCTACGTTCCTCATGACAGCGGCTAAATCTTATGATAGTGAATACAAATAATAACAATAATGGTTGGAAATATAAAGATATTGTACCACCATCACACCATAAATCCTACGTCCAAAATACTTCTTCCAATTATATTAAGATCACGTGTGCCCCCTCCTTAGACCACTTTTGCCTCCTTTCAAAATCAATACCCACGTGATATAACATAATCCCTTGGAGCATAGTAAACTTCTAGCAACGATAGTTAATTGAGTACTATAAAGTAATACCAAAAGTAAAAATACTCACGTGATTACCTTTTCACTTTTAACTTGTACACGTGAACCACTACAATTAAACTCTCATATTCTGTTTGTATCCCACGTTCTTCCACCTCCCACAAAATAGGAAACAATATATGACCAAAATATACAATGTTTTACGCAGCCATATATTGTATCTACCAAAAGATTTGGACCATGATCAAATTATAACAGATACATACCAGAATGTGAGATATATGCAAATCCCTAAAAAAATGGCAACATCCATCACACGTTTTTGCCAAAACCAGATTCAATATTAACCATTTACCTCGTAACAGCACATGTCTCTGCATCACGTTTCTTTTGATTGAATTAATCAATCAAATATTGTACCCATAATATCACGTCCAAATTTGTAGGAGTTTCCATCACAAGCACACACGTCTAGTCATTTGTTAGTCTCATTATTCACTGGAATAATAGCAACACCATATTCCCATGCTATATATTCACGTAACTCTTGTGTAGTATTTGAGACCATGATCCACACGAACATCTTTACTTTTTCCCTGTCAAACTATCACCAAGATTTGATCCGAATATTTTGGGGACTACTGATGAGATGGCATTTATACATGATCTCATCGTTCTTTTCGGGCTTTAAATGCACTAAAATGTCATAAAATACCATATATATGCTTGTGTTTGTTTACTTGTGTGTTTTAGGTATGGATATCGTGAAAAAGACAAAAGATCACAAGATACAAGGAAAAACGGACACGAGAAACGAAGCCGTACAAAGAACCGGGCCCTAATCATGGAATTTTCATCAAATACCCTTGAAGACTTGAAGACATATAAGATTGATCATCCAAGAATGAAGAAATGACAACTTAAAACCCTTGTAAAATAATAATTACAAGTTTGGTCCCTTAAGTTTGTCAAAATTACAAAAAGGTCCTTCAACTTTGAAGAAATGGCAAGATTAGTCCCTCAACAATTCAAAATTGCCAACAATGGTCCCTCATAAAGTAGAAGACTCATTGAAGACCTTTGAAGATCAAATTGTCCAAGATTAGTCCTTGAAAAATCACCAAATGACAAAAATTGCCTTTGAAACATTTTTTTGGAAAAGTTTGTGCCAAAATTGTCAAGTGATGAAAGTTATTATCAAAGGGATGCAAGTTTTAGGGCTGGAAATCTTTAAAAGCCAAAAAAACCAAAAACCAAGGACCAAAAGTGACAAAGCTGAAACATTTGAAAAAAAAAATGCGCCTAACACATGTAACTCCCCCAATTTCGGATCAAATGGTAACTGTTCATCATTCTTACCACCCCAGATTTTACCCTCACTTTTCCTTGGGTAAAACCCAATTAAACTTGCACACAAGTAATTCACACACTCACAAACCTTTCCCACTCCTAAAAACCTGCATCCCACTCATGTGCACCAAACCCCCAATTCCCCAATCCACCAATCACATCATTCCTTTGTCCCCAAGTTATGTGACGTGGCAAAATGGACGTCCAAGATGCTATGCTTACTCACAAAGCAAAATTTAAAGGCCAAGATCAAATGAGAGGACAAAATGCACTCAAAACCATTCAAGGGCACATTTGGGATTTTCTTATGATTAGGGTTTAGTTTTTTTCTATTCTAGATTGTTCTATAGGCTCTATAAAAGGAGACCCAAGCTGTGGTGATCCCTTTGTTCCAGTTTTTAAGCTTGCACATGTAATACCTTTTTAAAGAAATAAAAAGTTTGGTTTTTGAAATATTCAAGTGTAATTCCTTTTTTATTGTTTTTAAAAGTTGAGTGTTGTGTTAAGCTTAATTCTGAGTTCCACACTTTTATTTGGTTAAGCAACTTTGATTTTCAAAGTTGTTTAAGGTTTTGAGATTTTGAGAGATTTTGGTAAAATCTTCTCAAAAGGTATTTTGGTGTTCTTGGTTAATGTTATTGGTAATATAGGGTTTTAGAAAACATATTTGGAAGTTTGAAAAGGTTTTGGAAAGATTTAAGAGAAAGAAAAGAAAATCAAAAATATATATTATTACTTGTTTTTGTGTTTTCTTCCTTTGTTTTTGATTTGAGCAGGTTGAAGGCTTGTTGATTTAGTTCAGCACCAACCCGGGTTGGTTTGGAGGTGGATTCAACATCCACTAGGACCCTTGGATGTAAGGGTCCTAAGGTAACTCTCTTTTACTCTTTGAAAAGTTCATAAAAGTGCTTGTTACATGATTTGCTTGATTGATTGATTAAGTGTGTTTAAGTTACTTGATTTGTGTTTATGTTATGTTATATACATGTTATGAAGCTTTGATAACAATTTGGTTAGGTTTCATAAGGTTTTGATTTGGAAAAATTGGTTTTCAAAAAGTTTAAAGGGTGTTTGGCAACAGGTTTAAGCAGGGTACAATCATTGATTTGTGTTGCTAAAAGATGTTAGGTTACTAGATTAAGGTTAAGTTAGGTGTTAGTAAGTTGGTAAATCAATTTTGATCAAGTTAGAAGTTAATTGGAGTGGTAAAAAAGGATAAAGGGTGTTAAAAAATCTGCATAAGGGTGAAATTTGCTTGGTTTTTCATGATTTTGATGCTTAATCTTTGATTCTTGTTGTTATTTGTGTGTTACTTGACTCCTTGAGCTTCAATAAGCTCAAGGGTGCCCAATTGTCCAAATAATCGCCAAACAAAGCATCAAGCCAAGACCTCTTGGCATCACAAGTACACAAAGTGTGCACTCACACTTTTGTGATCATCAGTTCAGAAAACAACCAGGCCACGTTTTGCATAGTATTGCGCCGCAAGACCTACTAGTTGCGGCGCAACAGAAGGACCAACAGACCAAAGGTGCTATCGTTTCACTAGTTGCGGCGCAAGACCTAAGCGTTGCGGCGCAACTGAAGGAGCTGCAGATCTTGGTATTCCCGTTTCACTAGTTGCGGCGCAAGACAAAAGCGTTGCGGCGCAACTAAGTGATTTTATTTTTATAGATTTTTTTATTTTAAATTTTATAAACTTTTATTTTTTAGTATTATTTTAATAATATTTTATTATTTTTTTTCATAAGTTTGTTGTTCTTTCTTTTTCATTTTTCTTAATTTCTTTATCATTAATTAGGACTATTTCCATTTTTTTCTAGCTTTTAGATTTATTTTTATAATTATTTTAAGTTTAATTAGTTTTTATTTATTTTAAATCATTTTTAGAGTTTTAAAAATAATTTTAATAGGTTTTAATTTTTAGAAAATTACTTTTTAGTCTTATAATAATATAAGTTGAGTAATTATTCAATAAAATCATATTTTTGACATTTGAATTAATTAAATTTAATTTTAGGGCTTTAATTAGCATTTAAAATTAATTATTTAATTAATAAAAGGTTTTAAAATATCTTTATTGGATTTTTGTCTTTATTTATATTATTTTAGACTTGTTTTAGTCTTTTTAATCTTTTTCTTGATTTTGTTTTTGGTTTTAATAATTTTTAATTTTAGTGGTTTTTCTACGGTTTTACGTTTTCGTTTTTTACGTCATAGTGTAATTTCCAAGAAACCGTCATTCCATCTCATCAATATTAATCTCAAAGAAATACAAGTTAATTCACAACACCATACCTCCTCGAGAACGAACTCACTTTTAGGGTCATTCACACACGGTTTTCCTAAATCGTCACGCTTACCCTATTTACGCTCTTTGTTTTCTTAAACAAGAGTTGTATTTCTACAACTATCAACATCATATACCCTTAGGCTCTTTAAGATGTAAAGTGCTG
Organism: Glebionis coronaria; assembly: GCA_025667525.1. Taxonomy (NCBI): domain Eukaryota; kingdom Viridiplantae; phylum Streptophyta; class Magnoliopsida; order Asterales; family Asteraceae; genus Glebionis; species Glebionis coronaria. The sequence goes on along the minus strand of CM046877.1, from coordinate 194,636,689 downwards.
CTCATCTATGATCCACACCCTAAGGCTCCTTGAACCATAAACAAGGCAATTGAAATTCATCATCACTCCACACCCTAAGGCTCCTTGAAATAATGATGAAGCAATTTTTATTAAACATTTACCATGCCATACACCCTAAGACTCTAACGACAAGGCTCGTCCTACATGTCCCACACCCGAAGGCTCCTTGAGATCATATTTTAATCTTATTCTTCTTTATTTATGATATATATAGTAGGACAAATTCCGCAATCCCATGGTCTGAATACGTCCTACTTAGTGGTTATGAGCCACCTTAGTCAGAAGTCCATGACGTTGGCACCCTAAATGTGTTCTCGCTTTAATTGCAAGGGAAATAAAAGAATCGGTTAAGAGCTCAAATATCGAACCTAAACTGCAAAAATCTTCATTTATCAAGCAATTAAATATGCAAGCGGGGAGAAAGAGCCACTAAAACTCATATAAGGAAGAATTAACCATTAAACTTATTATCAACTCTATCATCTCTTGTTCTCCATAATTTAAAATCTCAAATAATGAGACTCGTGGATGCTTAGCCTGATAAACCAATTAAGGTCTACATGGTTAAGGAATGAGCTAAGGTAATACCGGTCGACTCAAAAACTATTAACGGAAAGCTTACATTCGTGTCAAAAACACTTATTAAAATATGAAAAAAAAATAAAATTTATGCAACTATAAGCACATTTTTGAAAACGGAGTACGTGAAGACAACGAAAAAAAGGAAAAGCATATCGATAGATACCCCCCCCCCCCCCATACTAAAACCAAACATTGTCCTCAATGTTTCAATTCTAAGGGTATAATACCCCCATACTAGAGACGAAGAGCCGAATGCAAAATTCTAACATGGAAAGGGTATGACGCAAATAATTAAAAGCCATTTATTAATTATGCCAATAAAAATAAGCGTTAGTAAAGGATATACTGATCGGATATCGGATGTCTCAAATGAAGGATCGAAACTCGAGTGATATGTGATGAAAACAAGCACGAGAGTCTTTGATATATGAGAAACCTAAAACCACATCACAACGAAACACGAGAAACAAATGAAAGAGAACAAGCCCTTGACATTAGAAATAAGAAAGAAGATAGAATGATAAGCATGGGAATCTCCCCCATGAGGTACCTCGTTTTTGGTAACCGAGTCATGAGCTTGACTCGATCCCCAAATTAAATTGTCCTTGGGGAAACCATCATAGAGAGAAAAATATGTACCCGGAAAAGAAAAGCTCTCCATGATAAAGTGAAATAACCTTCCAAATAAGGAAGACCTTATAGAATTCCACTGGGGTCAAATACGTGGTTTCCATCTCTAAAAGAAATAGACCCCAAAGTGGCAATAACAAACAAGTATAAGAAAGATTGGTTTCCTTTAAGCAAAAGTCTCTTACAATTAGGTGTATGGTCACAAGGTGATGATCTCGGGTATTTAAAAAATTTTCCTTTGATTTCATTAGTAAGATACTTAGATAGCTCAAAAATGTGTATACCCGGATCAAATACCATTCCCTCTATGGGAAAATAGCAAGACAACTCGGTGTCAACCATAAAAGAATCACCCTCAAATGTGAAATCAACAAGGGATGTCGGGGGTGAAAAAGTAGGTGTCAAAACACTAATAGTCGGAACCCTCGGGTCTTTGTTCTCTTTAGCTTTATGAATGGGTGGGTCGGGAGGGATAGAAGGTATAGTATCATCGTGTAATAAATCCTCAAGAAAAAGTATATCTCCCTCCACATCAAAATACTCGGATATGTACTCCATGGGTGTATCAATATCAAGAAACTCATCGATCTCGAGAATGTGAAAATCATCATCATCACTAAAAGTGAGATGTGGAAGAGAATCGATAGTAGAATCAAAAGTAATTAGTGAAGAGGCAAATGTGAATTTGTCAAATTCGAGTTTTCAAAATCAATATCAATATCAAGTTTTAAATTTCCATTTGCTTTCTCATCAATACCATGATCACAATTAAGCTCATCCGAGAAAACCAGTAACACGGGATCATAGAAAGTATCCTCGTGATGGAATCTCTCAACACTCGGGGTATAGAAATCATCACTAAGGGGTGAAGTATCCGAAAAATCATTAGTATCATTAGTATGTTTCTCAAAAGTCGGTTTTTGTAAAATAGGAGAGTCATCCTCATCTGATCTCGAGGAAGAATTAAAAGTATAGTCGGAATCACAAGATAACTCATCCCTATCTGGATAATGGGAATGAGGAGTGTTGGGAATTAAAGTTGATGTGCCAAAAGTACTAGATGGAAACAAGAGGGACTGAAGTTGCCAAAGAGAATATCTTCAAGCTGGTGGATAAACATTGAAGATTTGATATTATCTTGCAAATCATTGCTTTAGTTATTTGATTTTATATTATCTTGTTGTCATGTATATCTTGTTCCTTAATCTATAAAAGGAATAAGACCGTAGGTTACTATTCATTCATTCCTACTATCAAAATGTAACCTACACCAAAGTGTGTGTTCTAGGCATGTGTGTTCGTTGTAAACGCCTAGGTTATTTGTGTTTGATTAATACAAGTAACGTTTGGGAAATTTGTCTTGTCCATAATACCTTGTTATAATCAATGTTCTAATTCCGCTATGTTTATCATATGAACGTTGATTATCCTAGTAAGCTCAATCGATCCGTGAATTATGGTTTCTATAGTTGGTATCAGAGCCTCGTGGCTCGTGATGCTAGGACCAACAAGGTGTTCGTGTTGTGAGAAGGAAGAAAAATCCGTATAGGGTTTTTCTGGGCGGTTTTGTGTGCGCAGCAGTATTCAGAAGGCCATAACTTTTTCGGTGAACCGTTGGATCGTCGCGAATTTTGGTATGTGTGTTCTACACATATGTGGCTAGATGTTCACCGGAGGGATTGTCATGATCAGCGTCGGGTGTTGAAAATCACTGCAGAGAAGGAGTTAATATGCAGTTATTATGTGAACAGCCATGGTAAAACAGAGATATCTCTTTCGTTAACCTTTGGATCGTCATGAAATTCGCGTTGTAGGTTCTTAACATTTGTGTCTTGAATCTCAACGAAGCGATCTTTGATCTTGATAGTTATGAATGAGTTTTAATCCTTGAAGTTGGTTGCAGAGATATGTTTCATGTTTTCTGTTTTCATTATAAACTCAAAACTATGGTTTTTACAAACTCTAGATCGTATTTAAAACAGATAATTAGGTGTTCTTGTTTGTGATCGTGCTGCTGTGATGAAGATCATGTAGTGTTCCTTTATTTGTGAACCCTAAAACTAGTTGTAATGATGGTGGCCTGATCAAATTAGGGTTTATATGAGAAACCCTAGATCTGTTTATGTAGCTGCGGTTGTATGGCTATATAATAACGGATCACATTACGTATAAAGCTGCAAAGGAAAAGGGATCATGGTGTTACACGATGTGTTAATATTTTTTTTTTTTTGACATTAAGCAATGAGCAGATCTAAACAATGAGGGTACTAATGGCAGTAATTGATTGTAGTAAAATACAACTCTTGTTTAGGAAAACAAAGAGCGTAAATAGCGGTAAGTATCGAGTGATGATTTTAGGAAAAATCAACACTAATGACCCACAATCAAATAAAATGAGAGAAAGATTCGTTTCCCAAGGAGGTATGGTGTTGTGAATTAACTTGTATTTCTTTGAGATTAATATTGAGAAGATGGAATGACGGTTTCTTGGAAACTACACTATGACGTAAAAAAAACGAAAACGTAAAACCGTAGAAAAACCACTAAAATTAAAAATTATTAAAACCAAAAACAAAATCAAGAAAAAGATTAAAAAGACTAAAACAAGTCTAAAATAATATAAATAAAGACAAAAATCCAATAAAGATATTTTAAAACCTTTTATTAATTAAATAATTAATTTTAAATGCTAATTAAAGCCCTAAAATTAAATTTAATTAATTCAAATGTCAAAAATATGATTTTATTGAATAATTACTCAACTTATATTATTATAAGACTAAAAAGTAATTTTCTAAAAATTAAAACCTATTAAAACTATTTTTAAAACCCTAAAAATGATTAAAAATGATTAAAACCTAATTAAACTTAAAATAATTATAAATCTAAAAGTGATAAAAATAATCTAAAAATGGAAATAGTCCTATTTAATGCTATAGAACTTAAGAAAAATGAAAAATAAAGAAAAAGAAAATTTTGAAAATTAAATAATAAAATAATATTAAAATAATACAAAAAAAAATAAAATAAAAGTCACTTAGTTGCGCCGCAACGTTTGTGTCTTGCGCCGCAACTAGTGTTGCGGGAGCACCTTTGGTCAGTAACTCCTTCAGTTGCGCCGCAACTGATAGGTCTTGCGCCGCAACTAGTGTAACGATAGCACCTTTGGTCTGTTGGTCCTTCTGTTGCGCCGCAACTAGTAGGTCTTGCGGCGCAATACTATGCAAAACGTGGCCTGGTTGTTTTCTGAACTGATGATCACAAAAGTGTGAGTGCACACTTTGTGTACTTGTGATGCCAAGAGGTCTTGGCTTGATGCTTTGTTTGGCGATTATTTGGACAATTGGGCACCCTTGAGCTTATTGAAGCTCAAGGAGTCAAGTAACACACAAATAACAACAAGAATCAAAGATTAAGCATCAAAATCATGAAAAACCAAGCAAATTTCACCCTTATGCAGATTTTTTAACACCCTTTATCCTTTTTTACCACTCCAATTAACTTCTAACTTGATCAAAATTGATTTACCAACTTACTAACACCTAACTTAACCTTAATCTAGTAACCTAACATCTTTTAGCAACACAAATCAATGATTGTACCCTGCTTAAACCTGTTGCCAAACACCCTTTAAACTTTTTGAAAACCAATTTTTCCAAATCAAAACCTTATGAAACCTAACCAAATTGTTATCAAAGCTTCATAACATGTATATAACATAACATAAACACAAATCAAGTAACTTAAACACACTTAATCAATCAATCAAGCAAATCATGTAACAAGCACTTTTATGAACTTTTCAAAGAGTAAAAGAGAGTTACCTTAGGACCCTTACATCCAAGGGTCCTAGTGGATGTTGAATCCACCTCCAAACCAACCCGGGTTGGTGCTGAACTAAATCAACAAGCCTTCAACCTGCTCAAATCAAAAACAAAGGAAGAAAACACAAAAACAAGTAATAATATATATTTTTGATTTTCTTTTCTTTCTCTTAAATCTTTCCAAAACCTTTTCAAACTTCCAAATATGTTTTCTAAAACCCTATATTACCAATAACATTAACCAAGAACACCAAAATACCTTTTGAGAAGATTTTACCAAAATCTCTCAAAATCTCAAAACCTTAAACAACTTTGAAAATCAAAGTTGCTTAACCAAATAAAAGTGTGGAACTCAGAATTAAGCTTAACACAACACTCAACTTTTAAAAACAATAAAAAAGGAATTACACTTGAATATTTCAAAAACCAAACTTTTTATTTCTTTAAAAAGGTATTACATGTGCAAGCTTAAAAACTGGAACAAAGGGATCACCACAGCTTGGGTCTCCTTTTATAGAGCCTATAGAACAATCTAGAATAGAAAAAAACTAAACCCTAATCATAAGAAAATCCCAAATGTGCCCTTGAATGGTTTTGAGTGCATTTTGTCCTCTCATTTGATCTTGGCCTTTAAATTTTGCTTTGTGAGTAAGCATAGCATCTTGGACGTCCATTTTGCCACGTCACATAACTTGGGGACAAAGGAATGATGTGATTGGTGGATTGGGGAATTGGGGGTTTGGTGCACATGAGTGGGATGCAGGTTTTTAGGAGTGGGAAAGGTTTGTGAGTGTGTGAATTACTTGTGTGCAAGTTTAATTGGGTTTTACCCAAGGAAAAGTGAGGGTAAAATCTGGGGTGGTAAGAATGATGAACAGTTACCATTTGATCCGAAATTGGGGGAGTTACATGTGTTAGGCGCATTTTTTTTTTCAAATGTTTCAGCTTTGTCACTTTTGGTCCTTGGTTTTTGGTTTTTTTGGCTTTTAAAGATTTCCAGCCCTAAAACTTGCATCCCTTTGATAATAACTTTCATCACTTGACAATTTTGGCACAAACTTTTCCAAAAAAATGTTTCAAAGGCAATTTTTGTCATTTGGTGATTTTTCAAGGACTAATCTTGGACAATTTGATCTTCAAAGGTCTTCAATGAGTCTTCTACTTTATGAGGGACCATTGTTGGCAATTTTGAATTGTTGAGGGACTAATCTTGCCATTTCTTCAAAGTTGAAGGACCTTTTTGTAATTTTGACAAACTTAAGGGACCAAACTTGTAATTATTATTTTACAAGGGTTTTAAGTTGTCATTTCTTCATTCTTGGATGATAAATCTTATATGTCTTCAAGTCTTCAAGGGTATTTGATGAAAATTCCATGATTAGGGCCCGGTTCTTTGTACGGCTTCGTTTCTCGTGTCCGTTTTTCCTTGTATCTTGTGATCTTTTGTCTTTTTCACGATATCCATACCTAAAACACACAAGTAAACAAACACAAGCATATATATGGTATTTTATGACATTTTAGTGCATTTAAAGCCCGAAAAGAACGATGAGATCATGTATAAATGCCATCTCATCAGATGTAAATTTGCTAACTCCATTATAAAGTCAACATGACTTTGGAGGAATAAATAATAAGTAGTAATATTGGCCAAATTTCGAATCCGGGAATTTATTCCCTAAATTGTGTTAAATTATCCTTGATGTGGGCTTTCTTTAGTAACAACGGTTTTTGAGGATGAGGTTAGGTTCTAAGTGTCTGGTTTACACCGTTTTGCCTTCATTTTTGGATTAATAATTATTAAATAAGTCAAATGAGCCTACAGGTGAATGACTATCTTTAAAATCTAGAGATACAATTTAGGAATAAGGAGAAGGAGTTTTACACAAATTACTTATATAAGTGGTCTTAACATGAGAACTTACTGTTAACAATGATCTTGTTTTTGAGCTTGGCATGGAAAGAGTGAAAAGTCGAGATCGATGGATCTAATCAAGTTTTATGATCCTAAAAGTTATTTTACAATAATGAAAGCAATACATTATGTCATTTACACAATAAATATTAATAAAATGAATAAATGCTTTTAATAAATGAAAAACAGAGTTACTTTATACTTTATTCTAGCATTGCGTGAGGACATTGCAATGATTTAGTAGGGGGTGTGATGTGATTCTAATTACACATCATACTTCCTCGTAAAATGTGCTAAAAACGGATAAATAATCATCATAAATGCCAAATATATGTGTGCTTTGTCGTTTGTGCGTGTGCAGGTACGAATATCAAAGAAATCATAAGAAATGAAGCCAAAGAGCCAAGACGGACACGAAAAATGGAAAGAAGACGAAAAATCGAGTTTGGCGATGCCTTTATATTCTAAAGGGTCGACCCAACGCCACTTAAATGGGTTGGACCTACCCATCATTAATCAAATGGACTCCAAAGAACAACCCATGAAACTAAGGCACGAAATAGTCAAATTCAGCCCGTAGGCCCAAGTCTAAATTCATGTTGTGTTTGTGAATGGCCCAAATGAGAGTAAATGAAGAAAAATAAAGAAAGTGACAAAGCCAATCAAGGCCCGAATGGGAAGATCAAATATAGCTTAAAAGGGACGCAACTTCATTCATACGCATATAATTACATTCTTTTTTTTTACTTTCTGTTCTAGTTCCATATTATTTGTTGGGTAGTAGTAGTACTTTAGGATAGATTGAGATTTTTATAAAATACATTCCATAAGCAGCTTTACTTTACATTTATATACATGTTTGTCTTGTTTTTTTCTTTCGTAGCATAGGATTAGTTTATCATTTCCTTAAAACGCATCTTGTTCAATTTTATCTTTAATCTTAATTCGGTTCCAAGTTTTGAAGATTTGTCTTATGATTTTGTGAAGATCATTATATGTTCGATTCGTTTGATTCGGTTATAGCAGTTTTATAGATGAGTTGTGTTCGATTTTGTTTATGATTTGTAGGATAATGAAGTTATGCTCTCGGTTTGTTCGTAATTTGAAGAGATCGATTCGGAGGTTTTGTTTGTTGAAGTTCGGTTTTAGTTTTCTGTAGAAGATAGTTTTCGATTAATGAAAAGTGATGTTCAGTGTTCATTCATTATATATTCGGTTAGATTTTGTTGATGTTTTGATTTCGGTTTGGGTTTCGATATGTAAATGCTAGTTTATGTTGAAGATTTGGTTTCGGTGTGGATTGAGATTAGTACAGTATAGTTTCATTATTAGGTTCGATTCGATAGCGTCATCGTTTCGACATCAGCAGACTTGCACAGACGTGAGCTTCGATTTCAGGTTTCGGTTCATTGTAGCAGTTTCGATTCACTCAGTAAGCTCATGGTATCGGTTCGTTCGTTCGATAGCAGCGTTTTCGACATCAGCGGGCTGGCCGGGATGCAGCGTAAATTTCTGTTCATTTTTAATTGTTACTGATTTCAAGTTTGATGCGGTATGTAGTGGTATTATAGAATAGCCGTAGTCATATTATTTATGTTCGTTGTAGTGTTCATTTATATGAAATCTGCTTGATTTGCCTATATGTTTCATACTTGTTAACTGTATTTTTTTTGTAGTTTGATTCGATATTTTGCATTCTGCCTGTAGTATTGTGTTTGGAACTACATAAACTTAGAGAGATTTCGATATTCAACTAGAGAATTGTGATTGAATAGTCTTGATTCAATATAGTTAGAGTGAATTTATATAACTCAGTAGTTAGTTAGCAAAGATTTTGAAAAACACAATTTCTTATTGGGTCGAACAACAAATAAGAATGGTTAAAACTAGTGCATAGATGAGAAAATCTGTTATTCCATTTCTCTATTGTTATTAGTGCATGTAAGATAAAAGGTTATTAGTAAGGTTTGTGTAACACCCCCAAGTTGGTCAAATGCAGCGGAATAGTACGTGGGGTCTTACTTGGGTGGATCGATAGCACACATCATATAGAGCAATGATCATAAAAGTCATTTAATACATATTACATGAATTAGTTGTACACACTTAGTATCTTGTTTGTAAAACCACATTTATTATAAAACTGAAGTAAATATCCCAGCCCAATGGTAGACATGATGCTCCCTAAAATGCTGGAATCCAATACATGAACCTGCTTTATTCTCCTGAGAAAACATATAGAGTAAAATGTGGGGGTCAACACGAAGTTGGTGAATTCAAAGGTTTAGTTAAATAAATAAATTACTAATATGCCAAACATCACGGTCATAGTAGGACAATCACAATCCAATACCATAGTAGTTCCTATTACCCTGTAATAGAAGCTAGACAAAAGATTCTCAGTACGCCCATTTGGATCTGTCCTGATGTTGTTCCCTCAGTTCGACAATGATATAAACCTGTTGCTCGGCCTAAGCGTTTCGTGATAGCAAGTCACGCAGACCGGGTGTTGTCAATACCCGAATAGATCCATTCATACATTTCGCGCTACACTATTAACTATTACAGTCCACGGGTATGGAGCAAACAATAGGCAATAAATTGTTATTGTCATCAATGCATGTTTTGCATATTTAAATATATATATTTTTTGTATGTTTTCTCCCCCATTTATAAAACAGTAAAGATGGGGCCATGAACTCACCTTAGTGGTAGTGATGTGAGGATGATGTCACAGAATAAACTGGCATAGTATGATCACGAACTTGAGAAATTACCAAAGTAATTTTAAGTGCCTTAGTAAATGCATAATTAACAATGCATGATGGATGTATGGTAGAAAATGCATGATCACAAATTAATAAGCTATTACGACCGTTTAAGTGTTTACACTTATAGTGAATTGTAAATATATATATTTTTTGTTTCTAAATATATATATATATATGTATATATATATATATATATATATATATATATATATATATATATATATATATATATATATATATATATATATATATATATATATATATATATATATATATATATAAATTGTTTAGTAAAAATAGGTAATAAATTAAATTACGAGATTTTATATTATTTAATTTATTGTAAGAAAATAAATACAATTTACTTTTCTTAAGGCTTCAAAAATATAGTTAACAGGATTTGTCAGTTTATAAGGTTTCGTGAATAAATTTAATAATTTGTTTTATTATCCAAACGGCTAAGTTAATTTATCAATAAAATAATTTATTAATATTTTTAATTAACTTAAATTACACTTGGGTCCTTGTTAGTATAACAACTTACCAAAAATATCCTTTTAGGTTTCGTCCGTTAAGTATATTGCGTTGTTAGTCCTTGTCCGTTTAGTTTATTTACAAAAACACCCCTAGGGCTTACAAAACTTTGGGGAAATAACCAAACACCCCCCTTATGTCTCGGAATTAATTAAGTTAGGGTTAGGGTTGGTTTTAAGTTTGCAAAATGACACAATTGGTCCTTAAAGTTTCAGATTATTTAAAAGTAATAGTTAGGGCTTGTAATAAGTTTCAATAATGGCAAAAATGACCCTGAAGGTCTCGAAATAATTAAATAGGCAACTAGGGCTTATATTAAGTTTAAATAATGGCAATAACGGCCTTTGTGGTTTCATTAACTCTCGGTTTAAAACAAACGCACCTTATACTTTTGGAATTGACAGAATTGGCCCTTAAACTTCTATAAAGTCACGAAATTACATACACATGTTTTATTAAGTTACAAAACCGACCCTAACTTTCACCAATTATCAATATGGGCACGAAAAGTCTCCATAATTTAGATTTGGGCTTGACTGTCCCAATTGGGTTTCGGCTTAGGTAAGATGGACCTATTGGGCTTGTTTACTTAATTAATAATTCACTAAATGGGCTAGTAAATATAATTTCCTTATTGGGCTTATATCTTATTATTTCTAAGCTTAAAAATAAGTCATGGGCTTATTTATATTCGGCTTGTTATAGCTTATATGAGGGCTTATATGACTCGGCTTATTTAACATTTCTAGGGCTTAAATGAGCTAGGTTTAATATTTCTAAGCCTCAACTTATATAGATTTTTAGGGTTTACATGGCCTAGCTTATATAGGGTTTTAGGTTTCGGCTTATATAAGTTTTGTTGGAAATACGTTTTACGTATTTATGAAGGATCGGTCGCTCCAACTATAATTATGTAACGGGCTCGTGATCTATTTACTTATTGTATAGTCCATATAGCCCACATGTAGGGTGGGCTATATATAACCCCTCCTAGCATGTTAGGAGGGGGTTGTTGATTCCATTTCACTTTAATCATATTTTCCACTTTCACTTTCTCTCTCTAGTTCTCTCCCTTCTCTCCTTTCTCTTTCTAATCCCTCATCTAATTCCTTCATTTCTTCTTTATTAATCTATCAATCAACCACATTAATCCACCAAATCCTTCACATAGAATAGGCCATAAATCTCGTAGACCTTCAATTGGTATCAAGAGCCATGGTTAGTTTGGTTTATTCTTCTTTTATCTCTTTTTGATTTTGGTGGGTTTTGATTTAATCATGCTTAAATCATAAAAAGTTTGTATTTTTTATAAAAAGTTTGTGTTTTTATATGTTAAATCATATCAAATCTTCAAATTTTTTTACTTTTTAGATAAAAATCACAAATTTTTATATAAAAATCAAAAATTTCTTTATCAAATGTTAAAAAGTTTGTGTTTTTATAAAAAATTTATGTTTTTCTCTTTTTAATTTTGTAATTTTTTTTGTTTAAATCCTTATATTTTGATTGCCTTTTTATCTAAATTGATTAAATTAAACCTTAATTTTGTCCTTTTTTTTTTTAGTTCTTTAATCAATGTTTACCACTTTAATTTTTGTTTTTTATTAGTTTTTTTAAGTTTTTATAATCAGTTACTCATTTTAAATTTTTTTATATATCAGTTTTTATATATAACTTTAAGTTTCGAGTCTCCAGTCGTCTTTATTTTTTATTATATAATCAATATTTTTTTTTTCTTTATTTTTAATCTATTGGGTCTCTCAGTTTTTTTGTCCAGTTTGTCCAGTTGTCCTACAGTAAGTTTTTCATAATCAAGGTTTTTGGTCTCAAGTCTCAGTCTGTCAGTTGTTTTTGTCCTGTTCCGGGTGAACTGAATATTTCTGAATAGAAAAGTTCCGAATCAAAGCGAAAACTTCCGAACCAAACTCTTCCGAACCAAACTGTTCCGAATGAACAAAACATCCGAATCAACAACATCCGAATGAACAACATCCGAATGAACAACATCCGAATGAACAACATCCGAATGAACAACATCCGAATGAACAACTTCCGAATCAACTTTTAAGAAAAAACTTCCGAATCAAGAACATCCGAATGAACAAACTATCCGAATCAAAAACTTCCGAATGAACAACATCCGAATGAACAACATCCGAATCAAGACTCTTCCGAATGAATAAAACTTCCGAATGAAGCTCATTCAAACATAACGGGAATTTTTGTTTTTGACTCGACTCCAATTTTAAAACACTCATTTACCCACCCTAACCAAAACACCCTCGTCTCACCACAACTCTCGAAAAACCAACACCAACCCTCACCAACCCTCGAAAAACCAACAGATTTTAATCAACCCTCGTCTCCCGACTCACACCCTCGCAACACCACTCGACATCACAACTCTCTCTCGACATCCAAACGAACCCCACAAACTCACCCCGATACTCAAAAACTCAAAAAACTCACAAGTCTCGTCTCTCGTCTCTCGTCTCTGAGACTCTCTGTGCACACTCAGCAACACACTCGACACCCTCCCTCGCATCACACATCCATCTCACAACTTTAACTCTCAGCCTCACTCGACCATCACCTTTACCCTCACCCAAGACTCTCGTCCCCTTACACCCTACAAACCCTCCCACAAACTGACTCACCCCTACAAACTGACTCGATCTCACAACCCTCCCACAAACCCTCCCGACTCATACTCCTCTCGTCTCTCCCTCAACTTTTAAAACCAAACCAGACTCCTCACCACCCTCGTAACAAACTCACACAACACTCCATTTTTTATCAAGACTCGACCAACAACAAAACACCAACGGTTACCCAAAACAACAAGACTCGATCAAGACTAGATTTTTTAGACAGAAAGACTCGACAGTAGAAAGATTTGACAAGATTAACCCATGCAGAAAATACCTACCTGAGATCTTTGTTCAAAGATCTTGAAGCCTTCTTCAATTCAAGGTGTAATTTAGTGATAAAGGGGCAAACTAAGAAAGTGTGTATGGTGTATTGATAACTATCATTTGTTGTTTCTCTGTGTGTTTGTAAGTTTCGATTGAGAGAGAACGAAGGTTGTTGTGTTTGAGATTAGAGAAGACGGTTGGTGTGAGAGAGAGAGAATAGGTTAAGATATTTGTGAGAGAAATTCTCACTGGCGGATATAACAAAGCTAAACACAAGTGGGGCGGTGGATTCTCTCTTCTTGGGCCACGTATCTTGTTTAGACGGAGAAAACAAGGGGTCTATTTTAGGACACGTTTTTTTGCCAAACGTATTTTTTTTTTAATATCAAGGATTTTTTTTTATTATTTCCATTTTTAGTTAACTAATTTTACTTTTATTTTCACTTTGTGTCACAAGTTTGTTTTATTTTTATTTTTACTTTTATTTTCCTATATTTAAAAGTTATTTTTTATTTCTCTTATTTTATTTTCCATTTTAAAATATCACATTTTATTTTTTTATTTTTAATTTTTAGTTAAATTAAAATTTTGTATTTTTGTCACTTTTATATTTTTTGTTTCGTATATTTTGTTTATTAATTTTTGGCAAATCGTGTCGACGCGGGTATTTTTAAAAGTTACTGTGGAAAAATATTTGACGGGTTAAAAACTTTTTGTGGTCGGATTTGACGACAACGTGACGAGTCAACGTGACGGGATTTTTGATCGGGCTTAATTCATAATCGTTTGCGCCGACTACATCTTTTGAGCCGAATCGATTTGTAAAATCCTGAACATCCACATCATTTTTCCTCGATTTTCAATGGACCCGTTAACTTCGACACCTAAAGAGGGAGACTTGCATCGAATGCACGCCAACGCTAGGGAAAGTGGTATAACTTCATTTCGAATGCTTCAGTATCATCTAGTTAATCTTTCACGGATTCAAGGAGGGAGCGAATTTGTGACAATCTTTGGACAAGATCGTCATATATTCATCGACTCAATTTTCACCACTTTGACCGAACTAGCAGAGCATCTCAACCATGACAACTTTAATCACTCTGCATCGGCACTTGCTTATAAGGCTCTTGTGACACAACTCACGCCTTTCCTCCAATTTAATATCATCAAGTCTGAAAGTTCGATGCTTTGCCAATCATTTCTTCGAGATACGCATACCGAGCTTCGAGTTTTTCGTGATACAATATTGAAACTCATGACTTCGGTCTCGTCTTCGATTTATGAAAGATCTCGACTTCAGCAAACGTATGATAATGGAGTACAAGAATCAATGCAGCAGATGCAAGAGGTAAATGGTCATACGGTTGAAAACTTGGAGCCTATCAATGCCAAGAGCACGGAATCAGGAGGCCAACATGATACCAGTGGCACGTCAGGAAATGTTCACGAGATTTCTCTTGATGACACCTTACCCATTTATGACGCAGAGCCTGCAAACATGGTACAGTGTAATGTGGTTTATGATGTATATGCTGATGACATGCCGCATATTGAGCATTCTGAACCTAATTATGACAATCATGGGATGGAAAAGAGTGATAGAAATACCACTTATGATTCATCCGATGTGAGTCATAATGGGGGAGAAAGTGTTCAAAATGCTACAGTTCATCATGATAAATGCTTTATAACTGCCTCGTTAACTGATTCTGATTCTAAGATTAAAGAGCTCGAAACGATCGTAGCTCGGCAATCTAAAGACCTTGAGGATGCCAAACTTGAATTTTCTAAGAAAACGGACAAATTTGAAACATACTTTGAAAAACTTGAAAAGTCAAACGTTGTTCTTGAAAGAAAATTGGATCAAACTGTTCTAGATTCTAAAGCTGAAAAAGATAATCTTTTGAAACAAATTCAACTGCTTGAATCTAAGTTGGCATCCCAAGATAACGTGCTCAAAGAGAATGAGACATTAAAGGCCCAATTACAGGAAAAGGTTTTTGCTATAGCTGCGTTGAAAAACGAGTTAAGGAAAACTAGAGAACCTAGTGTGGACACTAAGCTTGAAAAACCATCAATCTTGGGAAAACCGCCTACTAATCAGTTCGTCAGACAACCGATTGTCAGACAACCTACTGCATTTAGATCCGAGCGACCACAATCCTCGAGACCGCGGTTTGCCTCCCAAGTTGATTTGGTTCATCTTTTTAGACCAGTCACTCCAGCAACTAGGCCCAATGTGATCACTCCAGCTTTAGCAAGACCAAATCATATGATTGCCTCTAGTTTCCCTAAAAATACCAAGACCACGTCTAGAACTAGTTCAAATGACGTTTGCCATGAATCTGATCTTAGGGAAGCTAAGCAAAAGACACATGTAAGAGATAGGAATTCCAAACCTAGTCAGATGCCTTCTAGTTTACCCAACACTGCTAACCGTAGCATGTCCAATCCTAGGAGCATCAATCAATCATCTAGGGATTCTAGATCTTACTCGGACATTAAATATGCTACTTGTAAAACATGTAGAAAATGTGTCTTTACGGCAAATCATGATGCTTGTATCAAAAAATTACTTAATGAGGTGAACTCCCGTGCTAGACTTAAATCCCAGTGGGTCGCTAAAATCAAACCCGTTGGTAAAATGTGGCGCCCCACTGGTAGATCTTTCACTCTTGTAGGAAACGAGTGCCCTTTAACTAGGATAGTCTCCGATTCTACAAAGACTACTAGGGAGGAAATTGCAAAGGATGATACATCACTTAAGCCTGAACTTAAGATTTTCTATAAAAGGAAACGTTTGCCATCTAAGACAAGTGATTCATCCCCTCAGGCCACCTCTGACACAAGTAAAGCCAACTGTGAACCCCCACGTGCTTCAAAAATAGATATCTCTAACCCATGCAAAAGTATACAAACTCCTAATGAGAATGCAGGTACCAAAGTTGATGTTCCAAAAGAACAAAGCGGTCCAATCGTTGTATACCGTTCAACTAAGGACACTCTTAGAGTTTGGTTGCTGAAGAAGCAGATATCAGAGAAACAACTGTCTCAGGGGATTCATAGTTAAGTTGCTACAAGGACTTACAGTCACATAACAGACTGTAACTCGATCCTCAAAGAAAGGAAAGTTCATCCCGATGATGACTTATCCTAAAAACGAGAAATTCATTTTTCTCGGGCATGAGCTTATAACAAAAACATTCCAAGTTTTTAAGCTCATGCATTATGGCTCCTCGTTAAATGACAGACGACGACCCGGACTTCAGAGACAGGGAAGTTTATCTACGCAACGATAACTTACCCTCTTAACAAGAAATTAATTTTTCTTGGACACGAGCTTACCCTAAAACCATTCAAAGGTTTTAAGCTTGTGTAAATGGCTTATCGTTAAATATCAGACGATAACCCGTGCTTCAAATAAAGGAAAGTTTATCGCCGATGATAAACTTATCCTAACAACGAGAAATTAAGTTTTCTCGGGCATGAGCTAAAATTAAAAACATTCAAGGTTTTTTAAGCTCATGCACAATGACTTACAGTTAAATGTCAGACTGTAACTCGAACTTCAAATAAAGGAAAGTTTATCATTAATGATAAACTTATCCTCATAACGAGAAATTCAATTTTCTCGGTCATGAGCTTGTCTTAAAACATTCGAAGTTTTAAGCTCAGAAAGGTAAGTGTATCTTTTAAATAAGAGAACTTTTCCTCTTAACGAGAAATTAACCTTTCTCGGTCATGAGCTTTCCGTTAAAACAGTCAAAGTTTTCAAGCTCATGAAAACGACTTCTAAGTAAATGTCAGCTTAGGACTCGTTCTTCAGATAAAAGGAAAGTTTATCGCCGATGATAAATTTATCCTTAACAACGGGAAGTTTACAACTTCTCGGACTTGAGCTCGTTTTATAAGATATTCAACATCTTAAGCTCAAGTAATTGGTTTTCAAAACTTTGAACACAATTTTTCGAGAATTTCTCAAAAGGTTTTTCTAAATCTTTCAAAATTGTGTGTTCAAAAATGTTTTGATAAAAAGAGCATGTCTTCTGGAATCAATAATATTTACGAACCTAGAAATGTCATTCAATAATGACACGGGGTTGTAAATAAAGTTCGAGCAGAAGTTCAAACTTTTAAAACATGCTCAAAATGGTTTGCTATTATTTCAGATAGCAACCCGCTTTTCATAATCAAGTCAAGCATTTCACCGGAAAGCTTTGACTCAACAACGAGAATTAATTTTCTCGGGGACGTGACGAGGTGACCATCATTCGTGAACAAGAACCATGTGCTTCTTTCATATGCTGTTCTCCATCATTCAGGTCCAACCTCGTACATTGCTAATCTTGTGAATTCATTATTATATCTGATCTTTGCACGTAATAAATACCTTACACTTGTGTTTAAAAGGTATTTAATTTACGTTTCAAGTACACCCTCACTAATTTGAGGGGGATCTTGTTAAATTCATGAAGATAATTGGATTTGCATTTTTCTTCCCAAATTTTTTAAAATGCTATTAAATCAATTGATATTAAAAACATCGATTGGGTTAATATTTTTAATATGGGGGAGAAAATGTGATTTAATATGGGATATGATCAATCATGAATGGTTTGACTTAACGTGATAGCTCATCCCGACATATGCAAAATGTTTTCGGATATCGTGGCATATGTTAAGGGGGAGCAAAATGGATTTGCACTTCAAAATGGATTTCATGGTGACATACACTTACCCAAAACATCTCTATTCACGACGGTGACGATTGTGGTGACATAAGGATGGTAGGATAGGTTAAAGTCCAATGATTTCTCTAGAACCGGAGGAATCTTCCCAAGGACATTCCATAGCTAGAAATAGTAGTCCTTAGGAAAGATGGAGAAAGATTGTGAACGTAGCTGAATGCCGACCAAGTACTTAAGTTAGCACTGGAACAATCACAACAAGGTGCTAGTGATGACGTATTGGTAAGCATTGAAGGGGTTGAAGAATGAAAAAGAATTGTAAAGATAAAGGGTGTAAAGAAAGAAGCCCTCCTTACAACTTTAGGCAGAAACCGGGTCAATATATATGCTATTGAGGTCATTTTTGTTAATGATTCTCGGTATTGAAGAAAGACATCATGGACCCAGTGATGCAATGCACAACCCTTCCCCAGCTAACTCAAATATCTCTCAAAAGGTATTTGTTTTAATCACACGGAGATCAACACGTTATCTATTGATTTATTCACTCCGAATAAATTGGTATTGAAAAGGTGGCACTCCTCTCCAGCCTCCGATCACTAAAAATCCAAAATGCACGATCGAGTCTAGAGCCATTTGAGATCATCAAATATCTCATTAGGACACATTTTCATTATTCCTTGCTTCTTCACACACTGTGAAAAGTAAGAAAGATCTTAAGAGTCCTACGCAAAATCTTCATGATCTTGCCTGAACATCCGAGTAATACGAAAGTATTTACAATGAAGATGGAAATCCTTCTTGAGCGAATATCAAAAAGCTCATGGTAGGTGACTTGTGCGATTCTTTATGAATCAAACTTGTGATAACTGGAAAGCAACAGTGGTTTAATTCTTAAATGAATTTAAACTCGTTCCAGGCCTCTACGCATTATCGTATGATCTTGCCAGAACACTCAGAGTGACTCTTTATTGATCACAGTGACGAGTGGAAATCCTTCTAGTGTTAACATCAAACAGCACTTGGTAGGTAACTTGCAAGATTCTATATGAATCAAGCTAGTGACAACTGGAAAGCAACGATGGTGCGGTTCTTAATTGAACTTCACTTGTTCCAGGAACATGAATTGACGGCTTCAAATCATGCGGATAATATTATCCAAATGATCCACTCTTTACGTTCGCAGTCAGCTTTGGACGGTCGAGTAAAGAGAACGGGTTTACCCGCGAAATCTTGTCAAGGAGGTTCTTTATTGAAACTACCTGCCACAAGTACAATATTTAATATCGTCCAACGGTCTTCACCGACCGGAGGTAAAATGCTACCGAATTAGAATGAAATGTTCAAGGCCATTTCATCCGTGTATATTATTTGTTGCTAACTGTCTTATGCAGCGTAACAAGAAGGTGGCATTGCGGTGTACAATCCAGAAGAAGTCGTCACCACATGCTTATACTACATACAAAATAGTACTTCAACAAATTCAAGAAAGCCTGAAGGTCAAGTCTTCCGCTGTATCAAACTCTGAAGCTTTCAAGAATTTAAAAGTATAAGTATGTGGAACATGAAGTCACAAAGAGGCAAATATCACAAGTGAAGAATGCACAAGATCAAGGCAAGGAAACATGCTCAAGACTAAAGTCAAAGATCACATCAAGCATATTCACAAGAACAAGATCGAAGACTCAAGCATAGATGCTAGGTTTAAAATTTTGTAAAAAGATGTGACCTCCCTTAGGGGGAGATTGTTGGAAATACGTTTTCCCTATAAAGTCTCGGTCACATCTTAGTTAGCATAGATCACGAGTTATAGACTATTTAGAACTTTGTAACTTGGAGCGACCTCCCTTAGGGGGAGATTGTTGGAAATACGTTTTACGTATTTATGAAGGATCGGTCGCTCCAACTATAATTATGTAACGGGCTCGTGATCTATTTACTTATTGTATAGTCCATATAGCCCACATGTAGGGTGGGCTATATATAACCCCTCCTAGCATGTTAGGAGGGGGTTGTTGATTCCATTTCACTTTAATCATATTTTCCACTTTCACTTTCTCTCTCTAGTTCTCTCCCTTCTCTCCTTTCTCTTTCTAATTCCTCATCTAATTCCTTCATTTCTTCTTTATTAATCTATCAATCAACCACATTAATCCACCAAATCCTTCACATAGAATAGGCCATAAATCTCGTAGACCTTCAAGTTTTTAGGGCTTTAATGACTTAGCTTATAAAAGTTATAGTTTTCGGATTATATTAGGTTTTAGAAGTTCTATGTCATGGCTTATATATATTTTTAGGTCTCTACTTATATATGTTTTATAAGCTTAAATGTCTAGCTTATATAGGTCTAGGCTTTTATGAAATATGGGCTTATATGCTTATAAGTTTCGGCTTATATTTCTTTTTATACACTTTTGTGATATAGCAATTTACTTTAGGGCTTACACTAAGTTCTTAAGCATATCCTTATAAGTTTTAGGGTTTTGAGGCAAGATTACCCATGGACACCATATAAGCCGTGGGCTTATATGTTGTTTAGGGTTTGTTTACAAGTTTTAAACGTATGCATGTCCTCCTAACTCCATCTTTGTAGAATAAAATGCATGAGAAGTAAAATGAGTAAGGAAAAGTTTAGAGAGGGCTCATACTTACTTGTTTCAAGATAAACTTGGTGATGACTAGGGTTTAGGAGTCCTAGACTTCGGTTTCTTCTTATAGTGTCTTAAGATGATCTTGGACTTGACTTGAATGCTAAATATCTTAGATAATGAGCACTAAATGCTTGGTGAAGACCAAGAATGGAGAGAAGTAAATGCTTGGAGTTCGTCTAGGTGTTTTGTTGGGTTTGTATCCGAATGTGAGTATAGTAAGTGATGTGTGAGTTCACTAGTTTGATAAACATCACAAAGTGAGATTGAGAGGTGTGGCTTGGGGCTTATACACGTCTAAGAGAGAGATAGTTAGCTAGATATGGAGATTTTAGTGTGTACCATGTAAGTACATGGCTTTAAAGAGCTAATATGTACATATGACCCTAACATACTCTTTGCCGTCGCATGTTAAGCTTCCAAGGGGACAAAGTAAGACTTGTATAGTGTTTATAATAAATGGAAGGTTTGTACAAGTGAAAGGGTTGTGTGGATGTGTTCTAGCACACGTCTAATGTCAAATTGAGTGTGCTAGGTGTCTTATTTTCATGATATAAGTATAGTTAAGTTTTACATTCCTTAAATGCCCAATGTTGTACATGGTGTCTTGGTTTTGAATACAAACCGGTGGTATTGGCTAGTTCAGGGAAAAGAAAGTGTTTTCTATAGTGTATGATTTAATGAAATGTGTTGTACAAAGTCTAGAAGTCAAAAGTGTAAGTGGTAAAGGTTTTTGGTATGAAATGTTATGTATATGTATACATTCGGCTACATAGTGAGTCTAGGGTATTTTTATGTCTAAGTATAGTCACTAGGAGTATAGGTATAGTATTGTGTGAGTATGTTTAAGTCTAGGTTGATTTTGGTTAAGTTTGAGATCCTTGGTGAAAGTATGGTCATTTTTAGGTGAGGAAATAATTTACTTTATTAAAATGTATAAAAACTTAGTTTAAATAAGTTAGAATGGTTAAAGGTAATGTTTAAATATAAAAACAGTTGATGTCGTAACGTAATGTCATTCATGATGTGAGAAAAATATATATATCTATATAGTTAAAGCTTTAAAATAATTCTCAAGTAATTATTATTAATTGTGATCATGAGCTTGGATTTTTATGAACCAATATGATGAATGTTTATGATTATAAGTTCAGGTGACTTAGATGTCCCAAAAGAAGTGGTTGTTTACTGTCTCGCATGTTCATATAATGTAGTCATCCAAATGTGACTGTGTCCTTATGATTAAATGTTCAAAATCAAAATGTATGCTATGTGATTAAATGTCTCTATGTTTTGATGATTTAAAATAATGTATGTTCATGTATGATGCATATGATTGCTCAAAAGATTTCATGCAAAGGTGGTAATATATATTCAGATATCATGAGGTGACGTATACAATGATGACATAGTCAAAACCTGAAATTTACAGGTTTTACATCATTATCCCGTTATTTTAGCTTTGTCCTAAAAGCTTAAGATGACGTTACTGCTTAGGTGAACATATGTGGGTACTTAGCTCTAAATGAGTCTTCGCGTTCCCACGTGAACTTAGGACCTTTCCTGGAGTTCCATCGTATCTTAACTAACGGGATTTGGCTTCGCTTTAGCTTCTTGAATACTCTCTCCATGACTTCCACCGGTTCTTCTATGAATTGGAGTTTGTCATCAAAGTGGACTCCCTCCAATGGCATGGCTAGCGGCTCATCCGTGTAGCATTTCTTCAAGTTTGAGACATGGAATGTAGAGTGTACCCGACTCAACTGCTGGGGAAACTCTAAACGATAAGCGACTTCACCTATTCTGACAATCACCTTGAAGGGTCCTACATAACGTGGATTTAGTTTCCCACGTTTCCCAAATCGGACGACGCCCTTCCAAGGTGATACCTTTAGCATAACACGGTCACCTACTACAAACTCCATAGGCTTCCGTTTCCTGTCTGCATAGCTCTTCTGTCTATCCTGGGCAGCCTGAATTCGCTGCTTGATGAGAGTGATCTTCTCAATCGTCTCTTGGATTAGTTCGGGTCCAGTTAGTTGGAATTCCCCCACCTCTGCCCAGCATACGGGTGATCTACACTTTCGGCCATAGAGGGACTCAAATGGTGCTGCTTTAATACTGGCATGGTAGCTGTTGTTGTAGGAGAATTCAATTAATGGTATATGTTCGACCCATCCTTTTCCAAAGTCGATCACGCATGCTCTTAGCATGTATTCTAGGGTTTGGATTGTCCGTTCACTCTGGCCGTCAGTCTGCGAATGGTATGCGGTACTCATGTCCAAGTTTGTTCCTAAACTTCGTTGGAAGGCTTTCCAAAAATTTGACGTAAACCTACCATCTCGATCACAAATGATTGAGACTGGTATACCATGTCTAGTCACTATTTCCTTTAGGTATAACTTGGCTAACTTGTTCAGAGAGTCATTTTCTCTGATGGGCAGGAAATGGGCTGATTTTGTGAGTCGGTCAACGATTACCCAAATTGTATCGTAACCGTGAGATGAAGTAGGGAGTTTGGTAATGAAGTCCATGGTGATGTTTTCCCATTTCCATTTTGGTATTTCAGGTTGGACTAACAAACCAGATGGCCTCTGATGTTCTGTCTTTACTCTGGCACAAGTTAGACACTTCTTCACGTATGTGGTAATGTCTGCTTTCATGTTCGGCCACCAATATAATTTCTTCATGTCCTGATACATCTTTTTAGATCTGGGATGTATGGAGTACTTGGACTTATGAGATTCGTGCATGATCACGTTTCTCAAGTCTCCGTAACATGGTAACCAACTTCTTCCGTGTAAAGATAACGTTCCGTCTGCTCTAGCTTCCAACTTCTCATTGCTTAGGTCAGTCCTAAGCATTCCTCCTATGTCTTCTTTTCTGATGTTTTCAGGCTTCTGTGCTTGGAGTTGAGCCTCTAATATCTGCTTGGGTAGGTCCAAGCTAATGGTCATGACTAGGGCTCGAACTCTCATGGGAGGATCAGTTCCTTTTCGACTTAGTGCATCTGCAACTACGTTGGCTTTACCTGGGTGGTATATGATGTCACAGTCGTAGTCACTGAGCAATTCTCTCCAACGACGTTGCCTCATGTTTAGCTCCTTATGGTCTAGGATATGTTGCTAACTCTTGTGATCAGTATGCACTGTGCACTTTGTTCCATACAGGTAGTGTCTCCAAATTTTCAAAGCAAAGACTACCGATCCAAGCTCTAGATCATGAGTAGAGTAATTCTGCTCGTGTTTCTTCAATTGTCTTGAAGCATAGGCAATCACTTTCTGTCTCTGCATCAATACAGCTCTTAAGTCTTTGTGTGAGGCGTCATAGTAGACAACAAAGTCTTCGTTGCCTTCTGGTAGGGCTAAAATGGGTGCACTACACAATTTCTGCTTAATGGTCTGGAATGCGGCCTCTTCTTTTTCTCCCCAATCGAATTTTACGCCTTTCTGAGTAAGCTTCGTCATAGATTTAGCTATCTTAGAAAACCTTTCTATGAATCTCCGGTAGTAACCGGCAAGAACTAAAAATTGGCGAATCTCCTTTGGTGACGTGGGTGATGCCCAATCCTTCACGGATTCGACTTTCGCGGGATCTACTTAAATTCCCTTGTCATCGATCACATGACCGAGGAAATGCACTTTAGGAACCAAAAATCACACTTCAAGAATTTTGCGTACAGCTTCTCTTCCTTAAGTAATTTTAGTACTTGAGCAAGATGTTCTCCGTGCTCTTGCTCATTCTTAGAATAGATGAGTATGTCATCGATAAACACAATCACGAACTTATCCAGATAGGGTCTACACACTCGATTCATAAGGTCCATGAATATGGCTAGAGCGTTGGTCAGGCCAAATGGCATGACTTGAAATTCATAATGACCGTAACGAGTTATGAAAGCTGTTTTCGGTATGTCCTCTTCTCTGAACCTCAACTGTTGATACCCCGATCGTAGGTCGATCTTGGAGTATACACTTGATCCTTGTAACTGATCAAATAGGTCGTCGATTCGTGGTAGTGGGTAACGATTTTTCACAGTTATCTTATTCAGTTCTCTGTAATCGATACACATTCGGAAAGATCCGTCTTTCTTTTTGACAAAGAGTACTATAGCTCCCCAAGGTGAGGAACTGGGTCTGATAAAACCTTTGTCTGACAACTCTTGAAGTTGTTCTGCGAGTTCTTTCATCTCGGTTGGTGCTAATCGGTATGGTGCTTTAGCTACAGGTGCAGCTCCTGGTATCAAGTCGATTTGAAATTCCACTTGACGAGTCGGAGGCAAACCAGGTAAGTCGTCTGGGAAAACTTCGGGATAATCACGGACAATTAGCACGTCCTTGATTTGTTTCTTCTCTGGTTCCTCTTCTTTGTTGGTTTTTGAAATATGTGCTAAAAAGATAGGGCATCGTTTTAGTATATACTTCTGGACTTTAGTGCTTGAGATAACACTCAGTCTGGTGTCAGTTCTATCTGAGTTTCCTTCTCCTAGAACGATTAGATTCTCTTTTCCCCATGGTATACGGACTAGCTTTTCGTCACACACAATGGTTGCGTGATATTTGGCTAACCAATCCATACCAATGATGACGTCAAAACTACCCAAAATTACAGGTATCAACTGGATGTCGAATGGATGATTTAGAAGATTTAAGGTACAACCTCTTAAAATAGTGTTTGTTTCAATGATTTTACCGTCTGCTAGCTCGACAACAGTCATCTAACGGTGTAGGTGTGATGGCTAGTAAGCTACTAAATTTTGTGGATATGAAACTCCTATCGGCTCCCGTATCAAATAAAGTATTAGCATAACGATTGTTTAGAAGGAACGTACCGGTAACCACATTGGAGTCTGGGTTGGTCTTGGCATCTCCTATCACATAGACTCTAGACGGTGCTCCTCCTCTGTTCTTGTTCCTAACTGCTCGCTGTGGGCAATCAGGCTTGATGTGCCCGATTTCTCCACAACCATAGCAACAAACTTCCCTACGAGCCATGTTACCGCTGCCAGTGTGCTGGCGGTTTCCCTGCTGTCCATTTCTGCGGAAGTTCTGACTGTTGCCATTGTGGGGCTTGTAGTTGGTGCTGGAGTTTTTCCTGATAGCTGGAACATATGTGTTGCCCTGTCCGGGTCTTCGGCATTCAGTAGTAGAGAAATGATGGAAATTTCACTTGGAGCACTTCGGCTTGTTGCCTGCATATGGTGGTGGTGCTGAGGAAACAGCACTACAGATCTGGCCCAAGTTTTGCTTCTTTGGTGGCTGGGCCTGATGATAACCGCGGTAGTTCTCCTCAACTTTTCTTTTGTACTCAGACTGCCTAAGCACATGATCACGTCCCCGTTTGTTCATCAACTCAGTGGCAAATTCTATGGCACCCTCGACCGTAGTGGGTCGGGATGCGAGTACACTATCATGAACAGAATCAGGAAGTCCACTGACGTACTTTTCTATCTTGTCCTTCACGTCAGGGAACATCCGAGTACACATCAAAGTTAGCTCCTGAAATCTATGGTTGTAAGCCGTGATGTCATGATTTGAGCATTTGAGGTTCCACAAGTCAATCTCTAGTTTATTGATTTCACCTTGAGGACAGTATTTCGTGGTAATTCTTTCCTTAAATGCATTCCAGGTCATACCATAGACTTCATCATGCCCAAGGGTAGCAACTAGGGAGTTCCACCAGGTGAGAGCATGTTCCAAGAGGGTACAGGTGGCAAATTTCACCTTGTTCTCCCCGGTGCAATCGCTAATGCAGATACTGTCTCGGTCCTTTTGAACCATTGCATGAGTCCTACTACCCCTTCCTGTTGATCCTAAACTTAGATCGATTTAGCTTGTGTAAACGAGATTAAATCAAGTTAAACACTTAGAGAAACTTTGTTGTATATAAAACAATGTAAGTATTATGCGGAATTAATACTCAAACAAGAACACACAAACAGTATAAACCAAACTTTCACTTTGATTGATAAATCAAACTTGCATACAATGAAAGTGTTAAACGTATATCAAACATAAACCTAAAGGTCTCCTTTTATAGAATAAGAAGCCTTGTACAAGAGTCTACATATCAACTATTTTAGGTAAAGATAAACATAGAAAATACATTGGTGATCATATCTTTACTAGAAACAAACTAGAAACATAATACATGTAGACTAAGTCTTCTATCAGTGCTTGACTTCTTCTTATCAACGCTTGACTACTTCCTGTCAATGCTTGTCCTGTCAACGCTTGATTTCTTCTTAACAACGCTTCGATTGCTCTTGTCAGCGTCCAAGTGTACTGGCTACATTTTATTCCCAACACTTCCTTGCCTTTGAAGTAACTGGGCTAGCATTTCAGGAAGTCAGGATAGGTACATCCTCTGGTAGTTCGATCTCTGGCATTCGAGTTTTGACTGTCGCCTTGGTTTCCGCTAGGGTGTATTTCCCTGGCGGCTAGGGAATCAATAATGCCTTGACTGATAAGCACTCTAAGTTGTGCTTCTGAAATAGTCGTTGAAGGAGTAGCGTCAGGGTTCTGTCGAGTGACTCTTTGTGCCATTGTTCTATCATACTCAAAGATGAGATTTATTAGTTGGTCAGTAGGATTATTATATTAAGCTGCATAAAAATGGGTATGCATAGAATTCACAACAAATTGGATAACCTTTCAAGATTTCATAATAATATAAATTCAAACAAACAAGTAGATGATAATATGTCTCTACTGGTGAACATCAATATAATACAAATACAACCAATCTAAGACAGAGATACAACCATCTTGTCTGAGATAGTGGTACATATGTTTGGAGTACAACAAAAGATAACCTACCTACTAAGGTTAGGTGCTACGATACAGATACAACTGAAATGAAAATACAAGTACAAAAGACCTAAATCATGCGAGCTGAGATGCAACTCAATGCTTGTCATGATGTACAAAGAAATCTAGCCTACACTAGTATGGCTGTCTGCAGGTGCAGGTGGTCCAGCTGATGGTGTGGGTGCACGATCATCCTACATGCGAATCATCGCTCTCCTGGTCTCTCGGGAGAATCTCATGGTCTCGAGCAACTGGTGCTGACGTGCAGTATCGGCACTCCGTAGATGATCCGTCTCAGCAATGACTCCCTGATGGCGAAGGTCTGCCAGGTCTATGAAAGTCCAAAAAGTCTCCTCCTGTGTGAGGATAGCAGCCTGGGTCTCATACGAGTGACCCTCTAGTGAAGCTAGCTGGTAGCGGAGGTAAGCAACCTCATCAAACAACCAATGTATGGTCCACTGGGTCATACCCAGAGAACTCTGTGTGGTGTGTGACTCACTAGCCACGACCCAGTAGAGAGAACTATATCTCTCCTAAAGTAAGGCACGACCCTGATGGTCCGTCTGGGGTACGACATGAATAAGGGCGGTATCCTGTGCCTGTCGGGCCACAAGTGCGTCGACCTGTGCCTGTAGGGCGCCAAGACTGGGCTCCCAGCTCATGATCCCTCTCCTACCTCGAAGGTCGAGTCAGGAATAGAATCACGCCTCCTCTTGCGAGGTGGCAGAGCACTGGTGGGGTAAGGGTGATGTGCAGAAGGTGGTGGCAAAGGTGGTAAGGAAGGCACAACCTGGTCCATCTCCCTAGGAGGAGATGTAGGTACTACAAGTAGTGGTGAAGTAGGGGATACAGTAGGTGGTGATGAGGTAGGTGAATCTGAAAGTACGATAACTCCGTCTGGCTGGTCACCTCTGGACTCAGTGTTAGATGCGGGTCCAACAAATACTGATGTCGGCGATAATGGAGTGGTGGTAAGAGCCATGAGCTCCTCAAAGATAGTCAAAACAGTAGGTGGCGTCATGGTATCTGAAAATAGCATTTCAAAGTTGAGTAAGTTTTTAGCTTACATAATTCAAAAAGTTTTAAAATGCATATGTGATGCAGTATATGTCTTTTAACTACGCTTGTTAAAAGTATGTGTAGATACCTAGGTGCTTTATTAACTCGAAGGTTATAAATCAGTGAGAAGTTAGTTCATATAATATGTATGCTTTATGTGCTATATGCCTAACTTATAAAGGTTCCCCAAAAATCAACTATCTTTTTATATCATTGATTTTAAAAGTTCAGTTATAGTCTAGTTTAATTTTTTTTTATTATATTTTAAAATTTTTATTATCGATCTGGTTCTCTATAACTGTGCGCTCTGATACCATTTCTGTAACACCCCCAAGTTGGTCAAATGCAGCAGAATAGTACGTGGGGTGTTACTTGGGTGGATCGGTAGCACACAACATATAGAGCAATGATCTTAAAAGTCATTTAATACATATTACATGAATTAATTGTACACACTTAGTATCTTGTTTGTAAAACCACATTTATTATAAAACTAAAGTAAATATCCCAACCCAATGGTAGACATGATGCTCCCTAAAATGCTGGAATCCAATGCATGAACCTGCTTTATTTTCCTAAGAAAACATATAGAGTAAAATGTGAGGGTCAACACGAAGTTGGTGAATTCATAGGTTTAGTTAAATAAATAAATTACTAATATGCCAAACATCACGATCATAGTTGGACAATCATAGTCCAATACCATAGTAGTTCCTATTGCCCTATAATAGAAGCTAGACAAAAGATGCTCAGTACGCCCATTTGGATCTGTCCTGATGTTGTTCCCTCAGTCTGACAATGATATAAACCTGTTACGTGGCCTAAGCGTTTCGTGATAGCAAGTCACGCAGGACGGGTGTTGTCAATACCCGAATAGATCTATTCGTACATTTTACGCTATACTATTAACTATTACAGTCCACGGGTATGGGGCAAACAATAGGCAATAAATTGTTGTTGTCATCAGTGCATGTTTTGCATATTTAAATATATATAGTTTTTGTATGTTTTCTCCCCCAGTTATAAAACAGTAAAGATGGGGCCATGAACTCACCTTAGTGGTAGTGATGTGAGGATGATGTCACTAAATAAACTGGCACAGTATTACCTAAGTAATTTTAAGTGCCTTAGTAAATGCATAATTAACAATGCATGATGGATGTATGGTTGAAAATGCATGATCATAAATTAATAAGCTATTACGACCGTTTAAGTGTTTACACTTATAGTGAATTGTATATATATATATATATATATATATATATATATATATATATATATATATATATATATATATATATATATATATATATATATATATATATATATATATATATATATATATATATATATATATATATATATATATATATATATATATATATATATATATATATATATATATATATATATATATATATATATATATATATATATATATATATATATATATATATATATATATATATATATATATATATATATATATATATATATATATATATATATATATTTGGTAACCGTGATTTCCGACTCATTGGCCGACTAATCCACGGGGTTTGAGCCCACCGCCACACAGACTCAAACCAGGTAAAGCCCTCCCTTTTCAGGAGGTTGGCGTGGCCACTTCAAGGTTGTTTGCACCTCGTGGGAATATATATATATATATTATATATATATATTTATATATAATATATATATATATATATATATATATATATATATATATATATATATATATATATATATATATATATATATATATATATATATATATATATATATATATATATATATATATATATATATATATATATATATATATATATATATATATATATATATATATATATATATATATATATATATATATATATATATATATAAATTGCTTAGTAAAAAACAGGTAATAAATTAAATAACGAGATTTTATATTATTTAATTTATTGTAAGAAAATAAATACAATTTACTTTTCTTAAGGCTTCAAAAATATAGTTAACGAGATTTGTCGGTTTATAAGGTTTCGTGAATAAATTTAATAATTTGTTTAATTATCCAAACGGCTAAGTTAATTTATCAATAAAATAATTTTTTAATATTTTTAATTAACTTAAATTACACTTGAGTCCTTGTTAGTATAAAAACTTACCAAAAATATCCTTAAGGTTTCGTCCGTTAAGTATATTGCGTCGTTAGTCCTTGTCCGTTTGGTTTTTTTGTGAAAACACCCCTAGGGCTTACAAAACTTTGGGGAAATGACTAAACACCCCCTTATGTCTCGGAACTAATTAAGTTAGGGTTAGGGTTTGTTTTATGTTTGCAAAATGACACAATTGGTCCTTAAAGTTTCAGATTATTTAAAAGTAATAGTTAGGGCTTGTAATAAGTTTCAATAATGGCAAAACTGACCCTTAAGGTCTCGAAATATTTAAAAAGGCAACTAAGGCTTATATTAAGTTTAAATAATGGAAATAATGGCCCTAGTGGTTTCATTTAATTCTCGGTTTAAAACAAACACACCCTATACTTTTAGAATTGACACAATTGGCCCTTAAACTTCTATAAAATTACGAAATTACATACACATATTTTATTAAGTTACAAAACCGACCCTAACTTTCACCAATTGTCAATAAGGGTACGAAAAGTCTCCATAATTTAGATTTGGGCTTGACTGGCCCAATTGGGTTTCGGCTTGGGTAAAATGGGCCTATTGGGCTTGTTTACTTAATTAATAATTTACTAAATGGGCTAGTAAATATAATTTCCTTATTGGGCTTATATCTTATTATTTCTAAGCTTAAAAATAAGTCATGGGCTTATTTATATTCGGCTTGTTTATAGCTTATACGAGGGCTTATATGACTCGGATTATTTAACATTTCTAGGGCTTAAATGAGCTAGGTTTAATATTTCTAAGCCTCGGCTTATATAGCTTTTTAGGGTTTACATGGCCTAGCTTATATAGGGTTTTAGGTTTTGGCTTATATAAGTTTTTAGGGCTTTAATGACTTAGCTTATATAAGTTATAGTTTTCGGCTTATATTAGGTTTTAGAAGTTCTATGTCATGGCTTATATATATTTTTAGTTCTCGGCTTATATATGTTTTATAGGCTTAAATGTCTAGCTTATATAGGTCTAGGCTTTTATGACATATGGGCTTATATGCTTATAAGTTTCGGCTTATATTTCTTTTTATACACTTTTGTGACATAGCAATTTACTTTAGGGCTTACACTAAGTTCTTCAAGCATATCCTTACAAGTTTTAGGGTTTGGAGGCAAGATCACCCATGGACACCATATAAGCCATGGGCTTATATGTTGTTTAAGGTTTGTTTACAAGTTTTAAACGTATGCATGTACTCCCAACTCCATCTTTGTATCATAAACATGCATGAGAAGTAAAATGAGTAAGGAAAAGTTTAGAGAGGGCTCATACTTACTTGTTTCAAGCTAAACTTGGTGATGACTAGGGTTTAGGAGTCCTAGACGTCAGTTTCTTCTTATAGTGTCTTAAAATGATCTTGGACTTGACTTGAATGCTAAATATCTTGGATAATGAGCACTAAATGCTTGGTGAAGACCAAGAATGGAGAGAAGTAAATGCTTGGAGTTCGTCTAGGTGTTTTGTTTGGTTTGTATCCAAATGTGAGTATAGTAAGTGATGTGTGAGTTCACTAGTTTGATAAATATCACAAAGTGAGATTGAGAGGTGTGGCTTGGGGCTTATACACGTCTAAAAGAGAGATAGTTAGCTAGATATGGAGATTCTAGTGTGTACCATGTAAGTACATGGCTTTAATGAGCTAATATGTACATATGACCCTAACATACTCTTTTCCGTCGCATGTTAAGCTTCCAAGGGGACAATGTAAGACTTGTATAGTGTTTATAATAAATGGAAGGTTTGTACAAGTGAAAGGGTTGTGTGGATGTGTTCTAGTACACGTCTAATGTCAAATTGAGTGTGCTAGGTGTCTTATTTTCATGATATAAGTATAGTTAAGTTGTACATTCCTTAAATGCCCAATGTTGTACATGGTGTCTTGGTTTTGAATACAAACCGGTGGTATTGGCTAGTCAAGGGAAAAGAAAGTGTTTTCTATAGTGTATGATTTAATGAAATGTGTTGTACAAAGTCTAGAAGTCAAAAGTGTAAGTGGTAAAGGTTTTTGGTATGAAATGTTATGTATATGTATACATTCGGCTACATAGTGAGTCTAGGGTATTTTTATGTTTAATTTTTATGTGTAAGTATAGTCACTAGGAGTATAGGTATAATATTGTGTGAGTATGTTTAAGTCTAGGTTGATTTTGGTTAAGTTTGGGATCCTTGGTGAAATTATGGTCATTTTTAGGTGAGGAAATAATTTACTTTATTAAAATGTATGAAAACTTAGTTTAAATAAGTTAGAATGGTTAAAGGTAATGTTTAAATATAAAAACAGTTGATGTCGTAACATAATGTCATTCATGATGTGAGAAAAATATATATATCTATATATTTAAAGCTTTAAAATAATTCTCAAGTAATTATTATTAATTGTGATAATGAGTTTGGATTTTTATGAACCAATATGATGAATGCTTATGATTATAAGTTCAGGTGACATAGATGTCCCAAAAGAAGTGGTTGTTTACTGTCTCGCATGTTCATATAATGTAGTCATCCAAATGTGACTGTGTCCTTATGATTAAATGTTCAAAATCATAATGTATGCTATGTGATTAAATGTCTCCATGTTTTGATGATTTAAAATAATGTATGCTCATGTATGATGCATATGATTGCTCAAAAGATTTCATGCAAATGTGGTAGTATATATTCAGATATCATGTGGTGACGTATACAATGATGACATAGTCAAAACCTGAAATTTACAGGTTTTACAGTTTGACCTTATAACCTGTTTTTTTATTTGAATTCATTTTCTAGTACTGAGTGTTGAACTAGGTAGTTTACACTTTACAAATTTTCTCGTTGGTTGTTATAAAATTTAGTAGGGTTGCGTAAAGATATATCCATTTAGAGGCTATGTTAATTTTTGTTAAAAATTTATTTTGAAAACAAAGTATCAACTTTTTCAATTTCATTCTTTCTAATAAAAATCATTTCCTAGTTTAATAAGAAAAGAAAATAGATATAGTTTTGTAGAAAATATAAATAGTATAAAAAATAGTTTTAATATTTTTGTAAGAATAATTTTGCATTTACATTTTTAGCATTTTAATATTTTGCATTTTGTATTTTAATTTTCATTTAGCATTTTTATAATTCTCGTTTGCATTTTACTTTTTCATTTTATATTTTTACTTCGTGCTTTATTGCGGTATTTCCACTTTCTTTTAGTGTAGTACGTATATGTAGTATAGATAATATTTTTACCATTTTTACTTTTTACGAGCTTTTGGCCAAATAGAAATAGATACCAATTACGCTTTTATTAAGCAAAAACGAATTAAGTCGAAACGATAAAATCTGATTTTAATTCGACACGAGTCGAGAGGATAAAGATTATACTAAAAAACGTATATCAGTCCCACTTTATGGTCCAAGCGTAGGCTTCTGTGTTGGTATTCTTTGTGGTCCCAAGGTCAAATTTTGTATAATATTGATAACCTATGAATCTATGAAGTGGGTTGAAGATTTCTAGAGAGAGAAACTAGAGAGAGAAAGTGAGAGAGAAACTATGTGTATTTTTATTCAAATGAGAAACTAGAATGTTAACCACCAACCCCTTTCCATGGTGGAAAGGGGTATTTATATCCAAGGCCTATATTGGGCTTGGGCCGACCCATGACAAGCCCATGGGTCGGTTTCTTACTTAACTTAATAAGTAACACTAACTACGAGCTATTACAACATTAATAATATTGTGGAGTGACCGATACTTCTAATATACGTAAAAACGTATTTCTAACAATCTCCCCCTAAGGGAGGTCACTCCACGTTTACAAAGTTCTAAACCTAGCATACTATACTAAGTCTTCGTTCTTCAGCTCGTAGTCTTTTCTTCTTTCTTTTTGTTGTGAATATTTTGATTTGATCTTTTAGGCTTTGGCTTGAGAGCATTGTTCTTTTGACCAATCACGTGCGATCTTTGCCTTCTTGTAAAACTTGCCTCCTCGTGACTCCATGTTCCACACGCTTATGTCTTTTTGTTGAATTCTCGAAAGCTTCAGAGTTTGGTACAGCGGAAGACTTCATTTTGCACTTTCTTGAATTTTGCTAAACTTTGATGCAGAAAAACATAAGCATGTGGGAACGACTTCTACAGGTACACCGCAACACCACCGTCTTCAACTGGTACACAGCAACGCCACCGTCTTCAACAGGTACACAGCAACGCCACCGTCTTTAACAGGTACACAGCAACGACACGAATAAAATGGCTTTGACATTTTATTCTAATTCGGTAGCATTTTACCTCCGGTCGGTGAAGACCGTTGGACGATATTAGATATCGTACCCGTGACGGATAGTTTCAATTAAGTAACTTCCTGACAGGATTTCGCGGTTAAACCCGTTCTCTTTATTCGACCGTCCAAACCTGACTGCGAACATAAGGAGTGAATCATTTGGATTAAAAATCCTTATGATTGAAGCCGTCAATTCATGAAACCTGGAACAAGTGAATTTCAATAAAGATTTTCACCATCGTTGCTTTCCAGTTATCACGAGCTCAATTCATAAAGAATCTTGCACGTCACCTACCAAGTGCTGTTTGATGTTAACACTAGAAGGATTTCCACTCGTCACTGTGATCAATAAAGAGTCACTCTGAGTGTTCTGGCAAGATCATATGATAATGCGTAGAGGCCTGGAACGAGTTTAAGTTCAATTAAGAATTAAACCACTGTTTCTTTCCAGTTTTTCACAAGATTGGTTCTAAAAGAACCGCACGTGTAACCTACCATGAGCTTGTTTGATGTTGGCTCAAGCAGGATTTCCATCTTCATTGTAATACTTGCGTATTACTCGGATGTTCTGGCAATATTACAGGAATAATGCGTAGGACTCATGAAAATCTCTTACTTTTCACAGTGTGTGAGAAAGCAAGGAATAAAAGGAAAGTGTCCTAATGAGACTTTTGATGATCTCTTGGCTCTAGACTCGATAGTGCGTTTTGATTTAGTGAGCGATGGCTGGAGAGGAGTGCCACCTTTTCGATATCAGTCTATTCGGAGTGAATAAACCAATAGTTAACGTGTTGATCTCCGTGTGATTAAAACAAATACCTTTTGAGAGATATTTGAGTTAGCTGGGGAGGGTTGTGCATTGCATCACTGGGTCCATGATGTCTTTCTTCATTATCGAGAATCATTAACAAAAATGATCTCAATAGCATATGTATTGACACGGTTTCTGCCTAAAGTTGTAAGGAGGGCTTCTTTCTTTACACCCTTTATCTTTACATTTCTTTTTCATTCTTCAACCCCTTCAGTACTTACCAATACATCATCACTAGCACCTTGTTGTGATTGTTCCAGTGCTAGCATCAGTAATTAGTCGGTACTCAGCTACGTTCACAATCTTTCTCCATCTTTCCTAGGACTTCTAATTCTATCTAGGGAATTGTCCTTGGGAAGATTCCATCGGCTCTGATGAATCATTGGACTAAACCTATTCCTACCACCCTTTTATCACCACATTCGTCGTGAATTAAGCGTGTTTTGGGAAGGCATAGCCATCATGAAAAATCCTTGAAAATCACTTAAGGTACTTGTGATATTGAAATCAAAAGTTTTGTACCTTAGGTGTTTTGTTCATCAAAAACGCTCCCCCTTAACACGTGCTTTACACATATTAAGTTGGATTATCGTTAAGTCTTTTTCATATTTTAGCCAAGTATCATTTAGGTCTCCTTAATCCCATTTTCTCCCCTTATCCAAAATGTTAACCATTAATATTTGGGATATTGAATGGATTAACCGGTCTTTGGGTAAAAATGAAATCGATGTTTGGCCATAGAACATGTTAATGCTCCCCCTTAAATTAATAAGGGATAGTTGTAGTGCTTTAGTATGACATATTTTGAAAGATTTAGAATCTCGTGAGAAATTCTTGAAAAATTATCATACCTTAACACTACATCAAGCCGTAAAAGTACAATATTCACAAATTTACATATTCACAATTGAAAACCAATATAGAGTAGACCTTAAATGTACGAACCATTAGATGGATCATTGCAGTAACTTGTGGTGCACTCCATATGGTCTTCCACCAACGAATCTTTCTAAGCTCCTCATCAATCTACGTTCACGGAGCTTTTGATCAATCTTCTTGATCACATACTTCGCCATTTGCCGATAACCCTGATGCCAATCCTCAGTCATCTCTGGTAAAGACCCACCCGAATTAAGATGCTCCAATTTTCCTCTGACGTAAATGAGAGTCCCATCACTGTACTTATAAAGCTCACCTACCCTCATAAACTTCATTATCCCATGACTGTTCAAGTAGAAAATCCCATAATTCGGAACAGTAATGCCGGTATAGGGACATCTATCGACATGTTGAGGTAGAACTTGATTCATTGGACGGGTGAGGTTAAGCTTCCTTTGGTAGCTTTCGACTCCCAATTGAAGATCTTCAACTTGTTTCTTGATAACAACGCTTCGTGTGAACATACGAAGTGCTGTATTCAAGGCGATGATGTCTTCACGAGCAATATGGGTGAGTTGATCCCGGGTCATCATAAGCAACATGTCTTCGATATCCTCAAGGCGAATGATAGAAAAATCTCCCTGCTAGATTTTGTATTCTCTGTCATCCTCCCTTTTTAGACGAATCTCCGTCACATGATAATAGCCATTCTTGGCTTCAGTTTTCAGTCCCAAAATGCTGGAGATGCGAATATCGGATCTAACGTTGCTTCCTGAATTGGCTAAGCAGCAACCTCTGTACGCCCTTCGGACTCGTTCGTCCCAATGAGATGCACCTATAACATCATACATATCATAATTACGAGTTACCCTTGGGACCCAGAGTCGGTTTACCTTTTCCTCTATCCAGGGTATTGTCCCCCAGTTGGCAGCTTTTAGCAAGGTCAGGGAGGTTGCGTACTTTGATGAACCCTTGAGGAGATACTCAAGATCATAGGTGACGAAGAAGTCGAGAGCAATTTGATTATCTTGAGAAGGATCAAGTGGAGGTGGAGCTCTTTCTGATTCATGGAGGCCTGGCCTTTAAATGGTGTTAAGAGCTTTCAGGACCTCGTCAGCATAATACTCGAACTCCATTCGGGTTAACCTGGTTTTGGCGTGAATTCTCTTATCCTTTAGCGCTCTCTTCACCAACGACGGAGTGACCGAAGATTTATACTCATGAGCCAGAAATGCACACAAGTCTATCGGACTACGGATACGGAGATATAGAACATCTCTGTCAGCGTCTGTGATTGGATCATATTGAGCCGCTGCCGTGATCCATGCTTGTGGCGGTGCAGTCTCGTCAATCTCCAAGGTGTCTGCCCAGTCCCGTGTGCTTGACTCAGGAACAGTAGATTGTGGTTCTTGTTGTAGAGGAGTAGAGACATGAACACGTGCTGGTTCTGATTCAGGCATCTCGGCGGTGTCATGAACCGGCGAGTGTTGTGCAGCTTCAGGTTCAGTTACTGACTCTGCAATCACAGGAGCAACAACAGAACTAACAGGGTTAGTGGTAACAGGTATAGACACAACAATAGATGTACCAGGAATCGATGACGCCGTAGTAGCATTCACATCATGGCGCCACTTGGATCGTCTTGATTCCGTTGAAGTAGATTTTTCCTTCTGCGCAACATCTTTTTGAGACTTGGTACCAGACTTAGATGGTCTCTTTGTGCTGGCTACCTTGTCCCCTTTTTTAGGCTGTTTACCATCATCATCCTCATCGTCACCCTCGTTGCTTCCCTTAGCACTCTCCTCATTTCCATCACCACCATCATCACCATCATCATCATCATCATCATCATCCTCATCATCATCACCACCATCTCACCATCATCATCATCTTCTTCTTCTTCTTCTTCTCCTTCTTCTTCCTCTTCTTCTTCACCAGTACCCTCTTCCTGTTCACTATCATCTTTTTCCTCCTCAGGCAGAATGTGATAAGGTACCACACTTCCAAACATTTTGAACAACCGATCATCCTCCATAATGGCTTCAATCAGTGATTTGTAGAGTGTCCGTTGAATCTTAGATTTATCAAAAGATCCAAGTTCCCTCATACGAGCTTTGAGGATCTTCTTTAATTCGAAATCCGTTAAATCATAGGCAATTTTGTAGGCGGATTCAGAAGGATTGGATGACTTGATCATCAAGTTATCAGCCGCGAGTGTCTTCAACTCATCACGCAGTTTTGGCATAATGGACTCAACGGATTCTTTCACTCTCTCTTCAACAGAAGCCTCAAGTGTTTCTTTCTACTCCTTGTATTTATCCCTCATAGCTTGAAGTCTCGTGATACGTGCTGCATACTTATCAGCTTTAGACTTTTTGACCTGAGCAAGTTCTTCTGCATGAGCTTTACGTATCGTCTCCATCTCTGCAACGAACTTAGCAAGCATCTCTTCTTGTGCTTTCTTTGAGGCTTCTTCACTTTGCACTCTTCTAAGTAGCTCTTCTCGAAGTTCATTCATCTCTCTTCTATGATTATCCGTGTGTTTATCCAACATCTCTGCCATTACAAATGCAGCCATTGAAGACGATGCAGAGCTACTCTGGGTTTGTTGAAGAGGCTCGGTTGTGACTACAGTACTAAGGATGGAAGTTATTGGAGGTGGAAGAAATGGTGTTGGAACCGGTCGGGTTGGTAAGGGCTGTATTGGTGGAGGTTGAGTTACTAAAGGTGGAGTAGGTACCATGATTGTAGGAGCACCGGACTCCTTTTCAACACTTGCTGAAACGGGGATGGACGTCTCCTTCGAAGTAGAATACCGTTCAGGTGATCCAAACTCATCAATATCCTCTGGCTCCTCGTACTCTTCTTCAATATTTATCTGTGCACCCGAACCACTACCTCCCGTG
This sequence comes from Glebionis coronaria, assembly GCA_025667525.1. NCBI lineage: Eukaryota > Viridiplantae > Streptophyta > Magnoliopsida > Asterales > Asteraceae > Glebionis > Glebionis coronaria. The sequence goes on along the minus strand of CM046877.1, from coordinate 194,597,267 downwards.
TCTTTCCTACTCCTTTCAATAGCTATCTTCATTAATTTTCTCTCAGTCTTGTCAAGAGTAGGATCATCAACATCTTCTTCGTCGCGGAGAACTAACTCATCAACCGTACCCTTTCCCTTCTTAACCTCAGTCTTCTTCTTCTTGGTTTCGGGTTCAGATAAAGCAGCTGGTTGCTTACGTTTACCTTTACTCTTGACCGTAGTAGACGAGTCTTCTCCTGTCCGAAGGCTTGCTTTTAGCTTCTTGATTTCTAGTAGCAGTAGTTTGTAATCAGCAGAAGCTTTAATTTTATCCGTCAGAAGATAATCGGGAATAGGGCCAGGAATAACACCACTAGATGGTCCTTCATGCCTTAGATCCACAGTATGATCAGCCTCTTCAGTGTGATGACGACTTGCTGCACGCTTATCAATAGTAACATCATTCTTCATAAAATAATTAATGATAAGCTTGTTAAACCGAGGATAAGGAAAGAAATTAGTCTTCAGCTTCTTGTTTTGGAAGAGTTGAAAGGTGAATTCTTCCCACAACAATAATGCATAATCTGCATTTGAGCCTTTGTACATTCCATGGAAAATGTACATTATGGGACTACGCACAGCATCATGCCCAGATGTTTTGGGTGTAAGACATCTACTGAGAATACCCAAGATTGCTCTCCAAGGTTGACCTACTTTAGCAGTGGTAAAGTCAGACACAACTCGTATGTCAGGACATCCAAGAGCCTCGAACATCTCCATGAGTTCGTCTTTAGTGGGATCCCTCGAAAATGACATACCTTTGGGTGTATCCCGTATTCCAAATATCTTACGGAAGTCTGAAACTGTGAGTGTCTGCTGCTTGTTGTCGAGAGTGAAGGTGATCTTGTTTGAAGTACTTTCCTTGGTAGCCCAGAACTCATACATGTAATCATATGGCACCGAGGCAGTACTCCTTAAAGCATTCTTGAAGTGAGAGTGATCAAGGATTGCTATGGCTACTTTAAATCCATGGTGAGTGGATTTTGAGACTTTCTTCAGCCGGTAATTGTTTGGTATGAACTTGAGTGTTCTTGCTTCGGCAATTGCGGCTGTTCTAGCATCTTGGAGTGCTTGTACTGTTGGATTAGTCATCGTATCTGCTTAAGATAAGACATAAAAGGTTGATGCACAAAAATATATAGATATACATCATTATGACTTCTAAGCATAATACATTTCAACAAGTACTTATAACAGGCAAACAACTATCAATCAAATAACCCTTCATCCGGAACTCTTCATTCGGAACTCTTCATTCAGAACTCTTCATTCGGAAGTCCTTCATTCGGAACTCTTCATTCGGAAGTCCTTCATTCGGAACTCTTCATTCAGAACTCTTCATTCGGAAGTCCTTCATTCGGAACTCTTCATTCGGAAGTCCTTCATTCGGAACTCTTCATTCGGAAGTCCTTCATTCGGAACTCTTCATTCGGAAGTCCTTCATTCGGAACTTCTTCATTCGGAAGTTCACTCGGAACTTCTTCATTCGGAAGTTCACTCGGAACTTCTTCATTCGGAAGTTCACTCGGAACTTCTTCATTCGGAAGTTCACTCGGAACTTCTTCATTCGGAAGTTCATTCGGAACTTCTTCATTCGGAAGTTCATTCGGAACTTCTTCATTCGGAAGTTCATTCGGAACTTCTTCATTCGGAAGTTCATCCGGAACTTCTTCATTCGATAGTTCACTCGGAACTTCTTCATTCGGAAGTTCACTCGGAACTTCTTCATTCGGAAGTTCACTCGGAACTTCTTCATTCGGAAGTAAGTCCTTCATTCGGAACTTCTTCATTCGGAAGTTCACTCGGAACTTCTTCATTCGGAAGTTCATCCGGAACTTCTTCATTCGGAAGTTCACTCGAAACTTCTTCATTCGGAAGTTCATTCGGAACTTCTTCATTCGGAAGTTCATCCGGAACTTCTTCATTCGGAAGTTCATCCGGAACTTCTTCATTCGGAAGTTCATCCGGAACTTCTTCATTCGGAAGTTCATCCGGAACTTCTTCATTCGGAAGTTCATCCGGAACTTCCTTCATTCGGAAGTTCATCCGGAACTTCCTTCATTCGGAAGTTCATAATCTTGTTCATCCGGAAGTTCATAATCTTGTTCATCCGGAAGTTCATAATCTTGTTCATCCGGAAGTTCTAAACGCAGCCTATTAATGATTAATCTAGTCGCGTTTGTGAGTTCAAAGGCATTCTAAAGCAACTACACACATTCTAATGATATTCCGAGCAAAACACATCAAAAACCCTAATCAATTAATCCCTAATTAGGCAAACGAACCCTAATTTAATAAAGTTGAGTACCCGAATCAATTAACAGATTAAATGATGAATTTAGGCGAATTATAAGTTAAAGATTCAATGTTAATACCTTTTAAAATGGATTGAGTTGATTAGAACGCGATTTCTGAAAGCTTGTGTGTGTGTTATGTGTGTGTTAATGGCGGAAGACTTTGAAACAAAAGAGAGAAAGAATAAGAAAGAGACGGGGGGTTCAATTTGACTAGGTAAAAATTTTACAACTTTCACAAATGTCACCTTAAGTCCCTATACTTTTCTATTCTTTTCCTTTTTGATTTATAACTTATCTTTTCATTTTTCCTAACCATTGTTAAATTTTGCCAACTTAACCTTCACACAACTTAAGCATCGCAACCTATTAGCAAATCTCCAAGACCTTAAAGCAATTCCTATCACATTAAACGAGCACAAGTCGTATTCTAAAGCAAGACCACTCATAAACCATTTAGCCAATTAATTTTCCACCAACACTTTTGAAAAATCGTTTTGATGACGAAGATGATTTAATATTTTCTCCCCCTTAAATGATGACCCGTTTTCTATTTAAAGAGCTGTAGTCATTGTTTAAAGAGTCAAATATTGATGAAAGCATTTCCAATTAGTATCTTGAAAAAGATTGATTCATGGTGGCAATAAGATTTCTCTTATTTTGACAAATTAATGCACTGAGACGTACACTAACTCGTGTTAGACCAAGTTGTAAAGTAAACTTGATCCCTTTGCATGATTTGGCTTGTAAATCATGCCCGAGAAAATTAATTCCCGTTGTGAGCCAACGTTTTCCAAGGAAATACGTAACTGTAATATGAAAACCGGGTTGCAGTCTGAAATAACTACAAGCCATAATGGGCATGTTTTAAAAATGTACAACTTTTATACGAACTCTATTTATGGCGCCGTGTCAATATTGATCGACATTTCTAAAGCCGTAAATATTACCGTACTAAAAGACATGCTCGATTTAAAAACGAAAAATATTTTTGGTTTTTCTTGATTTTATATTTTTTATGGTTTTTCTAGGTTTTATATTTTTTATGGTTTTGCTTGATTTTATATTTTTTTATGGTTTTTCTTGGTTTTATATTTTTGTATTTTGCTTTTTGTGGTTTATATATATACGATAATATACATGATCACGAACAAAGGATACGCCTGAATAGTTTACCACCACTATTCAGCTGATTCGTCTGCCAATTCTTTGAGAGTCGCTGGAGTGAATGATTTCATGCCAAGCTTGTCGATCAAAAACTCGATTCGTCCTTGATCTAAGGCTTTGGTGAACATATCTGCCAGCTGATACTCAGTAGTGACAAAATACAGCTCGATCACTCCGTTCTCCACCTGCTCTTTAATGAAATGGTAGCGAATGTCTATGTGCTTGGCCCGGGAGTGTTGAACGTAGTTGCAGCAAAGGGCAATAGCGCTCTTGTTGTCACAATACATCGGGATTTTGTTGAATCCCAAACCGTAGTCAGTTAGTTGTGATCTCATCCAAAGGACTTGAGCACAACAACCGGACATGGCGATGTATTCAGCCTCCGTGCTAGAAATTGCAGCGCTTTTCTGCCTTTTCAAAGACCAACTAATCAATCTGTCTCCAAGGAGTTGCACAGACCCAGAAGTGCTACGCCTCGTGTCTTGACACCCAGCATGATCGGCATCCGCGTATGATATTAAAGCAATAGAGGAATCTTTCGGATACCATAGACCACGATGAAGTGTTCCTTTGAGATACCGAAAGATCCTTTTAACTACATGTAGGTGCTTTTCGGTAGGCCGAGCCTGATACCGGGCACACATGCATACGGCAAATTGCAAATCAGGGCTGCTAGCAGTCAGATATAGAAGGGTGCCGATCATCCCACGGTAAAGTTTTGGATCGACAATAATCCCATTCCTATCTTCATCTAACTTGGATTTCTCCACCATTGGAGTGTCCACGGGGTTACAATTTTCAAAGTTATATTTCTTTAAAGATTCTAGAGCCTATTTGGATTGATTAATAAAGATGCCTCTAGGATTCTGAGAAATCTGTAATCCTAAGAAAAATGAAAATTTTCCCATCATTGACATCTGAAAGCGTGTGGACATTATCTTCTCAAAGCGTTTTGACAATTCTATGTTAGAGGCAGCAAATATTATATCATCAACATAAATTTGTACCAGAATCATGTCGTTGTCCTCCTTGAGAGTGAATAGAGTGGGGTCCACCTTACCTTTGGAGAAGCCTTCCGAAATGAGATATGTTGAAAGGAGATCATACCAAGCACGTGGAGCTTGTTTCAACCCATAGAGAGCCTTCTTAAGCTTGTACACATGATTAGGAAACTCCGTGCTAACGGACCCATCCCGCTGACTAACATAGACTTCTTCCCTTAGTTCACCGTTCAAAAATGCCGTCTTCACATCCATTTGATAGACGATCATGTTCATATGAGCAGCATACGCAAGGAATAGTCTAATAGCCTCCAATCTTGCAACAAGAGCAAAAGATTCTTCAAATTCGATACCAAAGGCTTGTTTGTATCCTCTAGCAACCAATCTAGCCTTATTTTTCAAAACTGCACCCATCTCATCGAGTTTAACCTTATAAACCCACAACAAAGTAAGGATGTTAACCTTGTCAGGGAGAGGAACTAATTCCCATACTTCAAGTCTTTGGAATTCATTTAGTTCCTCCTGCATGGCTTCAATCCAAGATGATTGAGTCATAGCCTGTTGCCAATTTTTAGGTTCAACGTCGGAGAGAAATGCATCAAAATAGCAATAGAGTGCACTCTCTTGTAATTGATGGCGTGTAGAGACTGGTCGATCGAGATTACCAATGACATTCCTAATTGGGTGATCTTTTGTCCATTTGGTGCTATGTTTTTCAATCCGTGCTGGGCTGGAATGAACAATTGAAGGAGCTTCTTTTGAGGTAGACGCGGCTGAAGGGTTTTCAGGTATCAGTACACCAAAGAAAGGAAGCTCTTGTAGGTGAGCATATTCCAAATCGTGATCAATAGAATCCTCTTCAACATCATTAGGCACAAGTAAGGGTGACGATTCAGGTGTAGTTTGAGAATCACTTGGTAAAGGTGCATCCGGTTCAATGTTAATTGAAGATGCATTAGATAAAGCTTCATTTGCTTGAGCAACAACTTCAGGGATTGGAGCTATCACTACAGGTGCTGGAACTTCATCATTTGGAGGATCAAAGAATTCATCAAACAACGGTTGAAACAGTTTATCCCACTCGGGCCTTGTAGGTGATAAAAATGATGTAGAAGTAGGATTATTGGGAACTAATCCGGAACTAATAGCACCGGTTCCCATCTCATGAAGCGCGGGTTCAGAGCTGCGTTGCTCAGAAGCCATCGCTGCCAGCTCATCGAAATCTGCGTCCATAGTTTCTACTATCTTACCAAGACGACGGTTGTAAATTCGGTATGCTCTCTTGGAGGGTGAGTAACCAATGAAAATACCTATATCGGCTTTCGGTTGAAGTTTGCCCAAGTTCTCACTATTAATGTTTGGATAACAAAGAGCACCAAACACATGAAAGAATGAAACATCGGGTTTACGATCATGTATAAGCCCGTAAGGTGTTTTTCCATGGCGTTTCCTAATGATAGAGCGGTTTTGGGTGAAACATGCAGTAGATATAGCTTCTGCCCACAAGAACAATGGAGCGTTCACATAAATCAGCATAGTCCTAGCAGCTTCCATAAGCGTACGATTCCGTCTTTCAACGACACCGTTTTGTTGTGGAGTACGTGCAGCGGATGTTTCATGTGAGATACCAACATCTTCATAGTAAGCACGAAGAGTCTGGTTGACGAACTCTGTTCCATTATCTGTACGAATACGGCGGACAGTAGTATTTAAACGTACCTGAATGAATTTCAGAAAAGTGATGATAGCCTTCGGTGCTTCATCCTTTGTACGTATAAATCTCCCATGTAAACCTGGAGAAATCATCCACAATAACAAGGATGAATTTCTTACCGCTCACACTTTCAGTTCTCATTGGCCCACAAAGATCCATATGCAAAAGATGAAGTTTTTCTTGATTGGTGTCTTCAGCTTTGGGCTTGTATGATTTCTTGGTACTTTTCCCCCTTGAACACGCGGAACATAAATGGTCCTTGTGAAATTTGAGCTTTGGAAGACCACGAACTAATTCGTTTTTAGCCAGATGATTAATAGCATCAAAGTTGAGATGAGATAATCTGCGATGCCATAACCATGACTTGGTCTTAGATGCTTTAGAGAGAAGACATACTGGAGAGGCGGCCATCATGTCTTGTAGGGACAACGTATAAAGATTTGCACCACGAGATCCCTTCAACAAGTCTTTTCCTTCCAAGTTGCGGATGAAACAAGTATGTTGTCGAAAAGCAACCTCTAGGTTGGAATCACAAAACTGTCCTACTGAAAATAAATTATGACCAAGACCTTCTACATAGTATACCCTTGAAATCGTAACGTTTCCAATCTGATATTCACCATAACCCATTATCTTTGCAATATGATCATTACCGAATTTAACCGTTCCAAGAAACTTGCTGACGAAATTTCGGAGCATCGAGCGATCTCCGGTCATATGCTTTGAACAACCGGAGTTCAAATACCAGAGGATGATTTGGACCACCTGAAAATATCACCAGACGAGGACAATGTAGAGGTATCGGAATCTGAATGTTCCTTGTTATTAGCAGGTACAGATTTAATAATCTTAGATTGGCTAACTCTAGGTTTCTTAGATTTCCTAGCCTTCTTCCTAGTTGGTGGTGTAGATTCTAGTTGGCTTAAATCCTAAGGTATTTCTTCACTGATAGGCACTATAGTGGGGGCTGACCTAATTAAAGGGCGCTGTTTCCATACTTTAGTGCTAGTGTGCCTAACTAAAGGACGCTCAGACCTAACCTCAATGGATGCATTCCTAGTTAAAGGGTACATTTTTCCATCTAATGTAAAGGTCCTACCAGTGGGACGCCATTGCCAGCCAACTTGGGCACGAGTTCTACCAGTTGGCTTCTATTCAAGATCATTCCTAATGGCATTCATTTCATTCACATGATCAATAAGACACAAATCATGACGTTGGGAAAACATAAATTCATTACAATTCCAACATTTCAAATCAGAATTCACAAATGGTTTAGGCTTCTGCACAGGTGCAGAGCTTTTAGTCTTAACATGATTCTTTTTATTTAAATCTGAACTAGCATTCCTATGGTGAGCTTCTACTTTCTTCTTGTTGGTACTACTAGTGGAGGGCTTGATCTTATCTTTCTTGAGTGGCGATCCTTTAGCCTTAGTAGACTCTTTTACTCCTGTAGAAGGCAAAGTGGGAACATTAGCAACAAATTTTAAAGGTGCCTTACTTGATGGTGCCAATGACGGTTTTGCTCCTGGGGTCTTATTGAATGGAGTTACAGCAATGGGTCTATTAGTGAGTAGTGTAGAACCTGGTTTACCTATGTATTGCAAATATGCTAAGCAATATTGAACTCGCTTAATATATTCATGAGCTGAGTAATAGTAGCTACTTGAGGGATCTAAGGCATAAAGATCGTCTAAAATATCCCTAACAAGATCTACACGCTTAATTGCATTCCTCATATAATCATCGTAGGTAACCAGGTTTTTCTTATGGAGCGGGTTCTTATAAAGCACTACTGACTTGGTTGTTGGAGCACTAGAGGACGGTGCAGAGTTGGTAGCTAAGTTATTAACAGCTTCTTGTCGGGTGAGAAGAAGTGTCTCCTTTAACTCGGCCAAAACCATGTTTTTGTCAATGAGCAGGATGTTTAAGTCAGAGATTTCCTCACATTTTTGGTTCAATTGTTCAACATAAGATTGTTGCTGTGCCGCATTAAAAGCGAAGCGTTCTTCTAGTGAACCATAAAGTTTGGACATTCCCTGTCTTGCACGATCCATCTCCCCTAGAATAGACGAAAGTCTAATTTCTAAGTCCTGATTTTTAGACTCTGCAGCCTCTAGTTCCAATTTTAGTGTTTCATTTGATGACACATCTCTCTTTAATCTCATGATCTCTTCCTCTAATGCCTTAACTATTGCAATCATCTTGTCACTCATCTCAACACTGTTTTCACAACTATTTGTCATCAAAAAATCCTCATTTTGAGTTTGTTGTTTTAATTCTAAAGATATACAGTGTTGTTCAAGTTGATTAAAACGTTTTGAAAGTAAATTGTAAGAATCTTGAAGCTTTAAAAATTCAGCGTTAGATTCGTGACAAGAATGATTATCTACTTCATTTACAGTATCAGCAACATTTATAGAGAGATCACACACATCATCACATATATTCACAGCATCACAGTTAATCATAACGGATGTAAGCTCATTCGAATAATTAACATTCACAGTAGTAAGCACATCACACGAAATTACTTGGGACAAGAATCGGTCATATTCGGATAAAATCTTTTCCTTTTCAATTAATTGTAGTTCGTAAGCGGTGTCCATTTCATAAAACACATTTTGAACTTCTGCAATTTCAAACTCAAGATTTTCCGAAAGAGATGCAAAACTTCCTTTTAGACTTTCGACAAACGGATTGATCTCATTCTTAAACACCTCGTTCATGTGTTCGAAAGCCCATTCTCCGGCGTTTAGGCCATTTGAAGTCGTACATTCCAAAATGACCTTGTCAAAATTAGTAAAGTATTGATTAATCTCTTGCAAGTTTAACCATACAGTGCTAACAGGTGGAAGATCCTTTGGAATTACCTTAGGACCTTCCATTTTGACAAGTGTAGGAAGTGCACTAGGGTTTTCTTCATTTAACATGTAGGTTGGTGTTGTAATGAGATCTTTGTCCATATGGAAGCGAATTCTAAAATCCGTTTTAGCAAGCTCCTGATTCATTTTAAAATAATCACAATCGGGATATTTTGCAAAGTTGTATGACCGAATCTCATCAACTAGATCCTTACTAGTGCGATCCTCGAAAGTAACAATCGGATCTAAGACCAATCCTAATTGGGTTGCATTATAAAGTCTTGGACTATGGATAAGAGCTTGTTTTGCATACCGTGGGTTAGGGGGAAGGCCTTTTTGACGCGATAAGTTAAATTCTCTAAATGAAGCATCAAATAAGTGCACTAGTTGAGAGGCAGCGTATTGTCTTAAAAGCAAATAATCTAAACTTCTAATCTTATTAGCCGCATTAATTTCCATTTCATTCTTCTTAGACTCGAGTAATTCAAAATCTGTTTGAAGTTTTTGAAAATTAGTGACCACTAACTCTTTTTCTTTAAGTTCGTTAGAAAGATCTGCTCTTAAGGTTTCAATTTCTTGCAAGTGACTCATTTGTTTGTTTCGAAAATGATCATATTCGGGATTTGTTAGAACACTAGACGAAGGAACTAATTCCAAAGTTTGAACTTTCTCGTTGCTTAAGGCAAGCTCATCAGAAAAATTCTTATTCTTAGCTAGTGTTTCTAAGAGTGCAGCATTCATTTGGCTAAGTAATGTAGCAGGAACCATGACCAAATCTTGTTGAGCAGGAGTATGCGTATGCGAAATGGCTCCCGGTTGTGATTCACTCAAAGTCTGGGGACTCACATTGATATTACTATCATTGATTGTCTCCTCATTTGAAAGACTCACCACCGAAGACTCATTCAAATCAGCACGCTCTTGCACAACTTGATGTGGTTGAATACTAGTATCAGTGGTATTATCAGTGGTATTAATAAGTACCTCAGATCTTTTTCTGGCCCTAGGCTAGAGATAGTTGCCATAAGAGCTGCCTGTGCAGATTGAAGTTCATCGCAGTCTGAATCATAAGCATCGAGATCATCTGCTTGGTATGCTGCATTCTGTGTGGTGACAACGTCTTGTTCAGTAATCCCTGGATCAGCAAGAAATGCAAGCTCCTCTTCATCAAGTTCCCTTCCTTGTGCCTGAGCGTTCACCAGATAAATCTTCTCTGCAAACCATTGACCATCCCTTCTCCTCTTGGGTTTTTTGCAATCCCTGGACATGTGACCTTCTTCCTTACAGTTGTAGCATGTAATCATTCTCAACTTGCCTGTGGAATTAGCCCGTGGAGGAGTGTTGACCATTGGAGCAGGATTGACCGTGCGTGCATTGGTGGTTGATGTAGTAGGTCTCCCCTGATAAGGTTGAATTGGTTGAACCATTACCCTGCCATTCTCAATAGTAGCTTGTTGGCGAGAATTGGATGAATTCCTCAGCTGATTGTTAGTAGGAGCTGGTCCTCTAAATCCTCGTTTGCTTAAAGTCCTTGTGAGATAAGCAGACATAGTGGCTAACACTTCAACTGGGTCAGTTCCTTGTTTGAATTCAGGAATGGGGACTTCATCATCATCACAATACAGTGCTTGGTCTTGTTGAGCTGCGTAAGCACTAGAAGGAACACTCATGTAGTCAGAGTAGCTTGATGGATATGCTGCATTCTCTTGATAAGAAGAATATGAAGACTGAGCATAAGGTGCAATGCTTGCTGGGTGAGGTTGTGAAGCATATTGTGATGAAGGTGCATTAAACCGATATTGTTGCTGATGTGAGGTGGGTGGTTGTGGTAAAATCGAATATTGGGGGAAGGTTGGTGTCATGTAAGGTGATGGATGATAGGCTTGATGTCCCAAGATATAAGGAGTGTTGTTGTGTGACAAGCTTGGTTGATTCGCCATCGAAGCTAAAGAATCAGGGTACATACTTCGAGGCGAACGGTGCATGATCACGTGTTTCTCATGTTGCTGAAGAAAAGCATAGAGTTGATCCAAATTGCACTTATGAAAATCCCTGGTTAACTTAACATCGGTAATATACTCACCCTATTCAGCTTGAGGTAAAGTATTCAAAAATTTGGTGTTAACCTGGAATGGAGCAATCACGAGATTGTATACATTCAGATCATTCATGAGAGTAGTGAATCTGAAGTAATAGTCGTGAAGCGTTTCCCCTGGGCTGTACGTGAATCTATCAAACAGATCATACAACTGACATTCCCTTTCCTGTTTGGTAAGAGACGTACCTTGTAGCAACACCTTTAGACGTTCCCATAAATCCTTTGCCACCGTATACTGACTTACCATTCGATAGATGTCACGTGGAAGAGCTTGGAGAATGGTTTGAAGAGCCTTTTCGTCTGCATCGGCAACAAGTTGTTGAGCTGGTGTAAGTTCTTCAAACTCCCTTGGTCGAGTCACATTGTTAACCACGATGGTACCATAGTCAAGTGGACCATTTAGAATTGACTTAACCATAAGCCTCCCATATGTCGATTTTCCCTTAAGGTATGACATCATACGGCCTTGCCATGCTTCAAAGACTTCTTTAATGAGCATTGGAGGGCGATTATCCGTTCCCGTAATGACGGAAATGTCCGTAAGTGATGTCATCTGAGGCATTAATGAATTCGGATTCATTTTGTTCACTTCAAAGAGACAAAGATTATCGGTTGATCGAGCAGTGAAGTAAAGCTTGTGAATTGTGTTGAGTTTTTGTTGTAAGAAACCAAGATTAAATCCTCTAAAAAATCGTCGAAAAAACAAGTGAAATATCCCTTGATCCGGAACTTTTGTTGATTCGGAAGTGTTGATTCGGAAGATTTTGGCTTGGAACTCCTTGATCCGGAACTTTTGGTTCGGAAGATTTGATCCGGAACTTTCCTTTGATCCGGAACTTTCCCTTGATCCGGAACTTTCCCTTGATCCGGAACTTTCCCTTGATCCGGAACTTTCCCTTGATCCGGAACTTTCCCTTGATCCGGAACTTTCCTTGATCCGGAACTTTCTTTGATCCGGAACTTTTGGTTCAGAACTTTTTGATCCGGAACTTTGTCTTGATCCGGAACTTTCCTTGATCCGGAACTTTCCTTGATCCGGAACTTTTGGTTCGGAACTTTTTGATCCGGAACTTTTGTTGATCCGGAACTTTTTGATCCGGAACTTTTTGGTTCGGAACTTTTACTGGGAATCAGAAACTTGGTTCGAGTAACAGACGAACAAAAAAATGATGAAAAAACCCAGATTTTTTACCAAATAACCCAAAAAGTTTTGTGATTTCTACAATAATAAGTAAAAACTAATACTTATCTACTAATCCCAATCACAAAAACACCAAAAACTCCAAGAATCAAGATGGATCTTCTTAAAGAACACTAATACAATCAAAAACTAAAAAACAACACAAATCATTACCTTAAATCACCCCATAGCTCTGATACCAAATGTAGAATATTGATAACCTATGAATCTATGAAGTGGGTTGAAGATTCCTAGAGAGAGAAACTAGTGAGAGAAAGTGAGAGAGAAACTATGTGATTTTTATTCAAATGAAAGTATGGAATGATCAACAACCAACCCCTTTCCATGGTGGAAAGGGGTATTTATATCCAAGGCCTATATTGGGCTTGGGCCGACCCATGACAAGCGCATGGGTCGGTTTCTTACTTAACTTAATAAGTAACACTAACTACGAGCTATTACAACATTAATAATATTGTGGAGTGACCGATACTTCTAATATACGTAAAAACGTATTTCTAACAAATTTGATTCGTGCTTTATGTATTACGGATTACATGGGTACAAAAGGTTTGGTATAAAGAATAAAAGGAATGGCAACAAGGAAATGGTTTCATGTGTTTTGTTCGAGCGTACAACTGTTCACATTAGAATCAAGATGGAAAAAGAAGTGGAGTGGTAACATGCGTTAACAGTAGAGGTATTTTTGGTTCCCCTGTTTTTGTTATTTTTTCACTGTTGCAAATCCATTCCCATTGTTTGGGTTTGTCACAGTTCAATAACAGAAACAGTGGCATTAAAATTACCCCTGCTTTTGAAAATGTTCCCCCTGCTTTTGAAAAAGTCCCCCCTGCTTTTTCCCCTGCCTTTGAAAAGTTCCTACCGCTTTCATTATTATATTTTTGGACAACATTGGTTTTGGAGTATGGCTCATTCACAGCAACTGGTCTTAAAGGTATAATGGCTCGTTTTATTTTTATTGATTACGAAGAATTTTTTTTATCATTTGTTTGAAGATGAAGTTGAGTTTTGCGGGTGCGTGTTTTATCATATCTCAAGATGTTTGATTCCATCTTGAAGATAACATGTTCGTGCTTAAACGGTTAGTGACGAAGTGTTACAAGATCTAGGAATGTGTTATTTTTTTTAAGGCGTTGTATTCTCACATGTCCTATCACTTAAAGGAGTTACGTTATTGTGCTTAGTGTCTCGTTTCAAAGGTAAATGAGGATTTTGTAAATTATTCCTCTTCGTCACATGGATAGTGCAAGATATAAACGCAAGTTTGGGTTATTCTACTTCATCATCAAGTAAGTTATAATTAGATTTCTTCATATGTGACATTACATAAAGTCTACAGAATTAAAAGATTCACAAGTGATTAACACAATTTAAGGGGAAGCGAAATTGTTGAAATGCTAGTCAGTCACCTATGACATTGAGGTGAAAATTTTTGCCACTGCCCATTAGTATTACTACAACTAATGTAAGTATCTACTGCTCAAAATCATTTTTATTAGGAACATGCCCTATGTGCTTCATGGAGGGTATTGTGAAAAGTTGAATGTTTGGGTTAGAAGTATGATATTGGTTAGGAGTGGTTGAGATCAAGGTTAATTTCATACAAGACCCCTATTTGATCATTGTTAGCCCTATATTTTATGTAGTCGAACAAGAATGTAATAGGTTATCTTAGTCGTTAAAGGTCTTGTACAGTGATAGGCTAGTCGGGATAATCGGGCTTCGACTTTAAGCTAATATTGTCTAAGGTAGGGGATTTATGCCCAAGTTAAGCCAAGCCTGACCCAAGTTACAAAGCCTACGAGCCCATGTGTTTCGTGGGTATATAAACTCTCTTCCATGTGTGGAAAAAGGTGTTGGTTCATTTTACTTTCTCTCTCTAGTAAACATTTACCTTCCACCATTCTCTTTACTTCTCTCTCTTTCCTTCTCTTTCTCTCTTTAATATATGCGATATTGATTCATATAGGGATAACATTTGGTATCAAATCCTATAGTAGATAGGTGATTGAGGTTTCACTCGTGGTTTCTTAAAGCTTTTCATGGTCTTTTATCATCAATAAAGGATCTCGAAATTTTTTTTTGCTTGGATTCGAAGAAGTCTGCTACTTTTATGTTTATTAACCTCTTAATAAACTAAAAGTACAACAAAGTTTTGGTTTTTTACTCAAAATCATCATTTTTAGATCAAAAACTATTTTTTGTACTATTTTCTTGATTTAAAATTTTTTGGCCCAAAATTCAAAAAGTTTTGATTTTTATGGTTATTTGGTTGATATAATACTCGGAAGTACAAGCTGTTTTGTTAGATTTGATCAAAAACTTGATCTTTTTGAAGTTAGAAAAATTAGCAAAAACTCGGCACCTTACAAACCCTAATCTACCGAAAACTTCTTCTGCGTATGCCGAGAATTTGCACATGCCGAGAATGTGTTCATGCCGAGAATATTGATTTTTAGTGCCGGATTTAGCCAAATTTTATTTCAATCATTTTCTACACTTAGCAACCATCAAGACTAGTTCCGTAGCATAGTTTACCCAAAAAAAGAGTTAAAATATTTTTGGTCACCTTAATCAAAAATTTTCCATACTAGTTTTAGGCTATTTCTACTTTGATTTCAAAAATTGGCAATTCAAAAATTTTTCGGCCTAACGTTATATCGGACTGAATAATTTTATATCGGACTGAGAAAATATCGATATTTTTCGGAATTTTAACCACACGTCGTCACAATACATCTACTAAGATTCGTAATCCATTCAAACTCATCAACAATGTACAACAACATCTCAAATTCAGATACAAACGATCACGCGATCAAATACAAAATGATGAAAGCAAAATAGCGATGTATGGAACATTTCAAGCTACTTCAGTCACACATTCAGACTCTTACAAAATAATTCATCGTAAGAACTAATATGGAAATCAAATACAACCATATATTCATTCTTCTACTTGGTCAAGAGGTTGGAACATTCAACAACACGTTCATACTCAACATGAAGCAACTTCACATGCAACTTGACAAAGATGATTTTTCAAGAAGATGAATCCATGGTATCCTTTTTAGTTCTCTACAACCAGTTTTAGCAATTCCTTGAGTCAAAGCACAAGGCATTCTATCTTTACGAGTTCAAAGAGAAACTCCTTCATCACATGAGTAATTTCAAGAAGTCCATTGCTGAAAGAACACGTCATAAACGACAATTTAAAAGAAGGGTGCATAAAAGACCGATGCATACGAAAGAGAGCAATGTCGATAATGGTCAAGCATTGGATGCTTGTTTGATTGTCAAAGCAAGAAGCAGGACAAAACTAGAAAAGAAGCATACCAACAACAGCTCAGGGAATGATACAGGAGCTAATGATGTAGATATCAGACCCATTTATGATAATGAGCCAATGGATGAGGTACAATTAACTTCTGAATATGTTGATCATCAACATACTGAGCATTCTGAACCCATTTATGACACATATCTAGTGGAAAAGGTTGATAGCAATACCACACCTGATTCATCAGATATAACGAATGATGGAGGAGTGAGTGCACAGCTTGTTGATTCAAAGATTCACGAGCTTAAAACTCTGTTAGCTTAGAAGACAACAGATTTTGAGGATGCCAAACTCGATTTTCAAAGAAAAATGACAAATTTGAAGCTTATTTTCAAAAACTTGAAAAAGCAAATGTTGTTCTTGAACAAAAATTGGATCGTAAGATTCAAGATTCTAAATAAGAAAAAGAACATTTTGTGAAACAAATTAATCTGTTTGAATCAAAGTTGGCTTCTCAAAATCAAATTCCTCTGCCTACTTCATTAAGTAAAACATTTGTACAATCTATCGACCCTGTAGAAAGTAATGACGCGAAGGCTAATAACGGCATATTTGACAATATGAACATAGATTTAGAACAACATGTCGCTAAATTACTTCTACAAAATGAGCAATTAAAAGCTCAGATTCAGGAAAAGGTTTTTGCACTTATAGCTGTGAAAAATGAATTAAGGAAGCTAAAAGGAAATAATGTGGATACTAAGTTTGAAAAACAGTCAGTCTTAGAGAAACCTCCTTCTCAACCATTCAGAAACCGCTCGGTTGCTAGACAACCGAATGAATTTAAATCTGAACGACCTAAAATTTCAACCCAGAGGTTTGCATCCCAAGTTGACGTGAGAAGAAATTTTCCAAAACCAGTCACTCCAAAATCTTGACCCTCCTTAAGAAAATCTGCATTTGCAAAACCCGATCACATGATTGCATTTAGCAACTCTAGATATAGTTCCAAGAACATGCCTAGGCGTAGTTCAAATGAAACGGGTCACAAAAGCTATCTAGAGGATGCTAAGAAAAAGACACAAGCAGAGATATGACCAAACCAAAACCTAGGAGCGTTATTCAGACATATAGGAATTCTAGACCCTTCTTCGATGTGCTAGATCCTTCTCTGATGCTAAGCACTTTGTTAGCCCTATATTTTATATAGTCGAACAAGAATGTAATAGGTCATCTTAGTCGTTAAAGTTCTTGAATAGTAATTCGCTAGTCAGGATAACCGGGCTTGGACTTTAAGCTAATATTGTCTAAGGTAGGGGCTTTATGCCCAAGTTAAGCTAAGCCCAACCCACGGAAACAAAGCCCACGACCTATAAAGGCGTGGGTATATAAACCTTCTTCCATGTGTGAAAAAGGGTATTGGTCCATTTACTTTCTCTCTCTAGTTTATTAACCTTCCATCATTCTCTCTCTTTTTTCTCTTTACTTTCTCTCTCTAACTTCTCTCTATATTCTATACTTTGATATGTGATATGGATTGATATTGGGATTAACATTTGGTATCAAATCTTATAGTAGATAGGTGATTGAGGTTCTTTTTGTGGTTGCTTTGTAATTTTCGTGGCTTTTCTATAAGCACAAAAGATCTCAAAAAACTTTGTAGGGTTTGATTTGAAAAAGCTTGTTAGTTTATTATTTCTTGAACTCTTTATAAACTAGAAGTACAAGAAAATTTTGGTTTTTCACTCAAAATCATCATTTTTTAATCATTTTTAGATCAAAAAGTAGTTTTTGTACTATTTTCTTGATTTAAATTTTTTTGGCTTAAAATTCAATTTTTATTTTATTTTTATGGTCCATATGATGATATAAACTTTGAAAGTACAAGTCATTTCGCTGGAAACCCTTAAAAAAGTTGCTTTTTTGAAATTTCTCACTTGTGCCTTATTTTCGGAAAAACTGCCATATTCATAGATGGTGAAACCCTAAATATTTAGAGATCGTAAACCCTATTTATTCCGTATTCGCAATATCTGATTTATTCTAAAATCGCATTATCTGAAGTATTCTGAAATCGTGACTACAAGGTTATTCTGAAATCGTGTATCCGAAGTATTCTGAAATCGTGACTACAAGGTTATTCTGAAATCGTGTATTTGAAGTATTTCGAAATCGTAACTACAAGGTTATTCCGAAATCATGTATCTGAAGGATTCCGAAATCGCGACTTCAAGAACATTCCGAGATCGCTATGTAAGTTATTCCGAGATCATACACTTGAGATATTCCGAGATCGCGTCTAAGTAGTTACTCTGAGATCGTGTCATATTGATTATTCCAAGATCATAGAGTATCAATATTCTGAGATCGTTCAACTACTATTATTCCGAGATCATAGAGTTTCAATTATTCCGAGATTGTGAAGTTTCAATTATTCCGAGATTGTGAAGTTGCCAAATTTTTGTTCCACTTATTTTTAGACTTAGCCACCATCAAGACTAGTTTCGTTGCATAGTTTACCAAAATAAAGTTCAAATTTTTACGTCTTGTTATATTAAAAAACGTCCATACTAGTTTTTGGCTATTTCTAATTCGATTTCAGAATTTGGTAAATCAAAATTATTTCGGTCTACGTTATATTAGACTGAAGAATATCGGCATTTTTTGGAATTTCAACCACACCTCATCACAACACATCTACTAAGATCCGTAATGCATTCACAATCATTGACCATGTCGAACAACAACAATGCTGCATATAATCAAGTTCGTTTGGAACAAGGCGGAAATGGAAATCCACTAGTGCTGACAGCCGGTTGCTACATTCAGTGGAGATCTCGATTTCTTAGATTTCTTGACACAAAAGATAACCGAACTGCTCTTCGTCATTACCTTGACAATGCACCTCCGGTATTTGAATTCATACCCATTACCACAACGGCCGAAGATGGTACTTCATCTACTCCAAGAGCCATTGAGACTTTCGACACATGTCCTCTCGAGAAAAAGAAACTTCTCCAAGCTGAAGCAGATGCTATGAACTACATACTCACTGGGATTGATAACGATATCTATTCCACGGTTGATGCATGTCCTAATGTGTTAGCCTCAAAATATTGAGTCAAACAAGAATGTTCGGTCATAGGTTTCTATTGTAATATTTATTAGAACGTTGTAATAGATAGTTAAATAGTCGTGGTTCACGGGCTTGGATTTAAACTACTTTAAGTTCAAAAGACAAGCCCGACCCAATATATAGCCCATTAGAGCCCGCATGTGGGTGAAATATATATACTACCCTCCTAGCATGTTAGGAGGGTTGGTTGTTCACTTTATTCTTTCTTAATCTAATATTCACCAAGTTAATCATCTCATTCTCTCTACTTTCTCTCACTACTTTCTCTCTCTAGGAATCCATCTCTTTTCATCCATTTTCTATCTATAATCATCTATTTATATGGGACAACATTTGGTATCAATCGCCATGGGGTAGATACGTGATTGGTTTTGATTGTCATATTGTGTTCGTGAATGTTTCTTGATTTTAAAGCTCGAATCATCAAGTTTTCTGTGCTTTTGTGGTGTTAGTGAGTAGACAAATCATCTACTTAGGCGTGGTAGTGATTTGGGTTACTTTGATCGGTTAAAAACACGAAATTTGGTGGTGTTTGGCTTGATTTTTGGTGTGAAATCACGTTTTTCATAAGAGTTCTTCATTGTTCCTATTTTTTAGGAACTTCTGTCTCAAATTCGTAACATTTGGTCCTAAATACACAACTTTGTCTCTCAATTGCGAAATCCCTGCTTAATTGCGAATTTGTTGGACAATTGCGGAATTAGAGTTAATTGCGAAATTGTTCATTTCAAGTTATTGCGGAATCCTATCTTTCAGGGATTGCGAATTCATACTCTAAGTGAATTGCGGATTTGTACATCTTTGAATTGCGGATTTGTACTTTGACAGGATTGCGAAATCTTGTGATTTAGGGGATTGCGAAATCTTGTGATTTAGGGGATTGCGAAATCTTGCAACTTTAGAAAATTGCGAAATTGTGTGTGTAAAAGGATTGTGAAATTATTCTTCTTGCTATTGTGAAATTAATTACACAATTGTGGAATTAATTAACAAGTTGCGGAACTGTGTCACTAAGAACCACTATTGCGGATTTGTTCACCTCATTGCGAAATCTTCATTAATTTTCGAAAATTTGTGTTTTTGAAATTTTTTAACATCGAGTGATTTTTCGCTTTAGAATTGTTGGTTTCTTGTGAAGACTAATTTTAGGGGAATTCAACATCTTTTCTCGACAACACCAATCACAACACATCTACTTAAGATCCATTTTCACTTCATCAATTTCAAGTCTCTTGATATGGATTCTACTCAAGAGTATCGTGTCACAAACAACAATATCATGGTGGCGGGTAATAAAGAGAGACCACCAATGCTTGTGTCTGGTCGGTATGCTCAATGGCAATCACGTTTCATACGATACCTTGATACAAGACCCAATGGTGATGCCTTGAGGAAATGTATTACTCATGGACCATATGTATTCAAGAAAATCTCAATTCCTCCAAGACCATCCACAGATACTACTGATCCAATACCTGCAAGTGAACGTGATGAGACAAGAGCCGATCTCACACCTGAAAATTGTACTTGGCATGATGCGGAGAAGGAAGCCATCTATATGGTTTTAAGTGGGATTGGAGATGATATTTACTCCACGGTTGATGCATGCCCTACAACACATGAAATGTGGGCTGCTATTGAACGCTTGCAACAAGGAGAATCTCTCAACAAACAAGATGTCAAAACAAACTTGTTTTGGAATTTTGGCAAGTTTACTTTAAGGGATGGAGAATCAATTGATTCATACTACTTCAGGTTTTATAAAATGATGAATGACATGACAAGAAATAATCTGCAAGTCTCCACCATGCAAGTCAATGTTCAATTTCTTCAACAACTTCAACCCGAGTGGACATGGTTCGTCACTTTAGTGAAACAACAAGAAAAGTTAGACGAGGTCTCATATCATCGACTCTTTGATATCTTGAAGCAATTTCAGAATGAAGCTAATGAGATTCCAGTTGAACGTGTTGCAAAGACGGCTAATCCACTTGCTTTAGTGACTACCACTCAACATGTTCAAGATCCTCGCTCTCGTGCTCCTAAGCCATACTCCACTACATCATCCTCACCACGATATTCCACATCATCTATGTCTTCATCATCCACAAGATCACGAGGTAAAGTGCCAAGAGCACCATCACCACCATCTGAGTCATCATCTGAAGAAGATAGTGATGAAGACCAAGCTCAAAAGAATCGAGAGATGAAACAACAAATTGCTCTCATAATGAAGACTTACAAGAAAATCTACAAACCCACCAACAACAATCTTCGAACATCATCTAACACAAAGAACCAATATGTTGAGAGTCCTCCAAGGTATGACACACGTCGACGTGGTGAAAGTCCTTCTAGGTATGATCGACATAATCCAACGCATGTTGAGGGTTCTGCAAGGTATGATCGACAAACTGCCAAGTATGATACTCAAAGGATTGCTGCTGCTACTGGGAATAGGGAAACTGTTGGAAGTCAAGTGGTTCAACAAAGTGGGATTCAATGTTTTAACTGCCAAGGTTATGGGCATATGGCAAAGGAATGCAGGAAGCCGAAAAGGGTTAGAGACTCTAGCTATCACAAGGAAAAGATGCTGCTATGCAAGAAGATAGAAGCAGGGGTTAAATTGTCAGCTGAGGAAGGAGCAATGCTTGATGACACTGATGATGAAGATTCTGATCAAGAACTCGATGCACATTACTCGTACATGGCAAAGGTTGAAGAAGTTCTCAAAGTCACTAAAGATGACAATGGTCCCTGATTGTGGTAAATTATGTCCTTTAGGAAAAGGAGCGTAAAAGCGGTAAGTATTAAGTGATGATTTAGGAAAATCAAGCACTAATGACCCTTATGGTGTGAAAGTTCGTTTCCCAAGGAGGTATATGTGTGTGAAAAACTTGTTAAATGTTTGTGATTAATGATTGGTTTAGAAGGGGATGAGAAAAGAAGATGACGAAGACGTGAAAATTACTACTAGAATGTTAAAACGTAAAACCGTAAAACCGTAAAAACTACAAAAATAAAAATTAATTCTAAAGATTACCAAAAATTCACCAAAAAAGCAAAATTAATAAACTAAGAGTTTACCAATGATCAAAACTTTTTCAAACCTTTTAAATAATTAAATATTCAATTTTTAAATGCTAATTAAAGCCCTAAAAATCAAATAAATTATCAAAAAGCCCAAATAAAGATTTTTCAATTGGTAAACCTTTAAAATGACCTAAAAAGATTAAAAACTATTTTTAGAAATTTTAAACTAATAAAAACTATTTTAATGTATTTAAGCTAAGAAAAATGTAAAAAGTTGAAAAATATGAAATTATTCTAGAAGTGATAAAATTATTCTAAAAGTTGCTAAATTCCTATTTTAATGTATTTAAGCTAAGAAAAATGTAAAAAGTTGAAAAATGTGAAATTTGAAAAATAATGATAAAATAATAATAAAATAATAATAAAATAATATTAAAAATCCAAAAATTATAAAAAATTCTAAAAACTTGCAAACTAGTTTATTTTAACCTAAATAAACAGAAAATCAAAGTGAAATGACCAGAATACCCCTATTGGGCCCTCAAATGGGCCAAAACCAAAAACAGTCAACCTTAATGGGCTTTTGGGCCTAAAAAGTCAAACTTGGCCCAATTGACTTGGAAAAGCCCTATCTGACTCAAAATTTAATTCTAAGAACAAAACTCTAAAGGCCCAAAAGCTGAATGTGAGCTTATCACAGCCTAATAAGCAAACAACTTATTCTTATTGGGCTTTTCAGCCCATTAAGCAATAAGCTAATGCCATAAGCTCTAATTTGACACACAACCTTCTTTTGGGATGCTTATGAGATATATAAAAAGAAATTTTGAAAAAGCACACTCAATAAGCCAGAAATAAGCAAAGTATAATTTCACAAAACGACAAAATAGTCGGGTTTGAGATTTAGGACACCTCAGAAGCTCTAGTTTGTTGCAAAAGCTCACAAATAGCTTAACTAAGAATAATCAATCAAGAAAATCACAAAAAGCCAAGTAGAATAAGCTGTAAGAGCAAATAAGCTGGCTGAAAAAGCCAAATAAGCTAGTTTTCTAACAAAAGCTTATCCAAAAGACTTGTAACCTTCCAGATTTGATATTAAGCTGAGAAAAATGAGTTTTATTTCAAAAACTAAGTTGTTGCATGTACCAATAAGCAAAACAAATTCAATAAGCTTGGAAACCAAGTTTGACCAAAAGTCAAACGTTGATAAGTTAAAATCACACGCTGACAGGAACAAAATGGACGTTGACAGACTTAATGAAGTGTATGGACTTGTTTTTCACCCTGCTGGTCAAGGTTTGAGTGCAAACCTTGTGAATCAAAGCTTACCAGTTGGGTAAACTTGATGTGTTTTGGCACAAATAAGCCAATAAGCCAGTGGGCTTATAAGCTATGATCAAAACAATCAAAATAGCCAAATAATCTCACAAGCAGCACACAAATAGAATCCAAGCAGCAAAACAACAATCCTGAAACTAGAAATCAAAATGCAACACCAAATGAGGTGGTCACTTTGCTGATGTAAATGACCACTTCAGCAGACTTTGATAAGCTATAGCAATCACAATAAGCCACCAAATTCAACAACCAGATAACCAAAAGATAGCTTATCACCCAAACTATTCCCAAACCTAATTTCAGACCTTAGATCCAACAAACAAAGAAGTTATTGGATCTGATGTGTTTGACCAAATTCAAAACCACTTTTATCAGATTTTTGCAAAACTTCAAATCCCTTTTCCAAACTTTCAGAAACTTAACCAATGACAAAAACTTGTTCCAAATGACTTGTTTAGACTTCCCAAACCCTAAGAACCAAGGCCACAAGGCCACAAGGACTTATGAACCAGTAATCCCAAACAACCCTTAATCAACCACTTTTCAAACAAACTTGTGATTTCTTCTAATAACCTACTGATTTTAATGATCAAAAACACTTACTAGGCACCAACTAACACAATCAAACACAAAAATAACCAACACAAACACAAGAACACCAAATCATATACCAAAGTACAATATAAGCAAAAACATGAATTTTTGAGAGGAATCTTAACAAGGGGTTATACCTGCCTTCCACAACATCCTAGGAAGGCCAGCAATGCTCCTTGGACCTTGTTCAACAACTAGAACAAGACCAAGGTACTTCAACAAAGGAGATGCAAGACTGCCTTGGTTGATGGTTCAAAGTAGAACCTCAAGGACTTGATTTCTTCAACACAAGTAGCAAACAACTCAACCAAGGGCTCTAATCCCTTCACAAGCTTGGTGTCAACAAGCTTGTAAGAGCTTATAGCTTATGGCCAAGGGTTAGTACATAAAAATATCAAAATAAGAAACCTTCTTTCAAGCTTTTTCAAACTTGAAAAACTTACCAAACATAAACGTCCTTGAACCAAATGATTCAAGCACACTTACAACAATCAATGGAACTCAGAATCACCTTAAAACAATACCAACTTTCAAAAACATAAAAAGGAATTACAATTTTCTCAAAATACCAACTTTTATAAATTTTTAAAAAGGAATTACAAGTTTTAAAGGCAAAGACTGGAACAAAGGGACTCTCACATGTTGAGGTCTCCTTTTATAGGCAAATGCCTGGCTAAACACTATTCACAAACCCTAACATTGATTTCTCTAAAATGCCCTTGAGTCTTCTAGATCATTTGATGGAATGAGCTGTCCAAATGCATCCAAACTGTTTAAAGCAGCTTTGATATGAAGCAAATGATGTGGGCTGTTGATCTTGACACGTGGCAAGCCTTGGTGAGGAAGTTGTCACATGATGGTGAAATGGTTTTGGTGGTGGGGCCTCTTGGTGAGTGGGAGTGAGTGTTTTAAGGTTGGGATGAGATTATAGGCGTGTGAATCAAGTGTGGGAAAGGGTAATTTCATTTTACCCTTTGTTTTAAGTAAAGGTAAAACTGGGTTCATAAGGGTGAATAGTAAAGATTTTGATCCCAAAATGGGGGAAAGGTAAGTTGTTTGGCGCATTTTTCAGGTTTGAATGTTTAAGTGCACAACTTTAGCCCTTCTTCTTCTTCTTTTCTTTCATTTGTGTTTTAAAATGTGTCAGCGCCCATTTCCTTTGTAACAACTTTCAGACTTTGGCAATTTTGGCACAAAACTTTTCAAAAAGTGTTTCAAGGGTTGTTTTTGCCACTTTTGCGTATTTGAAGGACTGATTTTGGACTTTCTTGATCTTCAAAGGTCTTCAATGAATCTTTGGCATCATGAGGGACTATAATTGGCAATTTTGATTTGTTGAGGGACTAAACTTGCCATTTCTTCAAAGTTGAAGGACCTTTTGTGTAATTTTGACAAACTTAAGGGACCAAACTTGTAATTATCACTATACAAGGGTTTTAAGTGTCATTTCTTCAATAAATGAGGATCAATCTTGTATGTCTTCAAGTCTTCAAGGGTATTTGTTGAGTATTTCATGAATAGGGCCCGGTTCTTTGTACGGCTTCGTTTCTCGTGTCCGTTTTTCCTCGTATCTTGTGATCTTTTGTCTTTTTCACGATATCCATACCTAAAATACACAAGTAAACAAACACAAGCATATATATATGGTATATTATGACATTTTAATGCATTTAAAGCCCGAAAAGAACGATGAGATCATGTATAAATGCCATCTCATAAGTCCTATCTTTGACACTGAGCCAATCGATAAGGTACACACTACTGATGAATATAATGTGTTTGGTGATATTCATGAGCATAGTGATCTACCCAATGCCATTAATGACACGTGTATGATGGAAACGGTTGATAGCAATACCACACCCGACTCATCAGACATGTGCAATAATGAGTCTGCGGATGATCAACATGCAAATGAATATGATGAAGAGGAACGTATTGCGATTGCTAATTTAATTGCCACTTTACAAAAATATGTCACTGAAAATAAAAAGAGTCAAAAGTAATTAAAGAAGGAAAACGCTACGCTCACTCAAAATTTGGAAGAATGCAAAGCTGCTCTTATAAAATCGAGTGAGATGAGTGAAAGCTTTAGAGATGAGCTCCTTCAGAAAACCAAAGAGCTTGAGCGGTACAAGGGTAGTATGTTAAAAGGTCAAAAGGACGATTTTGAAAACAAATATAATACAACTCTTGAGTTATTAGCCAAAGAGAAGCGTCAATATAATGTTTTCTTAATGGATGAACGTCAAAAAACGTACCTTGCCAATACCAAAGTTAATGAACTTGAACAAAATCTCTCTATGACCAATCCCGATTCTGCTAAAATTCTTGAGGTTAAGAAACAAGAGGTAAAGAAACCGAAAAAGTAACAAAACTAGAAGAACAAGTCGAATTTTTGAAGAAAGTTGTTTATAAAACGCATGATTCTATTCAAACCGTAAGAATGCTAGCACATCCGTCCATGTTTAAGGGTCAAGCTAGCTTTGCAAGTCCTGAGTACCTTGCCAAAGCTCAAGCTGCGAACCCGTGTCTTTATCTTGATGAGACTGAAAGGACCAATCTTGATTGCATGCCTGTTAGTGCCGATAGTGAAGAGACTGCCCTTTGGGATGATGATAGTCGACCACTTGTCAATAAGGAGTTTGTGAAACCATATAATTATGCTTATATGAATAGTCTTTATGGTCTTTTCAACAAACAAACTCAGAAAACTCGCGAGGAAGTGTTCTTAGAATGCAAACAAATTCAATGGAAGAAAGCTTTTGCCACTAAGAAATATAATGTTTACAAATATATAAACTACCTTCCTCTAGATGAGTCCAAAAGCAAGAGTAGGAAAACATTAGGTATTCTTAAAAACCACATAGATAATGTTAAATATATTGTTGAAATAGATTGGGCAAAACGTGAAAATGCTGAGTGGCAACGCCCGATTCCTCAAGATATTACCTTGCTTGTGAAAGAACTCCTAATTCCAAACACGGCGTTGATTAAAAAAACTGTTCTACAACTTGAGGAGTACACTCGGACTAAAATGTATGATGATTTAAAATATGTTGAATCTCTTGAGAAACACATTGATGATCTTCAAATGGAGAAGTCTGATTTTTCAGATGAATATGATTTACTCTTGCAAGAATGCGTTTCTAAAGATGTTATGTGTGCTTATTTTACATCTTGTGCTGATATTGATGAATATTCTGATGTTGCATGCAAATATCTTGATAAGATCAAAGAATGTGAGCGTCTTGATATTGAGCTTTCGAAACGTAAAGAAAATGTTGATAAAACGACTTTTGAGTTACTTCAACATAAAACTGATTTCCTTCAAAAACATTGTCATTCTCTTGAACTTTCTTTGCAAAAAGACGTTGGTAGTTTTCCACATGATAATAACTTGCAAGAAAAACTTTCCAAAACGTTTCGAGAAATGAATGAACAGAATTTGGAAATTAAAGGGTTGAAAGCTCAGTTACAAGACAGGGAAAGAGCGATAGCAGAGTTGCAGAAACTTGTTGCTAAAATGGGTGGGAAAGTCGTGGAACCTAGCATTAAGAAACCTGTTGTTAGACAACCTAATGCCTCTAAAGTGAATAGATCCTCTATCTTGGGAAAACCATCTGCTTTATCAAATTCCTCGTTTTCAAAACCTGTGTTTTCCCCCAAGATGGATGGAAAGGAAAGGTTACCACATAATCAACCCATAAGGAATACTATAGCACCAAGCGTTAAGCACAATAATGTGATTAAACCAGGGATGTATAAAATTCCGACTAAGCCCACAAACAAAGATACTCACTCGCCTTAGACTTCTAGAAACACTAATATTCGTGTGTCTTCTACGACAGGAATAGTCTCCATTACTAGTGTTAGCTGGCCTCAGCTTAAGCGCACTCAAGTAAATGATAAGGTCTGGAAACACAAGAGTCAAGAAAAGATGAAGGAAGTGGAAGAACACCCTAGGAATTTGAATGTTTTTAAGAATAAAAAGTCTGTAATCGCGCGTAATGACGATTTGAATGTTTTGAATGATTTGAATGCTATGAATGTCAAATTTGTTTGTGTCAAATGTGGAAAAAGTGCTAATGCTAATCATTCAATGTGTGCTATGAATATGTGAAGGCGTAGATACTAGAACTAAGAAGCAAGTTGCAATGCCTATTAGTGCTAGTAAACCCAAACGCAAAGTGAACCATTCTGGTGCTACCCCCACTAAGAAAAGTAATGCATCAGACTCCACCACTAAGAACCCAAGAAGCAGAATTAAAGAATTATATGAGTCTGCTAGCAAGTCTTGGAAATGGTGGTTTGCTAATCAATGTCCTACAGGATATAAATGGATGCCTAAAGCTAGGACAGAAAATGTGACAACGAGTGTTAGTTTGCCTTTAAATGTTGCTAAGGACACTAATGATTCTATAATCACAACTACTGTGGTATCCAATTTAGCAAATGCCCCATCGTGTTCTAACTCTTCTGCAGGTGATACAAATAATTCTCTTCATACTGGACTCCGGATGCACGAAGCACATGACGGGGAATCTCAAGCTTCTAATTAATTTTGTGGAGAAGTTTCTGGGTACGGTCCGATTCGGAAATGATCAATTTGCACCGATCCTAGGATATGGAGATTTGGTTCAGGGGAATATTACAATCAAAAGGGTATACTACGTCAAAGGGCTCAATCACAATCTTTTCTCGGTTGGTAAATTCTGTGATGCAGATTTGGAGGTTGCTTTCCGAAAGAAGACATGTTTAGTTCGTGATTATGATGGGAATGACTTACTTACCGGTACACGGGGTACTGATCTTTACACAATTTCACTACAAGACACAACTTCATCAACTCCAATTTGCTTCATGGCTAAAGCTTCAACGACTCAGGCATGGTTATGGCATCAACGTCTTTCTCATCTCAACTTTGATACCATCAACTTGCTTTCCAAGAAAGATATTGTGAGAGGCCTTCTAAGTTTGAAATTCATCAAATATAATCTTTGTTCTTCTTGTGAGCTTTGTAAAGCTAAACGAAGTAGCTTCAAAACAAAGACCACACCAAGCTCTAAAGGACGGTTAGATCTTCTTCACATGGATCTGTGTGGTCTCATGCGTGTTTAGAGTATCAATGGAAAGAAATATATTCTGGTAATTGTCGATGATTACTCAAGGTACAGATGGACTCACTTCTTGAGGTCCAAGGATGAAACACCCGAAGTTCTCATCAACTTTCTTAAACTGATACAACGTGGTCTTCAAGCTCAAGTTAAAGTGGTTCGTACTGACAGAGGTACAAAATTTTTAATTCAAATCTGAGAAACTATTTTGAAGCCGAAGGAATTGAACATGAAACATCTATTGCTCGAACACCCGAACAAAACGGCGTTGTTGAAAGACGAAACCGTACTTTAGTTGAGGCTTCTCGAACATTATTATCCGCTTCAAAACTTCCACTATACTTTTGGGCCGAAGCCGTGTCAACCGCATGCTACACATAAAACCGATCCTTAATTATCCCAAGACACGAAAAGACACCATATCACATAATTCATGATTGAAAACCTTCACTCAAACACCTTCATGTTTTTGGATGTACTTGTTACATTATTCGAGATGGTGAAAATTTGGATAAGATGAAAGAGAAAGGTGATGCATGTATTCTTGTGGGATATGCAACTCAGTCTAAGGAATACATAGTATACAACAAGAGAACAAAATTAATTATCGAGACCATTCACATTCGATTTGATGAATTACAAGAGATGGAACTTGAACAACACAGTTTAAGTCCCGATCCACAACGACAAACGACTTCCGTTCACAACCGCACGGAACTCGGAACTTAAGACCACAGCAATGAACCGTCAAGTTCAACGCTGGTTCCAGAAAATGTTCCTAGAGCAGATATGACAGTAAGCACGACAATTGAAGAGTTGGAAATGTTATATGGACCAATGTATGATGAATATTTCGCGGGGGAGAAACAAGTTGTATCGAAGTCTTCCGCTGTCACTCATGATAAGAATGATGATACCGATCATCGACAACAAAAGGATACAACTTCATCTACTTCAACACGGGTTGCTGCAGATTTACCTCCTTAGAATATCACTTCAACAATCGATCCTACAACATCCACAACTACTGTCATTGCTCCAGAGAACACAAATCAAGCAGACAATGCATTATCTAACGAAGACGAATTTATCAACCCATTCGGTACACCGGTACACGAGACTAGAGAGTCTTCTACTCGTCATGTTGATCCGTCAAATATGCATACATTCTACCAACGACATCCTTCAACACATCATTGGACCCGAGATCATCCTTTGGTTCATGTAATTGGAACCCGTCACATCCCATTCACACAAGACGACAGCTTAACACCGATGGTGATGTGTGTATGTTCGCACTCGCCGTGAGTTCAGCTGAACCGAAAAACATCAAAGAAGCCATGGCTGATCACGCTTGGGTTGAATCGATGACGGATGAACTTCAACAATTTGAAAGACTTAAAGTCTGGGAACTTGTTGACAGACCATACGATGTAATACCTTTAAATCTTCGATGGATTTGGAAAAACAAGATGGATGAAGAGAACACGATCATCAAGAATAAATCTAGGCTAGTGGCTAAAGGGTATGGACAGAAAGAGGGTATTGATTTTGAAGAATCATTTGCACCAGTAGCTCGAATGGAAGCGATCAGGATTTTTCTTGCTTATTCTGCACATAAGGGATTCATTGTCTATCAAATGGACGTAAAGACGGTGTTTCTTAACGGTCCTTTGAAGGAAGAAATCTATGTCACACAGCCAGAAGGATTCGTCAATCCTCATTATCCTGACAAGGTGTATCGTCTCCACAAAGCATATATGGACTCAAGCAAGCTCCAAGGGCGTGGTATGACGAGCTCTCGAAATTTCTGGTCTCCAAAGGTTTCTCAAAAGGTTCCATTGATCTAACTTTGTTCACTTACAAATATGGGGATGACATTTTGCTTGTGTAGATTTATGTTGATGACATTATTTTCGGGTCTACAAACCCAAAACTTTCAAAATGGTTTGAAAAAGTAATGCACAACAGATTTGAAATGTCTATGATGGGCGAACTAAAATTCTTTCTAGGAATTCAAGTTCACCAATCCCCAAGTGGTATCTTCATTAACCAAGCTAAGTATTGTCAAGAGATAATCAAAAAGCATGGTATGACTTCATGTGACCCCGTTGGGACACCATTGTCAACCACATCCCTAGATGCTGATTTGGAGGGAGATGCCATAGATCAAACGAGATATCGTTCCATGATCGGCTCCCTCATGTATTTGACAACAAGCAGACCTGATATTCATCATGCTACATGTTATTGTGTACGATATCAAGCACGACCCACTGAAAAGCACCTCAAGGATGTTAAACGGATCTTTCGGTACCTTAAGAATACCATTCACATGGGACTCTAGTATCTGAGGTAAACCGGTTTCTTTCTAACGTCCTATTCAGATTCTGATCATGCAGGGTGTCTTGATACACGTAAAAGTACTTCTGGTGGTGCACAATTTCTAGGTCAAGATAAGCTTGTGGGATGGTCTTCCAAGAAGCAGGATTGCACATCATTTTCATCAGCCGAAGCGGAGTATGTGTCTCTATCTGCGTGTTGTGCTCAAGTTCTTTGGATGAGAACACAACTCACGGATTATGGCTTCCACTTTGATAAAGTACCTATGTACTGTGACTCAAAGTCCGCTATAGCCATCTCCTGCAATCCGGTACAGCATTCCCGCACGAAGCACATTGATGTCAAATATCACTTCATTAAGGAACAAGTTGAAAAGGGTATTGTTGAATTATACTTTGTTGGAACTGATTACCAATTAGCTGACTTGTTTACAAAAGCTCTTGCGAAAGAGAGGTTTGCGTATCTCGTTAGGCAAATTGGTATGAGATTTTTGACTCCAGCAGAACTGGAGATTCTGGCAAAGAAGCCTACTTGATTCGTCTATCAAACATCTACTTGTAAATATTAATGAAAAAGAAAAATACAAAATTAATTTTTTTTGATAATCCAAAAATATTCTTCTCGACATGTCTTTCAGTATCGATAATATGGACGTACCTAGAAATGTCGCTCAATAACGACACGGGTGTGTACATAAAGCTCGAATGAAAGTTGTAAATATTTTTCAAAACATGTCATTTCTATTTTTTCTAAAGGAAGTTGTCTATTTTGGACAATATTTCCAACAACGGGTAGAGCAATCTATCTTGGGTTGAGCTTGTCACAAAACATTCAACGTTTTGAGCTCAACACAATGACTTGTAATCACTTTCAGATTACAACCCAGATATATATTCACAGGGGAGTGTACGATTTAGTGCCCTTACCCTCAGCAAAAGAAGTTAAATCTTCTTACACTTGAGTGGATTTGTCAAGACATTCAAAGTCTATGAACTCAAGTTTATGCTTTATAAAAACCTTTTCGCCAAAAAGAATTGATTTTTTAATAAGCGTTGAACACAATTTTTTCAAGAATTTCTCAATGATATTCAAAATATTTCAAAAATTGTGTGTTCAACAACTCCTATCCTCAAAAGTTTAATGTGGATCATATCCTCGTAATGACAATTCCATTGGATCAATTTTTGAGGGGGAGCTTTCCAAATTTCATGCTAAGTTTGACAAATTTTTCTCCCGAAGATTTTCAAGACTATATTTCAAAATATATTTTAATCAAATTTAGTATCTCTAATATCAAAAGATTTTATATATTAGAGATAGGGGGAGAAAATGTGATTAAAATGTGATCTAAAGACTCAAGCACTTATGGTTTCGATCAAATACCCACAACATCTTTAATTCATGACGTTATTGGTGTCAAAAGGGTGGTTAGGTTTAAGTCCTATGATCCAACCAGAACCGGAGGGATCTTCCCAGGGATAATCCAATAGATTATTAGAAGTCCTTAGGAAAGATGGAGTAGAATGTGAACGAAGCTGAATGCCGACTAAGTACTGATGATAGCACTGGAACAATCACAACAAGGTGCTATTAATGATGTCTTGGTAAGCATTGAAGGGGTTGAAGAATGAAAAAGAAATGTAAGGATAAAGGGTGTAAAGAAAGAAGCCCTCCATACAACTTAGGCAGAAACCGTGTCAACACATCATGAAGACAATCTCATCATGGACCCAGTGATGAAGTGCACAACCCTTTCCTAGCTACTCAGGCTTCTCTCAAAAGAAGTTTGTTTTATTGTCACGGAGAACAACATGACTTCTATTAGCTTTCTCATTTCGAGATAGTTGATATTGAATAGGTGGCATCTGCTCCAGCCTCCGCCCTCTAAAAGTGCACAAATCGAGTCTAGAGCCAAGAGATCAATTAAATCTCGTTAGGACACACAGATGAAGATCAAGAGAGTCCTACTCTATATCCTTGTGGTAATGCTAGAACACTCAGAGTGATACTACTTAGTATTCACAATGATGAGTGGAAATCCTTCCAGTGTTAACATCAAACAGCACTGCGGTAGGTCATATGCAAGATTCTTTATGAATTGAACATGTGTAAAACTGAAAAGCAACAGTGGTTTGATTCTGAATTGATTCAAACTCGTTTCAGGTCTCTACGCAATATCTTTATGGTCTTGCTAGAACATTTAGAGTGATATTCATTAATATTCACAGTGACGAATGGAAATCCTTCTAGCGTCAACATCAAACAGCGCTACGGTAGGTGACTTGTGATATTCTTATGAATCAAACTTGTGTCAACTGGAAAGCAACAATGGTAAGATTCTTAATGAATCAAACTTGTTCCAGGAATTTGAATTGACGACTTTAATCAAGCGGATATTTATCCAATTGATTCACTCTTTATGTTCGCAGTCTTGCTTTGAGATGGTCGAGTAAAGAGAACGGCTAGTATATCCGCGAAATCCTGTCAAGGGGATTCTTAATTGAATCTACCTAATCACAGGTACGGTATTTAATATCGTATAACGGTCTTCACCGACCAGAGGTAAAACACTACCGATTTAGGATGAATGTCAAAGCCATTCAGTCCGTGTCTATGTTTTTTCTCGAGAAGGTGGCGTCACGGTGTACTCAGCAAAGTCAAAGATTCAAAACCACATATTCATGACCAAAGACTTATTCAACAATTAATAGTGTGAGCATATGGATAAAGACACAAGATCGCAAGATGGAAAAGACAAGTCAAGAATGATTTGAAGATCTCAAATAAAAGACTAAGTCGAAAGACAATGACAAAGGCTCAAAGATCACAACATGAAGAAACAAGACTACTGTTACACGTTCAAGACTCATTTATAACGAAATTCATAAATCTCCATTGGACTCCAAATATCAAAGAGGAATGACCTCTCATTGGGGGAGATTGTTATCCTCAAAATATTGAGTCAAACAAGAATGTTCGGTCATAGGTTTCTATTGTAATATTTATTAGAACGTTGTAATAGATAGTTAAATAGTCGTGGTTCACGGGCTTGGATTTAAACTACTTTAAGTTCAAAAGACAAGCCCGGCCCAATATATAGCCCATTAGAGCCCGCATGTGGGTGGAATATATATACTACCCTCCTAGCATGTTAGGAGGGTTGGTTGTTCACTTTATTCTTTCTTAATCTAATATTCACCAAGTTAATCATCTCCTTCTCTCTACTTTCTCTCACTACTTTCTCTCTCTAGGAATCCATCTCTTTTCATCTATTTTCTATCTATAATCATCTATATATATGGGACAACATAATGCTATAGAAATATGGAATGCAATTCATAGGTTGAAGTAAGGTGAATCGATCAATATTCAATATCTCGAGAGTAATCTACTTTAAGAGTTTGGAAAATTCACATCCCAAGATGGTGAACCAATTGACTCATACTACTCGAGATTCTATAAAATGATGAATGAGCTTGTTAGAAATCAGTGTACCTTTTCCAATCATCATGCGAATGTTTAGTTTTTACTTCAACTCAAGCCAGAATGGCAGAGGTTTGTGACTTTGGTTAAGCAAAGGGAAGATATAAAGACCATCTCATATCACAAACTTTATGATATCTTGAAACAACATCAGAATGAAGTGAATGAACTAAGGGCTGAAAAGGCATAATGGTCTGCTAACTCAATTGAATTTGTTGTTGCAACTTCACCAAAAGCCGTTCACCATCAACAAGCACCTTCTCATTCTTTAAGACCATCAAGCTCACCCAACAAACCTCTAGCTACTGCTAGAAACAAGGCAAAAAAACTTATCCCCACTCCACCTCCAAAGTATGACACTGAGTTAGATGAAGATAGTGATGAAGAACAAACTTCAAGGGATGAGAAGATTGAGAAACTCGTGTCTCTACTCACCACAACATATAAGAAGATCTACAAACCTACCAACAACAACCTTAGATCATCATCCAATGCGAGATACAAAGAAGTTGATAATGCACCAAGGTATGATAGGAATGCAAGGTATGATAATCAGAGGATGCATAATCAAGTTGGGGCTAGAGAAAATGTAGGCACTCCGGTTGTGTAGAAGACTAAGATTCAGTGCTTCAATTGAAAGGAATTTAGGCATATGGCTAGAGAATGCTAAAAGCCAAAACGGGTTAATGATTCTACATATCACAAGGAAAAGATGTTGATGTGTAAAAAAGAAGAGGCAGGGATTCAGCTCACAGCAGATGAAGTTGATTGGCGTGATAACACTGATGATGAACCCGAGGATCAAGAGTTGGAAGCATATTACATGTACATGGCAAAGATTCAAGAAGTGATTCCAGAAACTACTAACAATTCTGGACCTATCTTTGATGCTGAGCCATTTGAAAAGGTACATTCAAACGATAACTATAATGTGTTTGCTAATGAACGACGACATACTGCGTAACCCGAAAGCATCAATGACACATATGTGATGGATACGGAGGATAACAATATCACTTTTGATTCATCATATATGTATAACGATGAAGGAAATGTTGATTACGATACTGAATCGGATGAGGATCGTGCTTTGCTTGAATCTATAATTGATACTTTGAAACATGAAATTGATAAAAACAAAGCGACTAATAAACGTTTAAGGAAAGCAAACACATCCTTAGCTGATGAGATAGACAGGCTTAAAGAGTGTGATTATGTAAAAGAAGTTGATCGACGAGTTGCTATAGCTAACGGTTTGGCATATGAACGAAAGGTGCTTAACGAACAATATTTTTTTGAAGTAGCACATGAAATTCATATGTCAAAACAAAAGGTAACGAACTTGAAGAACAACTGATGTTACATAAACTCCAGATTTCTGAACTAGAGACGGTCAACAAAGAACAAACTAAGGTTTATGAAACTCGTGAAGAAAAGGAAATTGAAAAAGTTCTTGCTTTGGAAAAGAGAGTCGAAACGTTAAACAACATTATTTACAAAATGAGCCAATATTTTTAAGCTATGAATATGCTCAATAGAAATATCAAAATGAGTTTTGTTAAGCCTGAGTATCTCAAGAAAGTTCAAAGTATCAAGCCTGCTCTTTATGATATCGGTTGTTATAATGATAATCTTGCCCTTATGCTTGCCACTGACTCCGCCAAAATCATTCTTCATCACGAAGAAAGTCGATCCAAACTAAGTGATTTGATAAAACCTTCTGCTCATCCTAACCATATTAAGTTTTTTCCTCAAAATGAACTTTCGAAAGAATAAGAGTATTTTTCAAATGTTCCACAAACGTGTCATAAAACAGAAAAGAAAGTATCTTCAAAAAGGGGTTTTAAAAAGCAGTCAATTTTGTTAGAAAAAAAGAATTTCGGATGAAAAACGTAAATGGAACAAGAAATGTAAAAGTGTTCAACAATTTAATTTTATAAAACAAGGGGTTTTAAATTTGTACAAAGGCGTCGTCGATTATGAAACAGTGTCTAGAGATACTCTTTGGAATATTAAACCTAGCCCACAAGTAGATGTTGTCATTCAACAATGTATTGTTCCAACCATCGATGATCTTTCAAACAATTTGGAAATGTTTTATAAAGCTCTCACTGAGGAAATGGTAACTGATTTTAGATATGTAAACTCTCTTGAAGACGAAGTTGATTTTCTTCAATCTAAATTAACGGCACAAGAACGCCAACTTTCTAACGAAATTGATCGACTTTCTAAGGAATACTATTATGCTGACCATAGGAATGCTATACTTGGTGTGTATAATAATCTTGATCAATATTGTCATGTAGCATGTCTATTGTCAGAAACGGACACAAAATGTCAAAATCTTTAAGTTGAGCTTTCAAAACAAATCAAGTTAAATAAAGAACTTTCGAAAAAATTCCCAACTTGAGAAACACTCCATTTCTCTTGAACTTTCTTAACAAAATAATGATAAATGTCATACTCATAAAAAGATTCAAGAACTTGCTGCTTCTTCGTTTCGTAATTTGAGTGAAAAATATTTTGAAATAAGTGACTTGAAAGCTCAACTACAAGAAAAGAACATAGCCATTAGTGAGTAACAAAAACTCTTTGAGAAAGTGAAAGGAAAGTATGTGGAAGGACCCCTTTTAGGAAAACCATCCGTTGTTCGTCAACCAAATGCGGTTAAATGTCCAAAGTCGTCCGTTTTGGGAAAACTGCCATAGACTTTTCCTAAGCTAGGAAATGATAAGAGCACAAATGTGATTGCACCTGGAATGTATAACTTGAACACTAGGCCCACTCAAACTAGAACATTGCAGTTACATCAGAATATTAGGAAACTTAATCAACGTGTGTCTTTTTTGTAGAAACTAGAAGGGGGGTTGAATAGTTTCTCTTTGGTTTATGTCCTAATTAAAATTACTTTCAATTAGGATTGTCCAAAACTACCTTTTTCTTGAAAGCTAGTTTCATAATGATTAGATTCAATTCTAATGCATTAACAATGACAAGTAATAGATGTATGCAATGTAATATAGTAAGTAAGTAAAGGATAAGGAAAGAAGCAACCTAATAGGGAGACACCAAGATTTATAGTGGTTCGGCAACGAAGCTCTCTCTTCGTTCCTACTCCACTCCCCGAGTACACCTTACTCGATATTTCCACTATATCCACAAGCTCCCTTCTTGGCGGAGAAAACGTTACAACATTGCTTACATTATTTTCCGACACTAAGATAAATGTTGAGACCTAATCTTAGCTCGGACCAATCTACACACGTCGCCTACATCACCATTTTCCGACACAAGGCTAGATGTTGAATTCTAATCGAAAGCTAGAACCAATCTTCGTCGCCCATCTTCTTTTCCGACACAAGGCTAGATGTGTAGTTCTAATCCAAAGCTAGAATCAATATTCACAACTCTTCACTTTGAAGCTAAGTAAGAACTCACAAGACACATACACAAATCACTTTGTAGTTTAGTGAGAACTAACACACAACACTTACAACTCAATAAAACATATCCAAGTAAACACATGTAACTTGGATCCACACAAGACAAATCTAAGTATACACATATACAATGGATTTACATAAGACTAATCCAAGTATTTAAAAATACATTGGATTAACACAACTAATCCAAGTATACACAAATACATTGGATGTACATAAGACTCAAATAAAAATGATGAACATGACTAGATCTAAGGTAGGTTGATCTTCATCAAGGTTTCATCTTTAATTACATCACAAGTGTGTGAGTGATCTTCTTTTTGGACAAGTAAAGAAGGAGATCAAGAGGATAATCATAAGTAAACATACTTAACCCATTAAGTGATCATTTACTAATGATTAGGATTTAGAAAAGAGAAAAAAGGCAGAAAGAATTTCTAAAAAGGGTCTTGGAAGATGTTGAATTGATCCACTATTTATAAGAGACAAAGGCCAACGGATCTCTGAGTGCGGTTCCTTAATTGTGCCTGCGGTTCTTTATCACTAAGGAACTGCATAGCTATTTGAGGAACCGTGGGTATAGACTCACTCCTTTTTTTCCTTTAGTGGGGTAGTAATATCCGAGGTAAAATTTACCTTCAAAGGATATTCCTAAGGCATTTGGAAGATGCCCTATTCAAATTTACATTTTCTATTTTAATAAAACATTTTCTTAAAAAGAAAGTTTATTAAAAATCTTTTGTCACATTTGACAAAATGTAAGTTTTAGGACTAATAACTTTTTATGATCACTAAACATGATTAAGATATGTTTATGCAATGCTTAAATGATTATTACCTTGATGATAGTGTTTGTTAAATAATTCGTCTTACGATTGTCTTCGACGATAAATTTCTTTTTAATTTGTCGTGATCAAAACTAAGAAAGATTAGTTAACACTAATAATGTTTTTTGGCATCACTTGCATTAACATTTTTCTATAGGAGTAATTCCTTAGCGGACCACAACTTAAGAGCACTAGAATGCAATATAGGGTCATGCATAACAATAGCCAAGTGAAGAAGATTGAAGTAGAAGACCATCATAGGAATTTTAAGTTTTCTAAGAATAAAACATTTGTAACTGCATGTAATGATGGTTTGAATGTTAAGACTTCAAATGTTGAATTTGCTTACGTTAATTGTGGAAAAAATGTTCGTAAAGAAAATCATGATGCCTGTGCTTTTAATCATAATGGCATGAATACTAAAACTAAGAAGCCTATGGTTGTGCCTACTAGTACTAGAAAACCCACGAGACCTTTGAACCAATCAACTGCTCAGCCACTTTAAGTGCGTTAGATTCTACTACTCAGCAAAAACAAAACAGGTTAAGGAAGCTTTATGAGAACATGAATAGGACATGCAAAAGGGGGGTACATGAGATTCACACCTCTAGGCTATAAATGGGTACCTAAGATAACTACTATAGTAATTGGGTCCATGAATGTTAGTTTCCCTCTAGGATTTGAAACTAGGCCTACTAATATTTTGGAACCCATTTCTATCAAGGGCTCCTATTTGTCAAACTCTACATTGTCTCCTAATTCTTATGCAGCTCGTTAAGATCATCCTCTTCATAATGGACTCTGGGTGCACAAAGCACATGACGGAAAATCTCAAGCTTCTAATTAACTTCGTGGAGAAGTTTCTTGGTACGGTGCGGTTTGGAAATGATCAGTTTGAACCGATACTTGGATATGGAGATTTGGCTCAAGGGAATATCACTATCAAAAGGGTTTATTACGTCAAAGGACTGAATCATAATTTATTCTCGGATGGTCAATTTTGTGATGCAGATTTGGAAGTGGCTTTTCAGAAAACTACTTGCTACGTTAGAGACTATGATGGGAATGACCTCCTCACAGGTTCTCATAGCTCAGATCTCTACACAGTAACTCTTCAAGAAACATCTTCACCAAATCCAATTTGCTTAATGGCTAAACCTTCATCATCTCAAGCATGGTTATGACATCAACGTTTGTCGCATCTCAACTTTGACACCATTAACTTGCTATCAATGAATATATTGTGAACGGTCTTCCTAAGCTGAAATTCGTCAAAGACCATCTTTGTTCTTCTTGTGAGTTGGGGAATTTAACACCCCCAAATTACATTGCACAGCGGAAATACACATTTGGGTGCTAAACTCAAACATCATTACACAAAACACTTTAAACGATCTCAAAATCGTACATTTGAAATATAAAAGAATATAATTTAACCATTGTCTAAAACCTTCAATCCCAAGTAAAACAATTTTAGAAATATCAGAGTAACATTTAGGTCCCCCAAAGATTTCATCCAATCAACAAACAATTTACCAAAGTACATGACCATACATTATTATTTTTATGACAAAAGGGAAAGAAATCTGTTTTAGACCAATCACCACAAAAGCAATCCGCAATCCTTCTCCAGCAAGCTCCGCAATTCATCAACTTCAATCACCTGAAATACATGCTTAAAATCATCAACACAACGGTTGAGCGAGTCTATAGGTTTTCTAAATCATCATTTGAACACAAGAGAAAAATCAATCAAGATCATTTAATAGAATTGTCGTGCACACAATCTATTAATCAGGCATTCTAGCATATAGCAATAACTATAGAATTATATTAAGCTCATGACACCGACCCCTTAATTTAGTCACCCACGCCTAAAGCCGGCATGACTAGATGAATTCTAGTGCCCCTACTAGGGTATCAATTGCAAATATACCACATTCTCATTCTCGTAAAATTATCCTTCCCAGAGGTTACTCAGCGTAAAGCCCTGGTCTCAGATAGGATCGTCAGCCCAATAGTACTATCATTAGAATAAGCGGCTATTCCCAACTCACAACATCAAGTCAGAAGATAGTTAACGGCTCATGAATTTAGGGACTTTTGCAATTTAGGTACTTATACAATTCAACGCAACAACAGGCAACATTCGGGTCCAAACAATCAATCATGACTTGTGTTCATTTTACTTTCAATCAGCATCTATCCCCCTCGCGGGTTTTAAAATCATTCAAAACAAGTACAAAGCAAGGCTATAGACTCACCTTGAGTAATAGCAGTAGCAAGACGACCTTCGAGGATAGTTGATTCCCGATAAACACAAAAACCGCAACCTATCAAATAAGGCGCGTTCCTTAATAATAAACTCGAATAAAATCCATACTTAATAACATCAAACTAAAAATCATAATATCACGACAAACCCGAAAGAAAACAATACAAGTGATACTATTACTTCCTTTTATATATTTATTCTATTAGTTTATTCTTTCGATAAAAATCTGCCGGTACACACCAAATGTACGAGCTTATTTA
This sequence comes from Glebionis coronaria, assembly GCA_025667525.1. Lineage (NCBI taxonomy): Eukaryota > Viridiplantae > Streptophyta > Magnoliopsida > Asterales > Asteraceae > Glebionis > Glebionis coronaria. The sequence goes on along the minus strand of CM046877.1, from coordinate 194,555,779 downwards.
CCCCACTTAAACAAGTCAAATACTTATGATACTACTCAGAGATATCACTTACTATATATAGAAAGACCTGTTAAAAGCCCATCAAAAGATTTCACTTCTAAAGTTCCCTGCCCGACACATCTTTGAACTACAAAAACCCGACTGATAGGTGTGTAAACACCCATCCTTTTTACCACTTAACTACAATAATAACCAAGCCAAAACGTGTATTTTATGTCGTAAATGTCGGAATTATGCGTGGTTTGTGTTTTTGTTGTGATTTAGGACGAAATTGTGAAAAGGGGAGAAAACACGGGCTTTCACGGGCGTTTATCGAAGAAAAAGACGAAAGACGAAGTCGAAAGATCAAGAGTGCAAAAAGAACGGAAGTCCAAGACCAATTCTGAAGATTTATCGAAGAAAAAGTCAAAAGACAGAAGTTTACTAAAAGCCAAAGAACTGAAGTCTAATTTATTGAAGAAATTGCAAGACGAGAGTAGAAATCCCGAGACAAAGTTGTTAAAGTCAAAGAATTAAGAAGACAAGGACTTAATCATGCAATTAAAGAAAGAAGAAAGAGGAGAGGAAGCTTCCTCTAAGCACCTCCCTAATCCTCCTATAAATAGGATCCATTTTCATTCCATTTGTTTTTGTTGGCTAAGTGTGACAGTTAGTCTTCCACCATTTTAATTACTTGTCATTAAATACATGTCATTTACTTAATTGTCAAATTTAAAAACTTGTCTTGCACCTTAAATTCATTTAATTTCAAGTAAGTTTCCTTTTAATTATTGTTAATCTTTACTTTTATTGTTCATCTCCTATCTACCTTTCTTATCAATCTTTAATCTTTATGTTTATTGTTCATGTTCATGTTATTGAGTTGTTATTGATTTAAGCAAGTGGGTTTTGATTATTCTGATTATTATTGTTAGTTTGATTGATTTGGATTGTTTGTATATGATTAGTAGATGTTTATTGATTAGTTTGATTTAATCTTTTGGTTGATTTTGATTAGTTTTGCTAGATTCGTAGCTTTTTGTATCCCTTCTTCTTCGCTACTGTTTCTGTTTCCCAGTATATTCCGAATCAAAGGTTTCAAGCAGGTTGTTCCGAATCAAGAAGGTTGTTTGTTGATTATTCCGGATCAGGGAGTTTATTCCGGATAAAGGAGTTAGTCTACAAATATTCCGAACCAAGCAACAACGTTCCGGATCAGCTGTTTGTTCCGAATCAAACATCTTCATTCGGAATATCATATATTCCGGATCAAGGGTTCATTCGGAACACTTGTATTCTGAATCAAAGTGTTTATCCGAAACATTCCGAATCAAGGATCTTCATTCGGAACATTCCGGATCAAAGTTATTTATTCGGAATAATTAGTATTCCGAATCAAGGGTTCATTCGAAACATTCCGAACGAAGGGTTTGAGGAATTATTCCGAGTGAAGCAGTATTCCGAATCAAGGGAGTTGATTCGGAATATTCCGAATCAAGTTGTTTATTCCGAATCAAGGTTTTGTCTCATTTATTCCGGATCAGTGAAGCATTATTCCGAGTGAAGGGTTTATTCCGGATAAGTGACATATTCCGGATGAATCAATATTCCGGATGAGCAATGAGTGTTTTATGTTGATTTATTCCGAACGAAGAAGAATTATTCCGGGTGAAGGTAACATTCCGAGCGAGTAATTATTCCGAGTGAGGTATTTTTAGTTTATTTTTAGTTTTAGTTTATTTTAATTTTTAAGCTTTACTTTTCCCACCTTTTTACTTAGTTGCACTTTAAGTTTACTTGCCTTAGATTTATTTTAAGCCTTGCATTAGTTTTAAATTTTAGTTGCGTTTTAAGTTTGCCTTTAGGATAGTTTTAAGTTTGCGTCATTTACTTTAATTTCTATTTACTTTTCGTCACGCTTTTAAATTCTTGTCATTTATTTTAAATTAGATTTAGATTTACTTTAAAGTCTCACACTTTTAAATTTGCTACAACGACACAACTATTTGTTTCCACCAAAGTACGACTGAGTCGCATAGTTAACCAGTTATCAATTCGATTAGACCACGACAAGAAAGAACTATAATTTTTATACGGGCAAAAGCCATGTATTAAATGGCACCGCTGCCGGCTCTTTTCGTAAAGATTAACGGTTTTCTGTGAGAGACGCATTGCTTTTTGGGATCCGTTCATTCGTGAGCGTTATTTTCTGGCTTAAAAATTTTCAAAAAACCATAAAAATTAAAAATTGTTAAAAAATCCATAAAAATTAAAAATTTTCAAAAATCCAAAAAGATTTTATTTTTATATTTAAAGTGTATATATTCTATTTGTGTTTGGTTTATTTTTCTTTTGTCTTTGCAGGTGTATGCGTACTAGATCTTCTACATATCAAGAGCCCGAGACTCGTGCAGATTTAGCTATGGCAGGTGTGAACAACAACAATAATCCACCGCACCTCAATAATAACAACAACAATGTTCTTCCACAGCCCGATCTTCGGACAATGGAGGAGCTTTGTGTTGATCCCAAACTTAGATCAATTAGCTTTGTGTATACGAGATTAGATCAAGTAATACACGTAGAGAAACCTTTGTATATGCTTTATGAATCTAAGTGTTATGCGGAATTTAACACTTAAACAAGAACACACAATGATGTAAACAAACTTTCACTTTGATTATCAATATCAAACTTGCTTACAATGAAAGATGTTTACGAACGAAAACATATATAAAACTTGTATTAAACATTAACCTAAAGGCCTTCTTTTATAGACATAAGAAGCCTTGTACAATAATCTACGTATCAACTATTCTAGGTAAAGATAAATATAGAAAATACATTGCTGTTCTTATCTTTACTAGAAGTATTCTAGAATATAATACACACGTAGAATATATCTTCCATCAGTGCTTGTCTTCAATGTGTCAACGCTTGACTTTAACTTGTCAACGCTTGAGCTGTCAGCGCTTGTTTTGTTCTTGTCAACGCTTGATTTGTTCTTGTCAGCGCTCAAGTGATCTGGCCTTAATTTATTCCCAACAATCCTCCCCTAAACTTGATATCCACTCTTATGATCAAGTTTCTGAATAAGCATTAAGGACTAGGAGGAGTCTTACAAACCTTCTCATATTGGTAATGAATAAATCTGATCAAATCTTTTGCCACGTCACTTGAATAATCTATTTCCAGCTGAGTGTCCTTCATCTTTTCCAAAATAGCCTTGGATATGAAATACTGAGCATCCACAAGTAGATACTCAGCAAACTTTGTAGAACTCAAATGATATACACCAGCAGCTGAATATAACCTCCATTGAAGACCACTGAGGTCATCTTCAAGATCCTTCCATATTGCAGGATCCTCATCTTTTGGTCCACACATTCTTTTGAATGTGGTCCAAAGTTTTATTCCATTAGCTGAAGTTGGTGCTTCAGCCTCATACTTGGTCTCCAGCAACCTCCAAAGGTCCACCAAGTCTTCTCTATCACAACTTGCAAACAAAGATATGAGAGTGGTAAAAGTGTGTACCTCCTTGCCAAATCTGCCAATCTTCCAGAATCCACATTCATCTTCTTCATAGCTCACAATTGGGTTCCTGGAATCTAATGGTAACACTTGCACCATATCTGAAGCTTCTAATGGGGAGAGCCTGAGGCTCTTTCTTATAACTGCTTCACTTGGATATAGTGGATCCATATCTTTTGGAAACTCAAATTTAATTCCTTTCTTCACTGGCCTGGGAATCATCATAGCTTTCTTGATTTCCATTTCTTCTGCAAGTTCCTCCTTTCTTTCATCTGAAAGAAGTCTGAGAGTGTTTGCTTCTTGCACTCTCACCCAAATGGGATAAGCCCTGTTTTCCAACTCATCAAATGTCAAAGCCTTCAACTTCTGATATGTCCATCCAACTCCATGACATCTGAGCAACATAAAGTAGAGCTCCCTTCTATCCCTTTTTAACTCTGAGAGAATATTGCTTGCCTTGTGTTTCAAAATTACCTTACAATCCTTCTGAACTCTAAGAAGAAGCTCCAAACCCCATATTTGATCTGAAATGGTCAAGTCTGGATTATCCATGCATCTTTCTTCTCAAGCATTGTACATTTGAACCACCTCTGGCATGTCAAAGTCAACCTGCAATTTCATTTCTCTCAGCTTCTCTTTGGCCAACTCATCTCCATACTCAAGCCTTTCAGGTTCTATAATCATTACACTTGAGTCTGAGCTAGCTCCATCACTTTCTTCTTCTGAAGTCACAACAAATGGTGACTTTTCCTTTTCATCTTGTTCCATCATTTGTGCAGCTAATCTTCTATCAAACTCAACTTGAGCTGCATCTTTTGAAACAATCTCTTCTACCATTTTACCCTTACCCTTATCTGATGGTGCAATGGTTGGTAAGGTAGATGGTAATACCTGAGTAGAAACTTCCTTGATGATAGATGATGACTGGGATACATCACCTTCATGTGTAGGTCTGTCAACGCCCAAATTTATCCTATCAGCGCCCAAAATACTTCTATCAGCGTCCAAATTTTCCTTGTCAACGCTCAAATATCTTCCCTCAGCGCCTTGTGTAACCTCTCTCAACATAGCTGTAAATGATAAATTTAAGTTGGTGGGAGAGACTAAGGACGTATCAAAACCTGGTTGTTTCTTCAAAGTTGTAAGGGCCTCAGCAACATCCATCGATTGACCATCCTGGCTGCCCTTATCACTCAGATTTATTTGATCTTCCTCCCCTTTGGAAGATTCCTCCATACCCCTCTTAGCACGATCACTTTCCAAAACAACAATCCTCTCCCTCAATTGCTTGAGTTCAAGGCCTTGTGAGCTGACAATTTGTACTAAGTCTGCATTTTGCTTTTGCAAGCTAATGCAGACTACCGTCAATTCCGTAAGAGTCATTGGTTCCAGTCTGCCCTCTTCTAAAATGGGGATTTGACCTCCCAAGTCAGATTCATTGGGCAAGGATGAGGACTTAATGATGGTGGGACTGCCTTGGCCAGCTTCTAAGCCAGAACCAATAGTCCCAGCCTCATCCAGGTCACCAGCCACACTTGTGGTGGTGGTTCTCTCTGCTTCATGGCTAGGACCACCAGAGGAGAACACTCCAGTAGTCCTTTGGCGTTTCATCAACCTATATTCAGGGGGTGTGGAAGATGGTGTGGAAGAATGGGTAGATGTGGGTTGGTTAAGGGGTGTTTGGGATTGTGAAGGTTGTGTGTCAACGTTGGAAATAGGCACATCAACGCCAACATTTAATGTATCAGCGTTGAAGGATTCAGAGTCAATTTGCATTTGTTCAGGTGAGGGTAAAGGTTCATGAATTGGTTCAAGTTGTGGTTGAGGGTCAATTTGAGGTTGGGGGTCTGGTTGGGGTTGTGCTGCTGCAATAACAGCAAGCATGGCTTGGGTTAAAGGTAAGTCTCTATGGGGTGGTGAATCCATCTTCATAAAAATAGCTTTCTTTTGCTCAGGGATCTTATAAAAATCATTGTGATCCCTTGAGCAGTAACCTTGATCATAAAAAACCATTTGCAGAAAACGGGGATAAGCTAAAGTCATTTTTGTCCCCTTGTTTTTACACATCCCCTCAAAAATCATTTTAGAATAGTTATATTTTTGCCCTGTTGCAATGCACACAATAGCACTTGCAATGGATCTATTGATCTCATTGTGTGCAATACATTTGGGACTCAAGTATTGAAAGAGGACATGTATGAGGTACTTCCAGGCTGGGGGAAATTCTTGCTTATGATACTTATTAAGAGTACCTTCATCAGGAAAAGGATATCCCAAAGCCCTAAGCCCTTGTTCTATTTCATTTATAGGAAGGGTGGCTATACCATCAGCATCATCAAGATGCAAGGCTTGGCGTACCAAGGCCTCAGTAACCACCCAAGATCTCCCATGAACAATAGAAGTCAATGTGGTCACTCCATTAACTGTTGAGGAACTAACAGTGTTCCAAAACTGCTTAATGTGTGTGACTGGAATGAGTGGTGCATGAGAAAGAGCATACCTTAATGGGGATGCGTTCAAATACGCCACCATTTGTGTGTATTGGGGAAACAAAGCATCATCAGCTTCAAGATAAGCAATCATGTTGTGTTGTGATCTGAACCCCAATTCCAATTCTGTTGGTTTAAACTTTGGTGCCATTGATGAAAGCTGATAATTTTAAGTGAAGAAGATGAAGTTGATAAGAGAAAAGTGTTAGACAAGAATTATAGATACCCTGTTTAAAATAGGAGCCAAATTTATAGGAGAAAAAGAATGCATGTGATTGGCCCAAAAATAGGCAAAGATTTTCAAAAATCAATCATGAAAATATTGAAAAAGCTATAAGTTATCTCATGCATTAAATGAAAGTAACAACTCCTAAAATTACGGCTTGAAAATATGTCAAAAAGTAACAACTGGGTAGGTCTCATTGAGTGTCAACGGTCAAAAATAACCTATCAACGCCCAACGGCTATAATCTTGTCAACGTTTGCCAATAGCCATGTCAGCGTCCAATTTGGTCACAACAACGCTTGGAAAATTCTTGTTAGCGTCCAAAAAATAAAAATATTTTAAAAAGTGAAAAATGACCTTAACAAGTAATTTATCCTAGAGAAGATAACCAAAAGCTGATAATTATTATAGGGCGGTAAGCACTGTCCAGTTATGCACACTTGCATAAGCAAGATAGACATAACAGTCCTCTAGTGTCCCTTGCTAACCAAAACTCTTAACAACCAAGTTACCTTATAAAATCCTTGTTACTCCCAGGTAAATCCCATATCAAAATCATTCCCAAGTCTCCCAACAGACCACAACCAATTCTAGGCCAAAAATGTCTTGGCAGCATGCAAAGTTGATATACTATGCATTTTACAGTGCCTCATGATTTAGTAAAACTAACTCATACTCACCTGTAGACACAATCTAGAATTGTGATAAGAGCATCATATGGATACCCAAACATCCTAAAGGTTCCTAAAACCTCCCCTTAAACTATGATACAAAAAGTTTGCTAAAATCATGTATGAACATAAAAATTTATGTCAAGATAGGAATGAAACATTCCAACCATCATCCATAAATAAAAACGTGTCCAAATGCTTCTCCATTGATCTATAAGCAACTCTGTATCCAATGGTATACTGCTAACACCATCTGCACATTTAGATCGAAAACCACAAAACTAACATTGTTGCTGACAGCGCCCCGATAACACATGACAGCGTTGAGGAAAGCTTTGTCAGCGTTAGACAAATATATTGCTGACAACGTTGCAAAAACACGTATCAGCGTTCAAGCAACCTTTGTCAGTGTTAGAAAAATATAGTGGAAAATCTAAATCATCAATAAGACCAATAATAATAATGCATCATCCTGTACATACTTTTATAAAAAGAATCCAAAACACATATTATGTGAGATTAACCATTCCAATACTTGTTACCAAGTATTGAAATCTCCCAGCATCAAAAGGTTTAGTTAATAAATTTGACACATTTTCCTCAGTGTCAACCCTATCTGGTTGTATTAAACCTTTCTCAAAGCAATCTCTTATAAAATGGTGTCTAATTTCTATGTGTTTAGTTTTAGAATGATGTACAAGATTCTTAATGATGCATAAAGTACTATTATTGTCAACATATATCTTAGTATGCATGAAATTATACCCATAGTCCAACAGCTGGTTCTGAATCCACAACACTTGACCACAACATGCAGCTGCAGCCACATACTCTGCTTCAGTTGTAGAATTAGCCACCACTGTTTGTTTCTTGCATTGCCAAGATATTAACCTACTCCCAAAAAACTGACATCCACCAGTTGTGGATTTCCTATCAAACTTATCACCTCCATAATCACTATCTGAATATGCAATCAGCTCCAATGGTGAATCCTTTGGGTACCACAAACCAAGACTAGGATAGCATCTTAGGTACCTAAAGATCCTCTTCACAGCATAAAGGTGACATTCTTTGGGAGTCACTTGATGGCGTGCACAAGCACACACAGCAAACATAATGTCAGGTCTGGAGGCAGTAAGATACATCAAGGATCCAATCATGGATCTATAGTGCCTGACATCAACATCTTTCCCATCTCCAATCTTTCCCCAAGGGTGTTCTCTATCCATAGGAGTAGTAGCCCTCTTTTCATGTGGAGAAAAACCAAACTTCTTCAAGATCTCAGCAACATATTTATCCTGGGAGATGAAGATACCATCCTCTTTCTGCTGAACTTGTAAACCAAGAAAGAAGTTCATCTCCCCCATAACACTCATCTTGAATTTGTCTGTCATAAGCTTGGAGAAATCCTCACTCATCTTTGGATCAGTAGACCCAAAAATGATATCATCAACATAGACCTGCACAAGCAACACATCTTTTCCTTTCTTCTTTGTAAATAGTGTCTGATCTATGGTGCCCCTCTTGAATCCATTGTCCACCAAATAGGTATACAAAGTACCATACCATGCTCTAGGGGCTTGATGAAGGCCATACATAGCCTTTTTGACTCTATACTCTTTATCTGGATGCTCTGGATCCTCAAAACCAGGAGGTTGCATTACATATACTTCCTCAACAATAGTGCCATAGAGAAAAGCACTCTTGACATCCATTTGATAGACTGTGAAGCCCATGCAGGAGGCATAAGCTAGAAAAATCCTAATAGCTTCAATCCTTGCAACTGGTGCAAAGACCTCCTCATAGTCTATCCCCTCCTCTTGTGTATAACCTTGAGCCACTAACCTTGCCTTGTTTCTGACCATAATACCTCTTTCATCTCTTTTGTTCCTGAGAACCCATCTTGTCCCTATAGGTCTGACATATCTAGGACAATCAACCAGCTCCCAAACATCCTGAATTGCAAATTGGTGAAGCTCATCCTGCATTGCTTCCACCCAACTTGGTTCTTTGAGAGCATCAAATATTTTCTTGGGTTCTTCTTGTGACAGAAAACATGCAAACAAACATGCTTGCACAAGAGGGGTATCAACCTTCTTGTGTATATTGGCAATAAACCCACCAAGACCTTGATGAGATCTTCTAGTCTGAACTGGAGTCATAATATCACCAATGATCTGAGATATGGGGTGATTCTTCATTGTGGAAGTGAGAACTCCTCCTTCAAAAGGTCTGGTGTCCTCAACCTCACGCTCCATGTTGCCAATATCTTCTTCATCAGACTCTATTTGATCAATGTGAACTTCTTCAAGAATATTGGAAGGTCCACCTTGTTCAAAACTGGAAGAGAAAAGATGCCCATAAGTGTTGTCAACGTCTGAATCTTGGTTGTCAGCGTCTGGGCTAGCAACGCTTGAAATGTTGTTGTCAACGTCTGAGCCATCAACGTCTGAATTGGTCTTGTCAGCGCTAGATTTGCCTTTGTCAGCGCCTGAATAACCATGCATGTTTGTATCTGGTGGTATTTGGAAACCACCATTATCTTGTCCAGCAGCAGTAGCAGTAGCAAAAGCATCTGTCCAAATGGGAATTGTGACATATTCTAATGTATGAGATGCCTTTTCTGCTTGTGATCCAACCTTCTCATGAACCTGTGTACCTGAAACATTAATAACTTGTTCCTCCACAACATTTGAAGTTACCTTCACAATGTCTGGATTAGTGACAGGCATATAATTTAAAGTTCTAGATAAGGGTTCCAAATCAAACAACCAATTAGGACCACTTTCAGGATCACTAGGTTTATTCTCTAAGAACCTAACATGTACTCTTTCAACTATACGTTTATCCTCTTTAAGATAAACACTATAACCCTTGCTCTGCACTGAATACCCCATGAAATAGCCCTCATCACCTTTTGCACTAAATTTCCCTAAGGCATCACTAGTATCTAACACTACTACATGACAACCAAAAGGTCTGAGAAAACCAATATTAGGTTTTCTTCCCCAAAGTAACTCATAAGGTGTTTTGTTCTGAATATTGTTAACCAATGCTCTATTTTGCACATAGCATGCTGTATTAACAGCCTCAGCCCAAAAGGCTATTGGAAAGTGAGCATCAGCCAACATTGTTCTGGCTGCTTCAATTAGGGTTCTATTTTTCCTCTCAGCAACCCAATTTTGTTGTGGGGTTCTAGCAATGCTAAATTGCCTAGTAATTCCTTTCCTGGCACAGAAATCATCTAGCTTCTTGTTCCTAAATTCTCCACCATTATCACTCCTAAGCATTTTAACCTCATTGCCAGACCTTTTCTCAATCTGAGTGATAAAATCAATAAGAACATCAGTTGTGTCACTCTTCATAGCTAGAAAGAATGTCCAAGTAAATCTAGAGAAGTCATCTGTGACAACAAAGCAATACGACTTACCATTCAAACTTTCTATATTTGTTGGACCAAAGAGGTCCATGTGAAGCATATGAAGAGGTCTGGAACTAGTATGCACCTGTTTGGACTTGAATGAGACCTTGTGCTGCTTGCCTTTAAGACATGCAACACAAGAGTGGTCATTGTGGAAGGCCTTCTCAGGCAAACCATCAACTAAACCAAGCCTCAGAAGTCTATTTATATTTTTAAAATTTATGTGCCCTAGTCTCCTGTGCCACAAATTACTCTCATCTACTGAGGCCTTAGCATAAAAACAAGACATATTGGTATTCATTTTAATCCCATTTAAATTCACATTATATATGTCCTTATGCCTAGGTGTTCTATACTCAATATATTTCTCATCAGGGATCTTAAAATCCTTGCTTAACACCAAACACTCAGTATCAGTAAAAAGAACTTTATTTTTTGTTATCACATACTTGTGATACACTAAACAGATTATAATCAAGTTCTTTTACCAGGAAGACGTTCTCAAAACGCATATTATTGGTGAGAAGGGTTCCTTTGCCTGTAATGGTACCATAACCACCTCCAAAGTATACCTTATCACCATCTTTAATAGGGGTGAAATTCGTCAGATAGTCTTCCTTCCCTGTCATGTGCCTTGAGCATCCACTATCCCAATATCCATAATCATTGATCTGTCTTTGAATGCCCTGCACATAAAGAAAACAAATTAGTTTTCTTTGGGAACCCAAGTCTCAAAAGACTTGGATTCATCTGGTTGTTCAATAAGAACAGACTTAGTTCTCACAACAACCCCATTCTCATCCTTTTTAGGATGAAATACCCAGTTAACCCCAATAGGTTTTGTAATGACCTTTGAAATGTAATTAAATCTATTGCAAGTCATTGAAATCCCATTATCATTAGGGTTTTGATCTTTCTTGGGTCTCCATGTTAAGCTTGAAGAAGCTTTAGATCCCTTACCTTGTGGCTGCAAGTATTTAGGTCTGGTCACGTTTCTGTCAGCGTTAGAATTTGTCCTGTCAACGCTGAAATTACCCTTGTCAGCGTTGAGCCTAGGGTTTGCTACAGAAACCCATTTCATATTTGACCAGGTGTTTGTCTTTTGAAATGGTCTTTGTCCATGAGTGTTAGACCTTCTAGAAAAGAATGGGGCAGGTCTAATCACTTGTGGACTTTGCTGCACACAAGGTTTGGGTCTGACAACGTTTGACTTTCTAACAACGTTGACTTTCTTCCTGTCAGCGCTGAAATTGTTCCTGTCAGCGCTGGCTTTGGGAGCGTTGACACACTTGTATGCCAAATGTGAAAAGCTACCACAAGTGTAACAGGCTTTCTTAGACACAACCTTAGGTCTAGAAGAGAAGAAGCCTGTTCCATGATTGCTAACTTGGCTCTTGGGTGACCTATTATTCCTATACATCTCTGCATATTTAATGGTAGGTCTTCTAACAGTGTTTGAGCCTAGGTCAACAGCTTTACCAGTGATTGGGTTAGTAACCTTAATGGGTGGTGATACATTGGGACTTTCACATAGCAAACCTCCCTTAACAAATAAAGTAGGGTTAGCTTTCTTCCACTCATTTAGGTCAGTCAATTTTTGTTGATACTCTTCCACTGGAGTGACAACTCTTGGTGGAGGAATGAATTCATCCTCTTGAAGCTCTGGTAAACCAGTCCAAGATAAGTCCCTTCGTTGGACACCATAGAAGTCACCAGCTGGTGGTGAAACCAGAGAGTAATCATTCATCCCAATCCCAGTCATGTCCTTAGGATCCCTTTGTTTAGCTACACAGTCTCCTAGGGTTTGGGTGGCTCTATCAAATCTTTGAATTTTGAGGTCAACATTATCTTTATTCTTAATGGCCTCATCTAACTTAGCCTGTAATTCACTATTAACCTTTTTCATGATGTTTCTAATATCCATACTACCCTCTAACTCATGTTTTAAGATATTGATCTTATCTTTTAAGTCAAATTCCATTTTCTTGTATTCAGAAACGGTTTTCTCAGTTTCAGTAAGAGCTAGTTGGTAATTAGACAATTTACATCTTTCAGTACTCATGTCATCTTTTAGTTTCAACACCTCTTTGTTAAGTCTTTCAGTATTTAACCTACAACCTTTGCTACAAAAAGCATCATCATATACCTCATTATCAGATGAAGAGGAGGAGTGTGCCATGAGAGCATATTCAACATGCTCTTCTTCTTCAATATCAGCAACCAAAGCTTTATCCTCTTCAACATTCTTAGCCAGATAGCTCCAATCCCATCCTGTACCATCAATTCCTTGAACTGCAACCATAGCTTTGGAATCCTGAGCTTTAACAACCTGACTTGAGGGTTATCCAACATCAGATCTTCTAGGAGATCTGCATTTCCTCATGAAGTGCCCCATACGATGACAGTTGTATCATTCAACTTTGGATTTATCAAATCCAGTTGTGTCTTTAGCATTGAAGGTCATCTTCTTTTTAAACCTTCTGTTCCACCTATTTGCTCTTATACTAGCAAGAGCCATGTTCCACTTGATGTCCATCTCTTCCAAGTGCTCATCACTTATCTGCTCAAGGTCCTCATATGTAATCACTGAACCATTGGGCAAAGAAGCAATGTAAGCACAAACAGTATCCAAATCCAAACCAGCAGGTTTAACTCTTGGGGAGTCATTCTTGAATGTGTCAGCGTCTGAAAAGGAGACGTTGACAGGACTTGTTCCAGCGCTGACATATGATGATCCAGTAACTGGATGCATATAAGAGTCCTTCTGATTGAATTGACCTTCACTATGAGAGAAGAAGGCCATGTTGCTGGTGGTAGATTTGCTTCCATGCTCTGAAAGAGTTTCATCTTCCAACAGTCTTAGTTTGTTGTAGATGTCATCAAACGAGGAGCTCTTGTAAGTATTGTTGGCAAGAATAGATCTTACCTCAATCTTCCATGCCTCACCAAGACTTTTAAGAAAGGTAGCATTGGTGTCAACATCACCAACTTGTGTCCCCATGAAGGACAACTTACTTGTGATGTCAAGCAATCTGCTTCTCACACTACTCAGTTTCTCATTGGGTTGAGCTTTGAAGACAGCATAATCATGCAGAAGTTGCTTTTTCTTTTCTTCCTAAGTGTCTGCATTTCCACCATATGCAACTTCAAGAGCTTCCCAAAGATCCTTAGCAGATTCATAGCCTCTATATTTATGCTGGTTTTCTTGTCCCAAAGAGACTTTCAGAATATTTAGGGCTTTCATGTCAACCCTTTTCTTTGCAATATCATCAGCAGCTACAGCTCTACCATCTCCAGGTTTTTCTTTCTTATCCTCTTCAGGGCATCCTTCAACAGCTGTTCTTTGACTAATGGCATCAAGAATCTTTTGAGCCTTATTGAATGTGTTTCCATATTCAATAATCTCCCAGAGTGTGTAGTCATAGATCTCCAGATATTGTTCAAAGTTGAACTTCCATTAATCAAAGTTGGTTGCATCAAGCATGGGAATCTTGATGTTTGGTAAGGCTGAGGAGGAGGAGGTTATTGCTTCAAACATGATGTTGTTAGGGTTTCTGAGAAAATTAGGGTTTTGGTGTTTTTAGGGTTCTGGTGTTCTTTAAAGATCAAAAGTTCCTCAACATGCTCTGATACCACTTGTTGATCCCAAACTTAGATCGATTAGCTTTGTGTATACGAGATTAGATCAAGTAATACACGTAGAGAAACCTTTGTATATGCTTTATGAATCTAAGTGTTATGCGGAATTTAACACTTAAACAAGAACACACAATGATGTAAACAAACTTTCACTTTGATTATCAATATCAAACTTGCTTACAATGAAAGATGTTTACGAACGAAAACTTATATAAAACTTATATTAAACATTAACCTAAAGGCCTTCTTTTATAGACATAAGAAGCCTTGTACAATAATCTACGTATCAACTATTCTAGGTAAAGATAAATATAGAAAATACATTGTTGTTCTTATCTTTACTAGAAGTATTCTAGAATATAATACACGCGTAGAATATATCTTCCATCAGTACTTGTCTTCAATGTGTCAACGCTTGACTTTAACTTGTCAACGCTTGAGCTATCAGCGCTTGTTTTGTTCTTGTCAACGCTTGATTTGTTCTTGTCAGCGCTCAAGTGATCTGGCCTTAATTTATTCCCAACACTTTGTCAACCCACAATGTTTGGACGAGGAGGACCGATTGCGCCGATGCAAATCACGGCTCCGGAGTTTTCGTTGAAGCATCACATGATCCAACAAGTGTAAACTAATCCTTTTCGAGGAATGCCTGATGATGATGCCAAAAAACACCTCGACAAATTCATTACAATCACTCAAAGCATGAAGTTTCCCGGTGCTACAATGGATGTTCTTCGCCTTCAACTCTTTCCACATACTTTATCACACCACGCCGAGAAATGGTTTGATCGTCTCCCGAAGAATTCAATTCATACTTGGGATGACATGACTCAACGCTTTTTGTCGCGCTACTTTCCACCATCCATGGTCACGAGCCTTCGAAATCATATCAACGGTTTCATGCAAGAACCCGATGAATCTCTCTTTGATGCTTGGGAAAGATATAATGTTTTGATCGATCGATGTCCAAACCACAACATGCTCCCCGTGACCTTAATTGATACTTTCTACAACGGTTTGACTTTTCGTGATCGTGATACGATTAATGCAGCCGCCGGTGGCACATTTATGAAAAGGAGACCCGAGGAGTGTAGAGAACTTATTGAGAACATGACTACTCATCACAAAAACTGGGATTCCTCCGCTTCTTCAAGGAACAACCTGAGAGTCAATGTTTCTTCTACTTCAACAAACCCCGATATGACCGAATTCACCCGCATGATGGCCGAAATGAACAAAAATATCTTGCTTCTCGCTACAAACCAACAACAAGTTAAAGCGGTAGCAAATCCTTGTGAGACATGTGGTGGTCCTCACTCATACACTGATTGTCCTTCTACTCAAGGAAATCTGGAAAACGTGTATGCAGCTTATGGTAATTATTCACCGGAAAATTACCAAGACCGACCTCAAGGGGATAGAAATTTGCTAAGTTACCGGTCAAACAACTACCTTTCACCTGGTTTTTCTCCTCAAAACCAAAATCCCAACAACAATTACACTAGAAGCAACCAAATCCCACCTAGAGCTTCTAATCCTTATCACCCACCCGCTCAACAAGCCCCACCCATCAATCAAGATGTTGAAGCTTTGATGAGAACCCAAGGCGAGCAAATTAAGAATCTGCAAAGCCAAATTATCAATTTGAAAGGGGATATCACTAAGCAAGGGAATGCCATTAGATCTGAGCTTCGAGATAATATACAATCCTCCTTCAGCAATCAAACGAATGATTTGAAGAATATGCTGGCTAGTTTCTTGCCCACCACTCAACCCTCTACTTCGAGTTCTCTACCTTCAAACACCGTCACCAACCCGCGATCGAATTTGAGTGCTATTACTACCCGTAGTGGAGTTACTTTAGTAGGACCACCTATCCCGCCCCCCATCATCTACACCTCCTCCACCACCATTTATCCCTACTCCTCCCACACCTAGTATGAGTACACCATTACCGTCTCTGCCTCGTCGTGACGAAGTACCCAAGAAGAACCCTTCAACATCTCAACCTTCACCAACTATACCTTCACCTTCTACACCTCCACCACCCAACCCCAGCATTCCTTACCCTTCTCGACTCAACAAAGCTCGAATTTTGACAAAGAATGACCTTCAAGTCGCTAACTTTTTGGAAAAGATTGTCGGTATGAAAATCACCTTTACCCTTGTTGAAGCTCTTGCCCAAATGCCACAATTTGTCAAGATGTTTAAGGAATTGCTTAATAAGAAGGAGAAGATGGCCGAGTTTGTTAATACTCGATTGAATGAAAATTGTTCTGTCGTCCTTCTTAAATAACTTCCGGAGAAACTTGGAGATCCCGGTCGTTTTGTGCTACCTTGTACTTTTAACCAAACCGAAAAATTTACTGCCTTAGCCGATCTCGGGGCAAGTATTAATTTGATGCCTTTAAGTGTTTGGAAAAAGTTATCATTGCCCGACCTTACACCCACCAAAATGACTCTTGAGCTAGCCAATCGTACTCTCGCGTACCCCGTTGGTATTGCCGAAGATGTGTTCATTAAAGTTGGCACATTCACTTTTCCGGTTGACTTCGTCGTTGTTGATTATGAAATGGACCCTCGTATTCCGTTAATACTTGGTCGCCCATTTTTGAGAACCGGTAGATCTTTAATAGATGTGGATAAAAGTGAGCTCATCTTAAGAGTCGGGGATGATGCACAAGTTTTTGAAATGGGGAAGCTTACAAGCAAATCCTTTGGAAGAGAATCAACGAATATGATTAATGTGCTTGATGATTTTGTCGTCTACAACAATCCTCTATTCGATTCTTGCATTGATAATCCACTTTTTCAAGATGATGTGGATGATTCTCTCTCCAATTTGGAACCTTCACCCATATATGATTCTCCACCGATCTTTGATGCTTATGATGATTATTCTAGCTTCGATGGAGATGATTATGATGACTTTACTTCCGAGTATCCCGACATGCCCACTTACGATGATTTTGATGAGGCCGATACTCTTTCGAGTGATTCTTCACATGATGAAGATCCTCTGCCATCCATGCTTAATCCTACTTGGGATGACTACTCATTTGAGGAAGACTTATCTACTTTTCTTAATACATACTTCCCTCATGAGAGTGATGCACCTCCTTTGGACTTTGATGATTATGGTCTTGATCCTACTTTGGATTTGAAGAAAATTCTTTCAAAGGAGAAGCAACCGGACGACACCAACATCCGCAGCACGTATGATTTGACACCTCTTTGTCCACCTTCTGAGGACGAGGTTGTGCATTTTTTTAGCGGATCTTCTTCAAATTCTGCTGAGCCTGAGTGCTATTTTCCCCTAAAGGAAAAGGTGTTCGACCCCGGTATCGATATTCTTCAGCCATCTCAGTATCCATCTGATGAAATAAAAGGAAAAATCTTTGGAACTTATGGAAATCTGCTTGCACCTCTTCACCCTTGCTTCCACCGTGCTCCATCTTTGCTTAAGGGAACCTTGCCTATTCTTCTTTGGCTTGCCTTGTTCGCCTTAAGCTTGTGCTATTTGATGGACAAAAACTATGTATTTGATCCCGGTGGATATGTTTCATGCTTCTTCCTATGATAATCAAGGTCGAGTCAGGCTCACGACTCGGTGAACAAAAATCAAGCGCTTCTTGGAGGCAACCCATGTATCTATCTTTTAGCTATCTATATCCTAAGTGTAGGGGAGACCCGTTGGTGTTTGCTATTTCCTCTTTTCTCATATTTAGGGATTCGAGCGCTCAATGATCCACTCTTGATGATTTTTGACGACCCGTGATTCCGTGTTTCCGTCTTCCCGGTTCTATCCTAAACTCTTTTCGTTCACTATTTTATATTTCTCAATATTAAAATAGGAATCTCGTTAGTTGTCTTTTCCTTAGCAAGATTTAAACAAAGTGCACAATGTCCTAAGTGTAGGGGAGTTTACTCCCACATGCTTAAACATTGAGGACAATGTTTATATTAAGTGTAGGGGGGACTTCTATCGAAGTTAAGTGGCCTCTTCCTTGTATTTGTCCTCATTTTAACCGGAAAATCAATTTTTCGACATTTTTCAAAATTTTTGATCTATTTTGGCCTATTAGTTTTTCCCTTTGTATAGTTATTTTCTTTCTTTACTAGAATAAATTTTCACAAAGTGGTTTTAAATTTCTAACGTTGTGAATCTTTTGACTCAACCCGAGTTTACTTATCTAAGTTTACTCTAGCTAGTATCCTTAACGTGTTTAAGTCAAGTTTTGCTAGGCTTTTATATAGGGAGCTTTAAAACGCGAAAGTCTTAACTCTCACGGGTTAAGAATAAGAACTTTTCGCAAGTTCCTATAATTGATCCTAGAGAGTCGTTTATCAAGGGAACTTTAAAATGCGATTTCTAAACTTGAAAAAGTCTAAGAGTTTGCAAGATCCTATAGATGACTCGAAAACCCAAAACTTTGATTTAATAGGCTAAGCATCCACGAGTCTCATTCCTTGAGATTTTAAACTGTGGAGAACGAGAGATGATAGAGTCAATTATAAGTTTGGTATTCTTTCGTGAATTTATGTGAGTTAATTATAAGCCTATTCTCCCATCGCTTGCTAATAAGTTTATCTACAATAAATAAGGTTGTACGATTTGAAAAGTTACTTAGCTTCTAGCCCAAGATCGTTTAAAAGTCGCTCGGTAATGATTAGAGTTCATAGCCAAGGCATAACTTATTGAAGCGGGATGCGAAGATTGGCGAGTCCAAAAAGGTCCTAACAAGACATGAGGGCTACATTTTGTTGCTAAAGATCCAAAAGTGATGTGAAGAATCATTTATCAAAGATCAATATGAAGGATCAAGACACACGACGAAAAGCAAGTACTCCCGTAAAGATCATGGAGAAGTCTATCCAAAAAGGCCCTGACAAGGTATGAGGATAAATAAATCCAAGTCTAAAAAGGAGGCGGATCGTTGTATATCAAAATCCCAAATAAATATTGGAGAAAAATGAAGAATTCATGGTCAAAGTATGAATAATCTCTCAAAACTTCAAGTGAAGAAATTCCTATTATAAAGAGAAGGCCATTATTTCATGAACGTCTCTCAAGATTTGAAGTATGAAGTCGCTGCCAAATATCGGTCCGAGAAAGGTCTCAAATCGCGAAGCGAGTTATGCGAAGATATGAACTTTTTGAGGTCCCGAGAAGCAGTTTTAAAAGATTTTGTCCTTTAGCTAACTATTGATTAAATCGTCCCACTTTACTTTCAGCCCTAATAAACTATCGAAATAAGTCAACGATGCATCCTTGTGATCATTCAAGACAACAATAAAATATAAGAGATACACCTAGGAATAAGGGAGTCTAAGTAAATAATTGGCCCACATGAGTTCGTGTTAGTTTGCTAACTTATAATAACAATGATCTCATTTTTAAGCTTAGTTTGGAGAAAGTGAAAACTTGAGGATGATGATTATTCATGACATTTTCAAAACCCTAAGGTATGTTTTTGATTTCTTTACTTACTTTGAATGTTCATAATTTTCTATCTCTTTAATAAAGGCCAATGTGGATTGATTGTGATGAAAAGTGTAAACGTGCTTTGTAACTAATGCATTGCATGAGGACATTGCAATGGTCAAGTGTAGGGGATTTGATAGGTGTGTAAACACCCATCCTTTTTACCACTTAACTACAATAATAACCAAGCCAAAACGTGTATTTTATGTCGTAAATGTCGGAATTATGCGTGGTTTGTGTTTTTGTTGTGATTTAGGACGAAATTGTGAAAAGGGGAGAAAACACGGGCTTTCACGGGCGTTTATTGAAGAAAAAGACGAAAGACGAAGTCGAAAGATCAAGAGTGCAAAAAGAACGGAAGTCCAAGACCAATTCTGAAGATTTATCGAAGAAAAAGTCAAAAGACAGAAGTTTAGTAAAAGCCGAAGAACTCAAGTCTAATTTATTGAAGAAATTGCAAGACGAGAGTAGAAATCCCGAGACAAAGTCGTTAAAGTCAAAGAATTAAGAAGACAAGGACTTAATCATGCAATTAAAGAAAGAAGAAAGAGGAGAGGAAGCTTCCTCTAAGCACCTCCCTAATCCTCCTATAAATAGGATCCATTTTCATTCCATTTGTTTTTGTTGGCTAAGTGTGACAATTAGTCTTCCACCATTTTAATTACTTGTCATTTAAATACATGTAATTTACTTAATTGTCAAATTTAAATACTTGTCTTGACCTTAAATTCATTTAATTTCAAGTAATTTTCCTTTTAATTATTGTTAATCTTTACTTTTATTGTTCATCTCCTATCTACCTTTCTTGTCAATCTTTAATCTTTATGTTTATTGTTCATGTTCATGTTATTGAGTATTTATTGATTTAAGCAAGTGGGTTTTGATTATTTTGATTATTATTGTTAGTTTGATTGATTTGGATTGTTTGTTTATGATTAGTAGATGTTTATTGATTAGTTTGATTTAATCTTTTGGTTGATTTTGATTAGTTTTGATAGATTCGTAGCTTTTTGTATCCCTTGTTCTTCGCTACTGTTTCTGTTTCCCAGGTATATTCCGAATCAAAGGTTTCAAGCAGGTTGTTCCGAATCAAGAAGGTTGTTTGTTGATTATTCCGGATCAGGGAGTTTATTCCGGATAAAGGAGTTAGTCTACAAATATTCCGAACCAAGCAAAAACATTCCGGATCAGCTGTTTGTTCCGAATCAAACATCTTCATTCGGAATATCATATATTCCGGATCAAGGGTTCATTCTGAACACTTGTATTCTGAATCAAAGTGTTTATCCGAAACATTCCGAATCAAGGATCTTCATTCGGAACATTCCGGATCAAAGTTGTTTATTCGGAATAATTAGTATTCCGAATCAAGGGTTCATTCGAAACATTCCGAACGAAGGGTTTGAGGAATTATTCCGAGTGAAGCAGTATTCCGAATCAAGGTAGTTGATTCGGAATATTCCGAATCAAGCTGTTTATTCCGAATCAAGGTTTTGTCTCATTTATTCCGGATAAGCGAAGCATTATTCCGAGTGAAGGGTTTATTCCGGATAAGTGACATATTCCGGATGAGCCAATTGTTCCGAATGAGTGTTTTATGTTGATTTATTCCGAACGAAGAAGAATTATTCCGGGTGAAGGTGACATTCCGAGCGAGTACTTATTCCGAGTGAGGTATTATTAGTTTATTTTAAGTTTTAGTTTATTTTAATTTTTAAGCTTTACTTTTCCCGCCTTTTTACTTAGTTGCACTTTAAGTTTACTTGCCTTAGATTTATTTTAAGCCTTGCCTTAGTTTTAAATTTTAGTTGCGTTTTAAGTTTGCCTTTAGGATA
Source organism: Glebionis coronaria (assembly GCA_025667525.1). Classification (NCBI taxonomy): domain Eukaryota; kingdom Viridiplantae; phylum Streptophyta; class Magnoliopsida; order Asterales; family Asteraceae; genus Glebionis; species Glebionis coronaria. Next base: position 194,534,503 of record CM046877.1, on the reverse strand, counting down.
GTTTTAAGTTTGCGTCATTTACTTTAATTGCTGTTTACTTTTCGTCACGCTTTTAAATTCTTGTCATTTATTTTAAATTAGATTTAGATTTACTTTAAAGTCTCGCACTTTTAAATTTAGTACAACGACACAACTATTTGTTTCCACCAAAGAACGACTGAGTCACATAGTTAACTAGTTATCAATTCGATTAGACCACGACAACAAAGAACTATAATTTTTATACGGGCAAAAGCCATGTATCACGGACAGTTTTACGTCACCGACTCATACAACCATTTTGACCATTCTAAACAATCCCGTTTACAAATCCGACACTTGAGTTTGAAAATAGTCTCAAAACTCTAAGTTTAGAACCTAACATCAGACCTTGACCCTTTTTATAACTCATTCTATAGTCTCCGAGATTCGATCCAAATATCGACAACAACTTCGGATTGTGTCGATACTCGTCTCCCGGTACACGAATAAACAAATCATCATAACTTCTCGCTCGTTTGGAGCTAGAAGCTCTACTTTATATCAAATCTAAGCTAACGAAATTCTCTACAACACTATCCAATTAGTTTATTCTTTTTCAGACAGTAAGGTACCAAAAACTGGTCTTGAACCTACTCATCTAAAATACCTTCTAAAATCTCCCACCAAATCATATTTTTGATCAATTCCAACCATTTTTCTCATCATCCTACACCCCTAGTATCATCTTAAACAAATAAACTAACCCATAACACCCTCGAATGATCATCCAAAAATTTATCCACTCAAAAATTCAAACATGCAATACTTAAAATATGTATATAATAATACTAAAAACAACTATATAACAAGAAAATAAATCAAACCACATTGGATCATCATCAAAATTTGAAAGTTGTTGCATGTTGTAAATTTTTACATCAAAATGATCACCATCAAATTACCTAGATGGGATATCAACTTGTTTTCATGGATTCAAAGTCAAAAATCAAATCCATGGTGATTTTAGTTGAGGTAAGGGACGGCAAAACCAAAGAAAGAAAGAGAGAGATGGTTTTTTTTATTTAAAATGATTTTTAGATAGTGGAAAATCATTATATAGTAGTGGTGGAGGGGTAGATTTTGCCAGTTTGTGATAGTTTTGGTCCAAATGCAATTAAATAGTTGTAAGGGTAGAAAATGTAAATTGTCAATTTTGAAAATATTTACGAGGCTCGGGTTTCGTAAAATTACTTTTCAAAAGTTAAAACACACTCAAAATATGATAATAATATGATCCCGGTACGACTTAATACACAATTAAAATAAAAACGTCAAAAATATAAACATTGAGACAACAAATACTAAAACACAAAATCTCGGGCATCCGTCGATATCGTGATCACTAATAATCCTCGCAATTACTGAAAAGGTAAAAATAAGACTTCCAACGTCGGTTTTAAATAAAACCATCAATCGTCATATCATTCAAACTCATAAAAAATTTCAAAATTATTCGTAAAATAATATTAAATAAGATTAAATAATGATTGCGGGTTCGGGTTATCACATCCTACCCTCCTAAAAGAGAGCGACGTCCACGGCGCTCGGCCCCTCTTATACTCACATTCCATACCTCTAGAAAAAAAGAGAACTCTTTTCCTTAAAGAAATCCTCATGCTTCCTTTACAATTTCAGATTCCACTTCTAGAATTCTTGTATCTTCACAATATAATTCTTACTATGCTTCAACCTCTTAAGAACTCTTCACAGTTCTCGTCTATGAAATGCAACTTATCTTCAAGTTGAATTCTTTCCTTGTTGTTCCCAAAACAAATTTCACCCTTCATAACGACACCTTATGCATAACCACGTTTCCCAATTTCAAACCCCATCGATTTCTTCGAATGCCAACATAACTCTTCTGATGACTCCTTGTTACAAATTAATGATCCTTAACCCATACAATCTTATCAATATTGCCAATATCACTTCTAGTTCAGTCATTCGATTCCACCTACATTTATACAATACACCGAAAACCTAACTTACGTCCATACCTCACGATCTTTAACCTTCACAATTTGAAGTTATTTACGTACCATCAATAGTACAACCTCATTACTAGCATGATAATCATCACCATATAAAAATTCCAACAATTCCTATGTCAATCACACACGCACAAGTATACCGTTTGATGTTCGAATCGTTCTTTCACTCTGTCCATCGTTCTCTGTATAACACACAGTACTCAAATCAACTTTCACCTTTACCCAAACCAAAACGTATCGATTACTTGACTTGTGAGATTCCTTCATCACTAAGTCTCATTCTCTCAACTCAGGTATGTTAGGAGTGCTCAATATACCATGTCTAACTTGACTTTACAATAAAATCCTTTCCATAAGTTTGACAAAATGTTGAAATCACTTACCTGGGCATCCTTCTCAAATCAGACCACTAACTTAAAATTTCAATATCCTTTCTATCAAGTCCACACTTCTTGTCATTACCAAAACTCAAACCTTAGAAGCTTTTTTTCTTTTTCTTCTTGATAAGTGCATTAGTTACCACATTCGCCTATCCCGGATGGTAGCGAATCTCGTAGTCATAATCACTCATAGTCATAACCATCAACATACTCAAGTACTCAAAATATATAACTGGTAATCCTTTACTCATTTCCTTTATCTTCCCAGGAAATTAATTATGAAGCAAACTCTTATGATCCTTGATTACTACATACTTGATTCCATACATATAACATTTCTACCATCTCAAAACAAACACCACAACTACATAACCCTTATGAGATGCATCACAACAAACTATAAACTATAAATACTTCAGATCCTTTCAACAATGACAACATCGGTGCAAAACACAACCTACCCTTTAGTGTCCAGAATACAGCTTTCCCATCGGATAAGGATCAGATCTCGAAACTTAAAATTTAGATGTATAAGTGGGACTCACACATCCCATTCTTCTTAGTCAACTTAATCAATGGTTCAACAATCAGTGAAAACCTTTCGATAAACCTCCGATTATTCCCAGCTTAGACCAAGGAATTAACATATTTCTGTCGGCGTCGTTGGTACCGACCAATCCTTAATCGTTTCAGTCTTGGCAAGATCTTCATGAATACCTTTGTTATCAATCAACTGCCTTAGATAATGCAAATATTTAAACCAACATTCACACCTAGTGAACTTTACATACAGTTTCTCTTTTTCCAACCATCCTAAAAATTATCCTCATATGCTACTTATGTTCCTCCTTTCCTTTTTGGAATAAAATAGAATATCGTCAGTAGATATAATGACTAACTTATCCTAGTACAACTTACATACATGATTCACCAAGTTCATGAATATGGCAGACGCGTTCGTCAATTTCAAAACCATCACTTGAAACTTATAGTAACCACATCAAGTACGAAAAAAACTATAGGAATATCTTCCTTCCTAACTCTCAGTTAATGATAACCAGAACTCAAAGCGATATTTGAGTACACACTGGATCCAGACAACTGGTCAAATGACTCAATCCTCGGCAGTGGATACCAATTCTTGACTGTCCATTTCTTAAGCTCTCGATAATCAATACACATCCGAAACAATCCATCCTTCTTTGACAAACAACACAAGCGATCATCATTGTAACGAAACTTAATCTGATACATCCCTTATCCATCACTTCTCGCAGTTGACCGAATAACTCATTCTACTCTGACGGTGCCAAATGATAAGGCATACAAATACTACTCAACAAAACACATAAGTACTACACAACGAAACGCAGAAGCACTACACCTATCGCTTAAAACACTCAATCGAAATGAATCCCTCTTCACAAGACGGCAGCAATTCTACATAACTTCAGGAAAACTTCCGAATACTCTCGAGTCATTAATAGATCTCCCCACTTCTCCTCAACTACCCTATCACTAATTACCTGAGCTAGAAATACATCACATCCCTTTTCCACATACTTCCTTATTTCTAAAAAAGACACACTTCCCAAATGGATAGTTCACTCATCACCTTTCACAGTCAATACTCAGCTTCTCAGCAAAATCTAAACCAACAGCTATCAATTTATGGTGAAGATTGGTTCAATCTCAAGCATCAGCACTACGCACAACTAACCCATTCATACCCAAAAATCTACATCGAAAGATTCCAACTCTTTGAGCATCAAGTCGATACTAAACACCTACCTTCCTAAATTCAAGGAACACACTCTTAGTATAGAACTAATACTAGCAACCTTTCCATCGGTTAACTCCACATCATAGTTAATTGTCAATCTTACTAATTCTCCATTGATAAAACAACTGAATCTTTACAAATCTATAGTTTCTATCTGATCTGACATCAAAAAACACACTAATATAAATAACATCAAATAGGAATATACCATTTACAACATTCAGACCTTAAGGTTTGTCAGCATCAATCAAAAGTAAACTGGAGCGACAACATTCCTATCTTGTTAATTTCCTTTCCTTGGACAATTCCCTTGCTTGTGTCCTTTCTCGCCACATCTAAATCATATCACTACTCCAGGGTACTAATTCTAGTGACTAATCCTCTTGTCCTACACTTAGCAGCTTTATGACCAGGTTTTCCTAACACTAGTTGCGAATGTGGAAAATTGCCTACTTGGTATAGAGTACAACAAACACACTTGAGATTTATTTTGTTATTTCCAGACACAATGGCAGTACGAAATTCCTCATTCCTTCCATAGTTTAAATACTGGTTTCGGTTCGGTCTTTAGTTATTGTTATTACTATGATCCCCACAATTCTGACCTCGATTCTGGTTGGACTGAGCTGATTCCCACTTTCTCTTATTGTTTTCAACAATTCTATCTTTCCTATCTTGCACTTTTACTTCCATTAAATCATGCGCCATCTGAATAGCTTCATCGAAAGATTTAGGTTTTGAAGAAATAGTCTCATCCTTGATATTACTAGACAATCCTCTAATGTACTGCTTCCTTGCCTTACAGTCATTCACAAAAGTATCAGGACATAGCAAATATAGCTCAGAAAATTTCCAAGTAAGCAGAAATAACATCGTTCCTTAGCACGAAGTGCCTCAATTCAGATACCAACTGTCCTAGTTTCTCCTCAGGGCAAAACGTAGCAGTCAATAGTCCTTTAGTTACAGTCCATATCCTACCATTAGCCACAACCAATCCTAAAGTAGTCACTTGGTTGTTCCACCATCTTAGTGTACCATTCTGAAATATAGCAGCAGCAATCTCAGAAGTACTATCTTTCTTATCAATCCACCTATGCAATTCTAATGCACCACTAATACCACAAAACTGCGTAGAACCACACTTCTAAAAACTAACATATATATAGATGCTCTTGAAACTTGCAGAACAACAGCAACACTATCATCTGGATCAGCAGCATCATCATTATTCTCAACAACATCATAATTATTCTCAGCAGCATCATCATTATTCTCTAGCAGCATCAACTGCAGCACCATTATCTCCAGCACAACTAACTCCAGCATCTTGATTCCTTGCAGCACGATCAGCTTCATGTGCTCTAGCGACAGCTCACTCAATCATGGTGTTAACAGTAGCAGTTGTTAGCTTTGGCGACATATTTCAATAAACTTAGTCACGTATCGATCTACTAATGACAGAAATATGCTTCCCTTACTCCTTCTTCCATCATCACAGAAGAAAGAAACATGATAAGTATACATATCAAGATAAAAGAAGAATTCTTTATCAGGACATCTCATGGATACTACATGCACAAACAACACAAACTACAATGGTTCATCAACCAAAACTCAAAAGAGTTAATAAAGACACAACATAGATCATGAGGGTAATTCAGATTGTGTTGAGGATTCAACAAGATAGTGGCAATGTCTATCACTACAATCATTTATCGAACAAACTTAAAAGATAATAAGTTCCATCGCAATGCTACGACACAAGGTTTAAATAAGTTCGATCACAAAAAGAAAATAAGATACAAAGAAATCCATCACACGATTAGTTCCTTAGACACCAGCTCCTTATCCTTCTTATCATTGTTGTCAGCTTCATCACAGTCGTCTAGTTCCCTTTTCGCACTTCAAAATCGAATCCCTAACATGATGGAAGCTTGCTCTCAAAATCCAAATACTCTCTCCTACACGGCAGATTAATCACCATGCACATCTCAGTACGACTTTCAACATTCCTAAACTTCCAAGCTTGACTCAGAAATGATCTCACATGAGACTCCCACTCACTCATCCTTTCAAAATTACCTACTTCTCTTTAAACCTTTTAATTCAAACATACCAATTCATCACAATCGAACTAAGACTAGCAATCTCATCCATCTTCCAAGTCCTAACAACTCAATTCTCCACAATACCAAATTTAACCTTTAAAACAACTTTTCTTTCACATTTACCATCTAATCACACCCGTTTTCAACCACATATCTATCATACATCAACTAATCAAACATCCTCATACCCGATATAAGTCGCAAGAAATCAGTTGTAAAATCGTTAAACATCTAGTCTACTATCCTAGACCCTCGGCAGTATATAAGGTCATTATTTAAAATTATATACATATGCATTACATAAAGAAAATTACGATAACAAGTACTCAACGTACTTTCAACAACATCAATACATCATCAATACATCATTATATATCATCATAGTATTTACTTAATAAATACTTTAAAAATCATTTAAATTTTAAGGGATACATCTAACTATAAAACAACACAAAACAAATAATCTTACCGGAGCCTTGCGGAGAAGTTGCGTGCTTTTGTAAAATATTTTCGATACCAAAGTTATGTTAGACTACATTAAAACCCGTAGGTATAACTTTATTATTAACCTTAATATATAGGAGGAGATTACATGAAACCCTAACAGGCCATATACCCACAAACCGACAATATTAGTTGATAAATAGGCCCAAGCCCGATTTGTGGGTATCAGGCCTGTTAGGGTTTCATGTAATCTCCTCCTATATATTAAGGTTAATAATAAAGTTATACCTACGGGTTTCAATGTAGTCTAACAAGTTATAGTTTAGGACATTTTTCAAAATCGACCTAATTCGCTATAACTAAAAAGCTCTGATTACCAATCTTTAACACCCCCAAATTACATTGCGCAACGGAAATACACATTTGGGTGCTAAACTCAAACATCATTGCACAAAACACTTTAAACGATCTCAAAATCATACATTTGAAATATAAAAGAATATAATTTAACCATTGTCTAAAACCTTCAATCCCAAGTAGAACAATTTTAGAAATATCAAAGTAACATTTAGGTCCCCCAAAGATTTTATCCAATCAACAAACAATTTACCAAAGTACATGACCGTACATTATTATTTTTATGACAAAAGGGAAAGAAATCTGTTTTAGACCAATCACCACAAAAGCAATCCGCAATCCTTCTCCAGCAAGCTCCGCAATTCATCAACGTCAATCACCTGAAATACATGCTTAAAATCATCAACACAACGATTGAGCGAGTCTATAGGTTTTCCAAATCATCATTTGAACACAAGAGAAAAATCAATCAAGATCATTTAATAGAATTGTCGTGCACACAATCTATTAATCAGGCATTCTGTCATATAGCAATAACTATAGAATTGTATTAAGCTCATGACACCGACCCCTTAACTTAGTCACCCACGCCTAAAGCCGTCATGACTAGATGAATTCCAGTGCCCCTACTAGGGTATCAATTGCAAGTATACCACATTCTCATTCTCATAAAATTATCCTTCCCAGAATTACTCATCGTAAAGCCCTGGTCTCAGATAGGGTCGTCAGTCCAATAGTACTATCATTAGAATAAGCGGCTATTCCCAACTCACAACATCAAGTGAGAAGATAGTTAACGGCTCATGAGTTTAGGGACTTTTGCAATTTAGGTACTTATACAATTCAAGGCAACAACAGGCAACATTCGGGTCCAAACAATCAATCATGACTTGTGTTTATTTTACTTTTAAATAGCATGTATCCCCCTCGCAGGTTTTAAAATCATTCAAAACAAGTACAAAGCGAGGCAATAGACTCACCTTGAGTAATAGCAGTTGCAAGACGACCTTCGACGATAGTTGATGCCCGATAAACACAAAAACCGCAACCTATCAAATAAGGCGCGTTCATTAATAATAAACTCGAATAAAATCCATACTTAATAACATCAAACTAAAAATCATAATATCACGACAAACCCGAAAGAAAACAATACAAGTGATACTATTACTTCCTTATATATGTTTATTCTATTAGTTTATTCTTTCGATAAAAATCTACCGGTACACACCAAATGTACGAGCTCATTTACCCCACTTAAACACGTTAAATACATATGATACTACTCAAAGATATCACTTACTATATATAGAAAGACCTGTTAAAAGCCCATCAAAAGATTTTACTTTTAAAGTTCCCTGCCCGACACATTTTTGAACTACAAAAACCGGACAGTTTTACGTCACCGACTCATACAACCATTTTGACCATTCTAAACAATCCCGTTTATAAATCCGACACTTGAGTTTGAAAATAGTCTCACAACCCTAAGTTTAGAACCTAACATCAAACCTTGACCCTTTTTACAACTCATTCTATAGTCTCCGATATTCGATCCAAATATCGACAACAACTTCGGATTGTGTCGATACTCGTCTCCCGGTACACGAATAATCAAATCATCGTAACTTCTCGTTCGTTTGGAGCTAGAAGCTCTACTTTATATCAAATGGAAGCTTAACGAAATTCTCTACAACACTATCCTATTAGTTTATTCATTTTCAAACAGTAAGGTACCCAAAATTGGCCTTGAACCTACTGATCTAAAATACCTTATAAAATCTCCCACCAAATCATATTTTTGATCAACTCCAACCATTTTTCTCATCATCGAACACCACTAATATCATCCTAAACAAATCATCTAACCCATAACACCCTTGAATGATCATCCACAAATTTACCTACTAAAAAATTCAAACATGCAATACTTAAAATATGTATATAATAATACTAACAACAACTATATAACAATAAAATAAATCAAACCACCTTGGATCATCATCAAAATTTGAAAGTTGTTGCATGTTGTAAATTTTTACATCAAAATGATCACCATCAAATTTCCTAGATGGGATATTAACTAGTTTTCATGGATTCAAAGTCAAAAATCAAATCCATGGTGATTTTGGTTGAGGTGAGGGACGGCAAAACCAAAGAAAGAAAGAGAGAGATGGAGTTTTTTTAATTTAAAATGATTTTTAGATATTGGAAAATCATTATATAGTAGTGGTGGAGGGGTAGATTTTGCCAATTTGTGATAGTTTTAGTCCAAATGCAATTAAATAGTTGTAAGGGTAGAAAATGTAAATTGTCAATTTTGAAAATATTTACGAGGCTCGGGTTTCGTAAAAATACTTTTCAAAAGTTATAACGCACTCAAAATATGATAATAATATGATCCCGGTACGACTTAATTCGCAATTAAAATAAAAACCTCAAAAATATAAACATCGAGACAACAAATACTAAAACATAAAATCTCGGGTATCCGTCGATATCGTGATCACTAATAATCGTCACAATTAGTGAAAAGGTAAAAATAAGACTTCCAACATCGGTTTTAAATAAAACCATCAATCGTCATATCATTCAAACTCATCAAAAATTTCAAAATTATTTGTAAAATAATATTAAATAGTATTTAATAATGACCGCGGGTTCGGGTAATCACAAGGAAAGCTAAACGAAAGTCTTTTAAGACGAATACTACCCCAAGCTCAAAAGGACGATTGGAACTTATACACATGGACTTATGTGGCCCCATGCGTGTAGAGAGTATTAATGGGAAATAGTATATTCTCATGATTGTTGATGACTACTCCAGATAAACATGGACTTACTTTTTGAGGTCCAAAGACAAAACACCGGAGGTTCTCAAAAACTTTCTCAAGATGTACAACGCAATCTTTAAGCTCAAGTCTTAACGGTCAGAACGGATAGGGGTACAAATTTTTTTAACAAGACTCTACAAGCGTATTTTCAAGAAGAAGGCATAGAACACCAAACTTCAATTGCTCGAACTCCTGAACAAAACGATGTTGTCGAAAGACGGAACCGTACTTTGGTTGAGGCTGCTCGAACAATGCTTTCTTCATCAAAATTACCACTATTCTTTTGGGCTGAAGCAATTGCAACGTCCTATTATACTCGGAATCGTTCTCTCGTAATCCCTAGACATAAAAATACATATTACCATGTCATCAATGGATGAAAAAACCTACTGTTAAATTCTTTCACGTATTTGGATCTTTATGCTACATTCTTAAAGACGGTAAGAATCTCGACAAGATGAAAGAAAAAGGTGATGCATGTATTTTTGTGGGGTATGCTACATTGTCGAAAGGATATCGAGTCTACAACAAGAGAACATGGATTATTGTCGAAACAATTCATGTGAACTTTGATGAATTGCCGCAAACGGTACTTTAACAAAGCAGCTCAAGTCCCGCTCATCAATGTTCAACAATGACACTTACACACAGTAGTGTACGTCCCGTGCAAGAACGTCAAGAAAGTACTCCTGCAGTAGACTCAACGGATACGAAAAAAATGAATGAGTTGGACGACTTATATAATCCGATGTTTGATGAATATTACTATGGAAACAGTTAAGTTGTGTCAAAGCCTTTCGCTGTCAGTACTGCTGATGCACCCGAACAAAGTCACCAAGACACAACTGCATCTACTTCAGCAACTGTTGCTCAAGAGAATTCTAGTGGATAATCAACAAATTCATGAAACTATCATTCAACCATCATCAACCGTTAATTTTTCAAGAGGAAACAACAATCAAGCAGTCCATGTACAGTTTGGCTAAGACGAATGTATCAACCCGTTCGGTACACCGGTACGCGAAGTCAGAGAGTCTTCTACTCAACATGTTGATCCGTCAAACATTGTTAGCCTCAAAATATTGATTCAAACAAGAATGATCGGTCATAGGTTTATAATGTATTGTTTATTAGAACGTTGTAATAGGTAGTAGAATAGTCGTGTAATACGGGCTTGATGGCTAGCTTAAAAGGCCTCTTTCAAGGTACTAAGCAATTTATTTAAGCCCGTCCCAATCAAACATATATCCCATTATGCCACATGTAGGCCCGGCTATATATACCTCTCCTAGCATGTTAGGAGAGGTTAAGCAATTTCATTTTCTCTAATCTAATTTCACATAGTTAATCATCTCTCTCTCTAATTTCTCTTACTATTTTTTCTCTCTAAAATTCATCTATCTTCTATCTTATTTCATACAATCAACCATGGTGAAGTGAATTAATATGGGTACAACAATTGGTATCAATCGCCACGGGGTAGATTAGTGATTGCTTTTGGGTAGATTCGTGTGGTTTATAGCTTAAAAACCTTGACTTTCAAATTTTTTGTGTGTTTTGGGGCTCAAAATCTTCATAAAAATCTCCTACATAGTTGTGGTAGGTATTTGGGTTAGTGATTTTGGTTAAAAACGCAAGATTTTGGGGCTTTTGGCTCGATTTTTGGTGGAGATCTCGTCTTTATTGTTCTATCCGACTTATTCAAAACTGGGCAACATTTCGAAATCATTGGTGGAATTGGGATTCTGGATTTGTGTTAACCATAAGATTCAAAGCTATTTAGGGGTGATCCAAAGGTCGGGGAGGATAAAATAAGTGTTTAGACATTTTAGAGAGAGAAAGTGATAGACTATTAAAGGTGTGTGTTTATTTTAGAGAGAGAAGTGAAAATAAACAAATGGGAATCCTCACCCTTCCATGGAAGTATGGAGGGTTATATATAGGGTAAACAAGGAGTAACTTTGACAACTTGTCAATAGTAGTCCCTTCACGTTTTGTCTATCTGAATCTAATGTAATTCCGTAAATGGCGCTCACATTTTAGGGCTAACAATCTTCCTCTAATGTGGAAACATACGGAATTACTTACAATGTTCCTAACAAGTAAAAATACAACAAAATAAAGTCTTACAAGGCGCTTCCAATGCTGAGGATGTCTTTTAATTCTTCTTGTCTTCATAACTTATACCTCAGCTTGAATCCTCTTTGTCTTTGCTTGTTGTGGAACAATTGTAATATGCATGATTTGGATTAACTTCCCCCCAATTCATGCAACACGTATTAAAAAAACTTTCTTCATAGACTTCTTTTTGAAGAAGTTTTTGAATCAGCTTCCCCCCAAACCAATATCTGTATCTTAAGCAGATTCTGACACTTTGATGTAGTTTGAACAATCTTCTAGCTCATCGGTTTAAGTGTACAACGTAAATTTGTAGAAGAACCACACCAGATAATACTGCTTCTATACTGTCTCATGTCGTTTGGTTTTTGGTGATAATCCGTTTGGGGTAAAATGCAGGAAATCAGCAACAATTCTTCTCACGCATGCAAAATACTTTATAAAAATCATATAAAGTGAAGTAGATACCATTCCATGCACACTACTTCCCCCTGGAAGTTGAGCTGATTACTTCAAAGTACACGATCTTCCCCCATGATGATTTCGAACTCTCGGAAGCATCATTATCATGGAAGTCCATATACTCGAGAAGCTCTTAGTCTTAAGAAAATGTCTTGAAAAGTTTTTAAAGTCATTGAGAAACTTTGAAATTTTTTGCTTAGACTATGAAGTACCATTGTCGTTATGAAGCTCATAAATATCGTGTGAGAATTGATTGCTGAGTCCATCTCTCTCTGTCTAACTTACCAACCTCGAATCCATTCGGCTATTTGTCGTAACCACTTGTGAAGTAAACCCGATATTCTAAACTTGAAATTGAAGTACAATCCCCTAAATTTGTTTCTTAAGCTTGCACTTATGTCGATTGAAGAACGGTGTAGAAACAAGTCTCTTATACCTCTTGAAGTTATCCACACGAGAAACTACGTGTGAGACTGAGAACTGCAACAAAGCTCCCAAAAATGATAGTAATCCATGTCATCGACCATCCACCCCTTGACAGTGGAAACTAGATAATTCAAGTCTCAATCATAAATTTTATCGCCCAAGCAAGTCATCAATCGATAGACTGGGTTTGATGAAAAGGGGTAGAAAAATAGAAGGAAGGATCGATGATGAAATAAGTAGACGCCTTCATGAAATCCTACTTCAACTTCAAATAAAGAATACCAAATCCACTTCTTGATCACTTGTTTTTGTAGAATCAAAACTAGCCGTTGTCGTTAAAGTGACTCTTATATCGGATCGTCTTAGCGTTAAGTGTTTTGTTTGCTTTGGTGTTGTGTTTGTGCATGTCGTTATCTAGAACAAATTATGAGATGAATTGTCATTAAGGGACACAATTTGTCTAGACAACTTGTCATTTAAGCCCAATGTCAGTCACATGTGCAACTGATGCGTCGTCGAAATTTTTTCAAAAATATTAGGTTTAAAACCTAGAATTTTCTTTGTCGTTTAAGCACTTTCGATCGAAACATACCGAATACCCGACTTTGTAAATAATGTCATCATACCCTGATAAATACTAGTCCGATTCAATGTCAATGTCTCAACGAACCAATATTCGGTCCATCAACAAGTTATTACTAGTTCCAACATTAGAGCCCAATATAATTTCAGCAACTATTGAATTGCCAAACCAATACCAACTTAAGTCCACTTCGGCCCACACATATCATATATTTGGTTCAATGCCCCCATCATGTAACTCAACCTAAAAAATAGTAATATATATGAGACGTGGCTTGTTTTATCTAGAGCACAAAACGTGGCATGATGCACAAGGAAATAGAAAAACCCGGTGCTAAGCCATAGATGTGGGGATATAAAACTCCACTTAATCCTAAGATATCTCATATACATAACTAGTCCAACCCTAATATCCTATCTTTGTAACCTCCGCCCCCACTTTATCTAACTCAAACATATCTCAGTCGTTCCATCTTTTCATTTGCCAAAAACAAATCCCCATCTCCTTCTTATCTGATCACTAACCAGACTCATCTAATCTTTACAAAATGATATGATCATCCATCATAATCGAACAATTACATAGATCATTCGATCTATAGTAACCACCCACGAATCATCTATCATACTAATAATCTCATCTCAACCAATCAACCTTTTATCTCTAATAAACTACATCGCCCTATCTCATCTCATCTCATATTCCATTTGAATGAAGATCCAAGATCGGTTACATCTTCAAGATCCGTATGAGGTCATGGGTAGGTGTTGTGTATGTGTCAATCGAATCGATGAGATTGATATAACAAAGTTGTTATATCAGTCCTTCACATTCGAATAGCAACAAAGGTTTAAGCCTTGGCATTCGGTCTAAGATCAGTTTTTTTTTCAAATATAAATCTTGAAAGATCAGTGATGAAAGTGAATCTGAGATCGAGTATGTTGTTATAGATGATGATAAATCATTTCGTGTTAAAAGATCTTTAAAGATTGTGGTGTGGAGATTTGAGGCGATGGGAAGATGAGATTAGGAATAGATGTGGATTTATGGAGTAATATGGTGATTTAAGGCTATTATGTTTGGTCATGAGTCTCGGTCAGTTTTATCTAAACAACATGGTCTAAATTATTTGGCTTTTAGTCATCGCAATGTAACCAAATCTCTCCATCGGAATCCAAAAATCCATCGCAATAATAAAACCATGCCATCACAATGACCGTATCTGTGTCTTTCATCGCAGTGAGTGAAAGTTTTCCATCACAATGTTTAAAAAAAATCCACCCCATCGCACTCCTATAAGCATCGCAACATCCCATCGCGACAAGCCATCACAAGTTGCAATCGCAGTGGCCATCGCAAGATACGATCGCAACATTGCCATCGTAATATGCGAACCATCGTAATGTACCCATCGCAATGAGCCATCGGAATAACTCTATCGCAATCCAGCCATCACAATCAATGCGATCGTAAGTAGCCATCTGAAAGTAGCCATCGAAACAGGGTTTTGACGAAGATACCCAAAAAATGGATATGGACCATTTTATTTTTGTCCTTTTCCCAGGAAGCAATAGACAAAAACAATACATGGGTACCAAACAAATGGACTATGTAATTTGTTACGATGCATGACAAGACACAAATTTAGACAATGATTTCGTGACAATAACTGATGCAAAGTAAATGGTTGATGAGGCGGCACCCGGATTTGAACAGGGGAAAAAGGGATTTGCAGTTCCTCGCCTTACCACTCGGCCATGCCGCCAAAACTATACACATACACAATTACACAATAGGATCAAAATTTCCCTTTTTTAGTTGGATTAGTAAACCTGAGTTTATTGTACTTGCATCCCTTTTTAATCATTTTTTTCTAAATTAAAAAAATAGAAAAGAAAGCATTTTCCCCTTTTTATTGTATTTGATCTGCCCCTTCGATTGATTGTATAGTATCTCAAAACACACAAACTTCCACTCACTTTTATATTGAAATTATATTATATTATATTCTATTTTCACTCAAAAAGCCTAAATTTATGGGAACCATTAACTATTTATTGACTGAGAATTCGTGAATTATTCTTGAATTTGAATATAAATAGATCCGGCTAAACGGCGTTGGGAGAAAGAAAGGGATAGAGCTCTAAAATAGTTAACTCAGAGCTGGGGTGGGAACCCAATCGATGTGTCACAAGAAGGCAGTAATGAAGTTGGTGATTGTAGCCTGTTAGTGTTAGAGATTCAGATAGAGGAATGCAAACTAGCAAACTGCTCTATCAGCGGAAAGAGAGAGCCAATACATGACAGGGGGGGAGAAGTGAAGCAGGTTTCTTAGACGGAAGGTTCTTAGTCTAATCGGAAACAGAACCGTCTGTAACCACAATGACTATATGCTTAACACACCTTCAGATCGAAGAAGGACTTTTTGGAATGGGAATAGATGAAGCGGGGTAGAGGAATGGTCAACTCATCAGGCTCATGATCTGAAGATTGTAGGTTCGAATCCTGTCCCCGCCTATTTGGATTGAGAGAAGGATCCTTGTCGACTCTAAGACAATATAGTAGGGTCTTTGTACGTTAGGAGGTAGTAAGTAGAAAGTAGAGCGGATGACAGAAAAAAATGAGGTAGGATGACGGAAAGAAAATCTACGAGCCCGATGATCAAAATAAGAAAAAAAAAAGAAAATGAAAAAGAAAATGACTCTTTCGAAATTAGTGAACTGCAGGTACATACCCATTTTTTTACTGATCACCATCAGTCTTTTGTTATATTTTTTATGTTCTTATTTTTAGGGGATCACTTGTTTTGGTGCAGCACTGGCACAAATAGCGGGCGCCGTAGGGGCGCGGGGCCTAGAAAAAGTCTTGATCAGAGTAGGCTTCCCTTCATCGCTGGCGTTCTTTTTAGCGAGCGTTTTGCGATCCTTCTTCACTACAGGTGTGATCGAAGGCAATATGATGGCCCCGCCGAAGGGCTACCTTATTTATTCAAGCCTAAACTAGGAATGGGCTAATAGCAATAGAAAAAGAAAGGTTAAGGCAGTGAGACGAGGTAAAGTAAATCAACAGTAGGCCCTATCTAAAGAAGGGGTCTAGTCTGAAACTGGTCTCGTGCTAGATTCAACACAATGGGCGAGAAGGCTGACATGAAGGCTTTCATCGAAGGCAAAGCGGTGGGAATTCTCTTTCAAGGAAGCGCACACGACTCATCCTAAGTGAGGGCTTAGCCAACGACACGTGCCTTTGGGGGCTTTCTTGGCTAGAAAGAGAAATTCTTTAGCCTAAGTTCACCGGTTCCACCGAAAACTCTCATTTGTTGAAGTGGAGGATAGTGCGCTTTAGGCGCCGAGCGAGAAAGGTCTCTTCTTTCACATCACTTTTGGGCGCAGGCATCCCTCTACCATCTATCCCATTGCATTCTATTGTCTCGTATTCTACTGTACCGTATTAGACTAGATACATCTACTGAGTGAGAGAAAGGTAATATATTGCATTTGATTTTATTCATTTTGATATTGATAGGGATCCCCATTCATTCCTAGATTCCCGGATTGATTGTCCCTACCTAACTACATGGTAGTGGTCTAGGGAGCGCAATTGCTAGAGCACGGGAGAATGAGGAGTAATGATTTCAGCAAGAGCAGCCAGACGGACTACTATATGAGTCTAGTGACTACTAGAGTAGAGTTAAGTCAAAAGGTATGGTATAGCAACCTTTCCGAGCGAGCCTCTGGGATCTCCTGTAAACCCCCATGATGTGGTAAAGGGAGGATATTAGGGGAAGTAGTGAGTGGAGATTCCCCTGCGGAGAGCCGGATGAGGGGAGACCCTCACGTCCGATTACAACATTACAAAGGATCCAATCAGAATGCGGGAGCGCAGAGCCTTTAAGAGATAGGGGTGCTGGAGCATAATACTTAATACTAATGATTCCCCGCGGTTTTTTCATGCAGATTTGACCACGGTGTGCACCCCCTAACTTAACCCCTATTACGTAAGGGGGACCTTCGGCGGGATAAAAGAGAGTGCGGGAAAAGCAGCTACAGATACAGGACAAAAGAAGGAGTGGCGCACTTAAATAAAGAGTAAAAAAGTCCATCGTAGTGCAAAAGAGCATTCTGAGAGAAGTGGTGATCTCATCTTTCTTGCTGGGAGAGAGTAAGCTTCCGGACCACCTTTTCCAGCCAGATAGCGGGCGATCACTCAACAATGAACACTAACTGAAAGCGGCCGGGAATGAGTACCTATCCCTTACGGGAATCGAACCCGTGTCTTCAACATGAAAAGACGATGTCCTATGACAAGTGAGTATGATACCAAGAATTGACAAGCTAACTTTATTTCAAATAAGATCTGTCCCCGCGGGCATTATTATTCAAACCTCCTTCTCCTTTTTATTTGAGGGTAATACAGAATTAGCTCTATCTTATCCAATGGGAGACTCTCGCGAACGCGCGAGGGACTATCCTTTCTATCGCTTGCCCCGCAGCAATAGAAATGACTCTGACAACCTGTCTCAATCTTTACCTCTCCTGGATCAAGAAAGACCTCTTCTTCTAATTAAAATGTTTGATCTCTGGGGAGTGCCAATCTATCAGTTTCTTTTCTTTCAAGTGAAGCAAGGCTATAACCTTCGACTTTGGTGTCGAACGTCTCTTTACAATGTACCGTAGGTAGACTGATTATTACTGATTATTGTAGGTGCTTTAGTGGTTTAGAGACAGTTCTCTTGCTACCAATTTCTTTCTTTGTAGTCTAATAGATCTACATGTTCTAGCGGATCTAAAGCAGGTTTTTTACGCAACAGAAAGAGGTTTTGTTCTGCCGAGAATATTTCCAAGGGGGAAGCCTCGAAAGGCATACGAGTGCACCTCTCGTAGACGAGTACCGACTCAGTCCGCTCCTACTGCGGGGGAGTATCAGCAGGTCGTAGTGAGCATCCCGGGACGGACCCTAGGGCACTCTTCGCCTTGCTCGCGGGGTTAGACTGATTGAGGGATTAACTGTATCCTACTCCTACAGGGTTATAAGGTTTATCCACTTCCTTACTTGTCGACTAATACGTCGTAGGGGACGAATTATAGTAATTTGTTCGAACCCAAGACATAAACAAAGACAAGGATAATAGACATAAACAAAGACAAGGATAATAAAACTCATTAAAGACCTGATATACAAATAGGGGTCCCATGGACATAGTCCTTTCAGGCAGTGGCCGTTTAGTCCATGGTCCATTGGATGGTCGGTGCAAGGCCAGAAATTGGAACACATTGATTCCGCTCGTTCCTGTCCTTCGCTTCAGGGCCTGTCCCTTGGTGTGGTCAGTACTCCATACTGTCGGGCATCGAAGCTTATATTGGATTTTTTGAGGCAATTATAGATCCTGGGAGGCAATTCTGATTGGTCAATAAAAATCGATTTCAACGGCATTTTTTTTATTTTTTGTGAGTTTAGCCAATTTATCATAAAAGGTAAAAGGGGGTAAAGGAATCATGTGTTGATTGTCCTCTAAATTTAAATTGAATCTCCTAGGAAGAAGCCACAGCTGACATCTCTCTGTAGCAGGATATGAGCACTCACTCTCTTATCAGTTGCCTAGGCCGAAAAGAAATATCATAATAAATGTCAGACTTGTATCCAACCACTGAAGGAAGAACTGTCAACTCCCAGTCAGCTCAAAAGTTGAGTCGTAAGTAAGGAATTCCTATCTATAAAGTCAGGTTTGTCTATATAATACTACAAAGTAAGGGATCATTAGTTAGGCTAGTTGGAAAAAATGACTCTATTTCCGTCTTTTGAAAGAAGTAAGATGTTCTTCCCAACTGCTCCAATTAACGTACCCTCACCCCATCCCGTCTGGAGAATGATATGATTGACCGAGAGTACTTATGAAACCCGACACTGAACTAAGGGTTTGATCTGCGACCTCCTGAACTGTTCGCATCGCTCTCTTCGGTTCAAGCGATAGAATTACAGTTCAGATCGACTTCCTAGCGTACGGAATACGGAATGGATTCCAAAGGCCCTCTGTTTTAGCTTATACTAATGGCACCGATTCCTAGTGCTATAATAGAAACTTCCCTTAACGCGCAAATCAAAGCCGCCACAAGACTCGATACCTTCTCCCGCTTATAGATTAGGGTGAGTCACTCAAGTCCCTTGTCACTCGTTCCTCTTTTACGTTTACGAAAATACCGGGCTATGAGAATCGGTAGGTAATGTATCCTCTATTACAGTAGGCTGTAACCTCTATTCAAGTGGGCAGTTCTAGGCTCTCTCCTCTATGATAATAGTAAGAGCTCGACTGTTAAGGAGAGGAATGAAAGAGCTAGAGCTCGGGAGAGGCTGGATGGAATTAATGGGCTCAGCCTAAGGGCCTTGAGCCAGAGGTCATACTGATCCTGTCCTTTCAATAAGAAATATTAAGACGTACACAAGAGAAGGAGACCCAAGCGCAGCCAACCTACCTTTAATACGAAATCCACCACACTTTGAAAGTGTTTAGATTCTATTAGTGTGTAGTGAGTGAATAGCTAGAAGTTGCGGTATTTATTTCACCCAAGATTGGGTAAACAGCTAGACATAATAAAATCATATATAACTTGAATCAGAAAAAGTACGAACCATAAAACTAATAGCACATCACGAACCTGATAACACGACATGAACACCAAAAAAAAAGCAAACACAAACACAAAACACCCCCGGTTAGCTCTGATACTAATTTTTAACCATAAGATTCAAAGCTATTTAGGGGTGATCCGGAGGTCAGGGAGGATAAAATAAGTGTTTAGATATTTTAGAGAGAGAAAGTGATAGACTATTAAAGGTTTGTGTTTATTTTAGAGAGATAAGTGAAAATAAACAAATGGGAATCCTCACCCCTCCATGGAAGTATGGAGATCGGCTAAATAAGGAGTAACTTTGACAACTTGTCAATAGTAGTCCCTCCACGTTTTGCCTATCTGAATCTAATGTAATTCCGTAAATGGCGCTCACATTTTAGGGCTAACAATTTGGATTCCGAAATATTTGGTGGTACTTAGCTATATTCCGAAATCTTTTTCAGACTAATATTCCGAAATCTTTGGTGGGAAAGATTCCAAAATCTTGCAGCCACATATTGCGAAATCTTCAAGGTGACGGATTCTGAAATTGTGGACTCATTCCAAAATCTTCAAGGTGACTCATATTCCGAAACCTTCAAGGTGACTCATATTCCGAAATTTTCAAGGTGACTAATATTCCGAAATCTTCAAGGTGACTCATATTCCGAAATCTTCAAGGTGACTCATATTCTGAAATCTTCAAGGTGACGGATTCCAAAATCTTCTAGGCGACTCATATTCTAAAATTTTTTGTCAAAGTGTTTTCCGAAATCCTTTGAAGTAAATTATTTCAAATTACAGGCTGTAACTCGTTCTTTAGAGACAGGAAAGCTTATCGTTCAATGATAGCTTGTCCTCAAAACGTGAAATTAACTTTTTTGGATATGAGCCATCAGTAAAAGCATTCAAGGTTTTTAAAACTCATGTACAATGACTTACAATCAAATTACAGGCTGTAACTCGTTCTTCATAGATAGGGAAGCTTATCGTTCAATGATAGCTTATCCTCAAAACGAGAAATTAATTTTTCTCGGACATGAGATATCAGTAAAAACATTCAAGGTTTTTTTAAGCTCATGTACAATGACTTATAGTCACATTACAGACTGTAACTCGACCTCACAAGAAAGGAAACTTGAACCCCAGTATGACTTATCCTCAGAACGATAAGTTAAATTTTCTCAAACACGAGCTTGTATACAAACTATTCAAAAGTTTTCAGCTCGTGTAAATGACTTCTAAACGCATCACAACTTAGGACTCGGACCTCAAATAAGGAAAGCTTATCACACACGATAACTTATCCTTCACAACGAGAAATTAATATTTCTCGGTCATGAGCTTCTCATAGAAACATTCTAAGTTATTAAGCTCATGAAAAAAGACTTCTAGGTAAATGTAAGCTTAGAACTCGGACTTCAACATAAAGAAAGTTTATCACGGGTGATAACTATCTCACAATGGGAAATTAATATTTCTCGGTCATGAGCTAGTCACAAAACAATCAAAGTTTTGAGCTCACATAAATCGGACCCGAAAGGGAATGGTACGTTTCGGTGCGCTTGCCCTATGCGATAAAAGAGAATCCTCTTATCATGTTTATTTTAAACCTGTTGAACACAAGTTTTCAAGAATTTCTCAAAAGGTTTTTCTGAATGTAATTGTGTGCTCAACACTCCCTTCCTCATAATGTGATTTTTATATCTCAAAAATGTCATATGTTATTTGGATCAATTTTTGAAGGGGAGCGTTTTAAAATCAAGCCTTTAATGTTGTTGGGTACATCTATGAAACTTTCATATTTTATGCATCCAACACATTCCGAAAATGGTTTAAAATTGTCAAATGTAATACATTATATCGGATAAGGCATCTCAACTCCGTACCTCGACATAATTTATCTTGTCAATTGTATCGTATATTGTCATATTGTGATTAATTAAGACACCCATATATTGTTGAGGGGGAGCAAGCCGACAAAAAGTTCCATGATTCATGCGTGCACACATGTTTCTCTCCAAATCGTTTTTTAGAAATTGTCATATTTTAATCAATTGGTATCTCTAATATTAAGTTTTTATATTAGAGATAGGGGAGAAAATGTGATTAAAATGTAATATATCGAAACATGTGATCTTAAAAACTTAAGTGCAACTCTTTCCTTCTCATGCTAAACTATTTCGTATATCGATACATGTATGTAGGGGGGTATTTCGGAAATGTAAAACTTTCAAAGTGTTACAAGTTTTGATTAAGCACTCTGATTGGTTTTTAATGGTTTTATGGTGACGATCTAATCTCAAACAACCTATTATCCACGACGGAACGATGGAGTCAAAAGGTGGTTTATGAAAGGAAACTAAGTCCTATGATCCAACCATAACCGAAGGGATGTACCCAAGGACATTCCATAACTAGAAATAGTTGTCCTTGGGAAAGATGGAGTTGAATGAAACTGAATGCAGACTAATTACTTAAGCTAGAATTGGAACAATCACAACAAGGTGCTAGTGAGACGTATTGGTAAGCATTGAAGGAATTGAATATTCTATGCAACTTAGGCAGAAACTGGGTCAACACATCTAGATAGTTGTTGATATTAAAGACAAGTCATCATGGACCCAGTGATGCAATGCATGACCCTTCCCTAGCCATTCAGGTTTCTCTCAAAAGAAACTTGTCTAATTGATACGGAGATCAACACGTTGTCTATTGACTTTCTCACTGAGTTAGTTGATATTGAAAAGGTGGCAGTCAGCTCTAGCCTCCGATCACTAAACCAAAAAGCACTATCGAGTCTAGAACCAAAAGAGATCAGTCTATCATCTCATTAGGACATAATCGAGTCCTACACAGTATCCTTGTGATATTTCTAGAACATCTGAGTGATACGATTCATGATGAAGATGGAAATCCTGCTTGAGTCAACATTAAACAAGCTCATGGTAGGTAACTTTTGTGATTCTACACGAATCAAACTTGTGATAACTGAAATGCAACTAAGTTTAAATCCTTAAGTGATTGAAACTTGATTCCAGGTTTCTTCGTGAAATTCGTGTGATCTTGCTAGAACATTCAGAGTGACACTCTTAAGTGCTCACAATGACGAATGGAAATCCTTCCAGTGTCAACCTCAAATAGCACTGCGGTAGGTGACTCGCAAGATTCTCTATGAATCAAGCTTGTGACAAACTGGAAAGCAACAATGGTGTGATTCTCATTTGAATCAAAATTGTTCCAGGAATCTGATCCGACGACTCTAATCGGATAACTTATCTTTATGATTCACTCTTTACGTTCGCATTCTGCTTTGAGACGATCGAGTAAAGAGAACTGGCTACTACCACCGGAAAACCTTGTCAATGAGGTTCTTAATTGAATCTAACCTATCACAGTTATGGTATTTAATACCATCTAACTGTCTTCACCGACCGGAGGTAAAATGCTACCGAGTTAGGGAGAAATGTTTAAAGTCATTTCGTCTGTGTTTATATATGTTGCTGTATATCAAGAAGGTGGCGTTGTTGTGTACTAACCGAATTCGTCTCCACATGTTCATACTAAAAGTTAAATACTTCCACTACTCTGATTATCAATGGATACCTCAAGGTCTAACTACAACTATATATGTACAGGAAATTGTTAGCCTTTATGAATCAACAAAGTATGAACATGTTGATTCAGAAGTTACAAGAGCACAAGATGAAGACTATCAAGGATAGATTGAAGATCTCAAGCCTCAAATTCAAAAGACAAAGGCTCAAGATAAAGATCACAAAAGCATGAAGGAACAAAGCCGTCACAATAAGATCAAGACCAAGATACAAGACCTAACAAGGAAGATCACCTCCACATGAATGTATTCACTCAAGAATCTTAAGTGTTTAAAGATGACCAATACATTAGGGGAGATTGTTAGCCCTATATTTTATATAGTCGAATAAGAATGTAATGGGTCCTCTTAGTCGTTAAAGGTCTTGTATAGTAATAGGCTAGTCAGGATAACCGGGCTTGGACTTTAAGCTAATATTATCTAAGGTAGGGGCTTTATGCTGAAGTTAAGCCAATCCCTACATAAGTGACAAAGCCCACGATCCTATGTGTTTCGTGGGTATATAAACCCTCTTCCATGTGTGGAAGAGGGTATTAGTTCATTTTA
This sequence comes from Glebionis coronaria, assembly GCA_025667525.1. NCBI lineage: Eukaryota > Viridiplantae > Streptophyta > Magnoliopsida > Asterales > Asteraceae > Glebionis > Glebionis coronaria. The sequence continues at coordinate 194,510,229 of CM046877.1, read as the reverse complement.
CTTTCTCTCTCTAGTAAACATTTACCTTTCACCATTCTCTCTACTTCTCTCTCTTTCCTTCTCTTTCTCTCTATAATATATGTGATATGGATTGATCTAGGGATAACAATCATGTCAAAAAAGGGAAGACGTCTACAAGGAAAAAGTAATCTTTTGATCTTTGATGTTGAATGCTTAAGGGGAAGTATTTTGACATCATCAACTAGGGCACAATTGTTAGGTCAAAAGTTGATGAGTCAAAACACCATGGAAACAAGAAGGACCAAGTATGGCATTATGCGAAACTTTAAGCTGGTGGACAAATAAGGATTTGTTCCCCCTACTAAAGTACTTCCCACTGATGAGTACTTCACACTGCCATATGTGATAAGAATGAATATTTTTGTTTTGATTTAGTCATTACTAATTTATTTAGTTTCTATGTATCTCTCTTATCCTTATGTTATAAAAGGAACACCAGCCCGTAGGTTTATTCATAACTTCAATATACAAAATGTAACCTACGGTGTCTTTGATCTCTAGGTGTGAAATTCAATGTATACACACCAATAGTTGTTTGTGTTAATGATTAATGTAAGCATTCTTTGGAAAAATTCATCTTTGTTAAACATCTTGTTCATATCAATTGTGTTATTCCCCTGTGATTCGTCAGATGTACAATTGATAACCTAGATAAATGGTTTCGGTTGTTTGAGTCTAAAGATCTTGGATTCCATAATTGCCAAAATTGAGGAAGTTGATTCAAATGTTATGGTTGCCATGCAAGGTATTTATTGAGTAGGATTTGATTGGAGCTTAATGGTAGAAGAAGCTGAGGTGAATCAAGCTTTGATGGCTAAGGAGGAAGCTAAAGAAGAATCTGTTCAATCTGCTCTTATGGCTAAGTCTTCTTTGTCCTCGTCATCAGATAATGAGGTATACAATGATGGTTTTTTTAGTAAAGGTTGTACGCAAAAAACTAAAGCTCTTCAAACTAATATTAAAAATCTAAATGATAAGCTTAAGCAAAAAGAGGCAAACCTGAGTAACTATAAAAGAGGGCTTTCACAATTTGATGGTAGGTTATTTGAGTAAAAGCAAATGGAACTTGATCTTAAGGATAAAATAAAAATATGGGAAAGAGACTTAAGAGACAATAATGAGTTTAATTCTATTCTAAGAAATAAGATAGATGAGGTCACCAAAGCTAAGGAACATGGATTTTAAGATTGTAAAGTTTGAAAAGGCTAGTCAAAATCTTGAAAGGTGCGTTAATGAACAAAGAAACCATAAAGACATGTATGGGATTAGTATGAGGGATAAGGAATATGTTGTTGTCCCACCCCTCTTGGTGATTTCTATAGGATTTCCAAGGGTCAAGATTTGTCATGGACTGGCATTCTAGAGTTCTAAGACGAAACTAACTCTTCTGGATTATCTTTTGTTGACCCCATTGAGATTAAGGAGTTTGAGATAAAGAAAATAGACTTAGAAAAGTGGAAAGCTGCTAATTCCTTCCTCCTTGTTAAATGTGTACTTTTTCATGATGAAATGACTGAGTCTAAACCTATAGTGATTAACAACCCCATTGATGGGAAGACTGTGGACCTTGGTCCCCCACTAAAAGTAAAACTAGTGTTAGATATATAGAGATGTATAGAAAACCTAGATCACCTAGAGGAGATCAATGGAATTAGAATGGGATGGGACATAATCAATCTAGATATAGTTTTGTGTCAAGTAAGAAGGCTTGTTATACGTGTGGGGAGCTTTAATCACTTAGCCTATAAATATTACAATGGCCAAACCTTTGCCACTTTCAAGACTTTTCCCACTGTTGACGATAGACCTTTTGTCCAGCCAAGGCCACAAGCTGCTAGACCTGCACCCTTCTTCACCGAACAGCTAATACTTATGGCCAAAGACCCTTTGGAAGGACCATGGCATCTTCGAACAGACAGTGGGTTCCTTCTAGTTAACCCTAATCTACCCACTGTCAGGGCAATCTACCCACTGACAAACCTAGGTTTGGTACTGTCATGCCTAAACTAGCCGCTGTTAGGCCAAAGTTAGCCCCTGTTAGATCCTATAATGCCAAAACAAACATGGGCAATATGGAACAAGATGTTAGAACCCCCATCTCATTTGACCTAAAAAACTAAAAAAGACCAGGACTCTACTTTCAATGGTGTTTCATGACCTATAATAGATTTAAATATATTAAGAAGGTTACCACTAAAACCATTAGAACAAATTGGGTGTTTAGGGCTCACATAGATGAGCATGGCTTTGTTTTGGGAAACAGAGCTAGTCTAGTTGAACAACTAGGTAGATCTAAGTCTGACAAGGCTTGGTTCTCGAAAGGAAACTAATTTGTTTTCTTTATGTGCAGAGTATCCCACATCAGGTTAATGACAAAGGATTTTAGGATAGTGGATGCTCAAGGCACATGACATGATAGGAGGTGTACTTATTTGATTTCACTCCCATTCATGAGAGTGACATTTTGTACTTTGGAGGTATCAAGGGAACAATAACTGGTAAAGGTACAAGTGTCACTAATAATTTTAAGTTTGAGAATGTTTTTTTGGTAAAAGAACTTAAATATAACCTGTTTAGTGTGTCACAAATGTGTGACAACCAGAATAAAGTTCTTTTGACTAACACCAAATGTCTTGTTTTAAGTAACGAGTTTAAAATACCTAATGATGAATATGTTGAGTTTAGGACCCTAGACAAAAGGACACGTATGTTGTAATCCTTGATTGTATTAAAACTCAAAACAATGAAACGTGTTTATTTGCTAAGGCTTCAGTGGATGAAAGTAAATTTTGACATAGAAGGTTAGGACATTTGAACTTTAAGAACATGAATAAGCTTGTTAGGCATAATCTTGTCAGAGGTTTACCCTCTAAGGCATTTGAGAATGACCATTGATGAGACTGCTTTTATACATAGTCTCATCATCCAAAATGGGCTTAAAATGGTAAAAATATCATAAAATGTGCCAAATATATGCTTGTGTTTGTTCAATGTGTATTTTAGGTACGGATATTGAGAAAATGGCAAAAGATCACAAGAAACAAGCAAAAACAAACACGGGAAACGAAGCCGCACAATGAACCGGGCCCTAGAGTTGATTTTCAAAGAAAAACCCTTGAAAAAATGAAGATTATTGATGAGACTGCTTTTATACATGGTCTCATCGTCCAAAACGGCCTTAAATTGCATAAAATATCATAAAATATGCCAAATATATGCTCGTGTTTGTTACTTGTGTATTTTTAGGTACGGATATTGAGGAATTGGCAAAAGAACACAAGAATCAATCAAAAACGAACACGGGAAACGAAGTCACACAATGAACCGGGCCCAAGTTTGGAAATTTGCAAAATGACCCTTGAAGAATTGAAGATTGGCAAAAATGGCCCCTCATCTTTGAAGAACTTGTTACATTTGACCCTGAAATTATCAAATGTACAAGTATAATCCTTGAATGTTTGAAGATATTACAAGTTCAGCCCTTGGGAATCAAGATTATACATTAAATACCCCTTGGAAAAGTTTTTGGAAGACTTTGTGCCACTTTTGACAAGTTGTCAAAAGTTGACAAGGCACAAAATGGGCGCTGACAGCTTTTGATTGCAAAGTGGAAAGAAGTTGATACCTTGGGGACCATATTTGTCAAACCACCATACTCCCACACCCAACCAAACACTGACACGTCAACCCTACCCACCCATTTACCCACCAACCCGTATCTTGCCCGACCCTACCCAATACCCTACCCGGTTTATTGTTTAAACATGGTCAAAGGTCAGTCAAATCCCACTTACCCTTCCCTCCTTAACATATATTTAAAAATCACTTAATCCCATTTTAGATTAAATCCTAACCTGCTACCCACTTTAATCCCATAAACCCTAATCTCCACATTAATCAAACCAAAGGGTTTTTCCCTCTAAACGTGCAGATCACTAATTAACCGTCCCCTAATCCTTTCCCACCTCACTTGACAAACCCACATGGGCTGTGGACCCCTCCCCAAACCTCCCCTGCACCCGTCTCTTTCCCACAACCCCAAAACCCGACCAAGCCAACCATCCAGATACTCCCCTTGGTCCCCAAGCCCAAATGGACGTCCAAGATCAAGTCTTCAAGCTGGCATCCAACAGAATCACATGGAGCACAAATTTGACCAATTCTCAGTCAAATTTTCAAAGGGCCTTTTAGGCATTTTAGTTGCTAGGGTTTGTAGACCTAGAATGTTCTCTTAGTTAGTATTTAAAGGGATATGAGCCTGTTCATAAGCCCTTGTTCCAGTTTTTTTTGCAAAACCTTTTGTAATCCCTTTTTTATAATATAAAGTTGGTATTTTTTCATTACAATTTAATTCCTTTTATTTTTTATGAAAAGTTGGTATAAGCTATGCAATTAAACTGAGTTCCATTAAATTGTGAAAGAAAAAGAGTGTTTTGAATTTTCAAAAGGTTTGGTAAGAAATCAGAAATCACAAAATTATATGAAGTGAAAGTGGAATATAATTTTGTGTTTTTGTGATTGTTAGTGTTTTAAAACGTTGGTTTTAAGTTTGGAAGAATTTTGAGAAAAGTTTTTAAGAAAAAAAGTTAAAACAGAAATATTGGATATTGCTAGTTTTTGCTTGATTTTTCTTAAACAGGTTGAGCATTTGTTTGTTGATCCTTGTCTGCTCCAACCCGAGTTGGAAGGAGGTGGATAATCTTCCACAAGAACCTAGGAAGTAAAGGTTCTAAGGTAACTTCTAGTCCTATTTAGAAATTTCAGAAAAAAGGAAATTTGGTGATTTACTTGAAAAGGTGTTCTTAGGTGTTAAAAGTTGTTGGATTTGAGTTATATAGTGACATTATGCATGTTAGATGTTACTAGGGTTGGTTTGGATTAGTTTTTAAGTGATTTTGTTTGATAAAAAACGTTTTCAAGTAGTTAAAGGGGTGTTTGGATTCAAGTTTTAGCAGGGTTTATAATTTGATTGTGCTTTGAAAAACGTGTTAGAGAGCTTCAAATAGGATGAGATAGTTGGGGTACTAGTTGAAGTTTAATTTAGATCAGTTTTGTATCAAGTGCAAGTGTTAAAAGTGAAAAAAAGGGTAGCTCAAAACTGCACATTATTAATCTGCTCATTTTTATGTGATTTTTGATCCATGGTCTTGCAAATCTGTTAAGAATCAGGTTAAGTGAGTTGTTGTTGCTGTTAGAGTACCTATTGGTGATTGTGTATGCTAAACTTGAGGCTTTGTAGTTCACTTGAGTGCTAGAAAAAAAGTTTAAACAACCACCAGACCCTAAAAAGGTTCACAGAAACTTGTGTTGCTTTTGTGTGCATTTGGTTTGCTTATTCTTGTGCTTTAAGTGTTGATTCTTGCTTGTGTTGACTCCTTGTGCTCAGAAAGAGCACAAGGGTGCCTTGTGTTCCACAAAAACATCACCAAAAGCCAAGTCCTCTTGGCATAAAAATTGCACAAGTGAAAGAATAGAGAACCTGGTGTTCATCACATTAAAACCTGGAAACGTTTTATTTGAATTTAATCTTGATTAAATTTGGAGTAAAAAGGGTAATTGGTTTTCGTTTAGTGGTTAAAAGTATAAACAGTGTTGGATTGAAAGGTTAAAAAAAAAAAAGAAAAAAAATAAATTTGGCAAAAAGGGGTTCTTCAGGCTCGAACCCCCTTCACCACACTCACACACATCGTCCTTAACCATTGCGCCCTTGGGTCTTTTACTGACCAAGGGTGCAAGGGTTATTAACTTAACCTGTTTTCAATTTCATTTTTTAAATATAAGCCGTGACTAAATAAGCCATTCTTGGCTTATTGGCTTTTTGTTTTAGCTTATTTCTATTTTTCCTGAGTTAGTTATAGGTTTGTTGATTTTTCTAGATTAGTTTCAAATTTTTTCCTTTAGTCAATTATTTTTTTATAATTTATTTTGTACCCGGTTTTTATAAAATCATTAAAAAAGAGAAAAAATAGTTTTAATTTTTAGGAAAAATCATTTTTAGGTTTTAAAATAATATTTTGAGGTTTACAGCTTATTAGGTTTTCAATTTGGCTTATTTTTAATTTTATAAGATTTTAGTTTTTTTAGCAACTTTAAAAATTAATATAAAATTAATTAAGAGGTTTTAGAAACTTTAATTTACATTTTCTTCTTAGTTAGAATATTTAGGATTTTTGAGAATTTTTTAGAATTTATTTGAGAACTTTTAATTTTTTAGAATATTTTAATATTATTTTATTCATTAAAATAAAAAGTTTTATTTTTATTTCTTTTTCATTTTTCCTAGGTTCTTTGTCATTAATTAGGACTTTTCCCATTTGTAGAATAATTTTTAGGCTTTTCAATTAATTTTTAGAATTAACTTAAGATTTAATAGATTTTATTAGTTTTTAGGAGTTTAAAAATAGTTTAAATTGGTTTTAAAATTTTAAAAAATAGTTTTTAGTTTAATTAGGTTATTTTTGAGATTTACAAACTATAAAATCTTGTTTAGGGCTTTTTAATATTTAAAAGTGACTTTTAGGGCTTTAATTAGCATTAAAAAGGCATTATTAAATTATTTAAAAGGTTTTGGCAATTTTGGATTTTTTGTAAACCCTTAGAATATTATTTGGGATTTTTTAGTAATTTTTAGGAATTTTTAGAATAAAATTTTAAATTTTGTGTTTTTTTTTTTACGTTCTTCGTCGTAACTTTCTAGTAGTGTCTTGCCTTATTTTTCTAATTTTTTTCGTCTTCGTCATTTTCTCTTCTTTTCTTCTCATTAATAATCAAAAACATAAATCATCATTCATTACACAACACACTAGCCTCCTCGAGAGAACGAACTCACCTTCTTAAGGGTCATTAGTGGTCGGTTTTCCTAAACCGACACTTAACGCTTACCGCTTTTTGTGTTGCTCTTACAAAACACAATTATCATTTTGGCGCCGCTGCCGGGGAGGCGTGTTGTGTTTTGATTGAACAATTGTTGTTTTCTATATTAGCCATAAATATAATTGTATTAATAGCACTCTATTAATACGTATTATCGTCTTTCGGTTTTTGTGTGAATATTAGTACTATATTGTATACGTAGAACAATAAATACACAAGTACTCCAAATACGTGAGCAATCACAACCTTGATTCGGGATTTCATCACTCGATCATTGTATTCGAATCTCAAACCAAAGAAAAAGGCAAAAATAGATAAATACTTTCGTGAAGCTTGATTTTGATAATACAAACTATAAGGTGGGTATAAGGCGGTTGTATTTCACAACCTAAAGGAAAAAGGCTCTTAAGTGCTTCGCGCCGCCTCGTTTCCTCCGCTTGCTTGTGCGTATTTGATTTTGAGAGTGAATCGAGGGTTTTGCCGCCCAAAGTATTATTACATATCATATATATTTTCTTGGTTTCATATTGATTAAACCCTCTTGAACGATTTGGTGTTCCACCATCGTTCTAAAGTCATCGAAGGCGTTCACTCCACGTGATCGTTTTCATTCCTTGAGGCCTTTTTAATCAAGAGATTTGATTAGTGAGGAGATTTGTGGACTTTTTGTCTACTTAATACATTCACCAATTCCAAAAAAGTTAATACCATCAAAAACCACAAAAAAATTGAAAAAACACAAAATACCAAAAAGAATCTTCTTTGCTCGCCTTCTCGTTGTACGTGACGTTTATGCAAACTCGCTCTAAAGCTAGACGTGCTCGTAAACGAAGAAACAAATCACTCACTCAATCTAGTGAGGAGTCTCCAAGTGAGGAACCTATTGTAGAACAAGAAGCTATCATGGCTAATCGTACTATGATGGAGTTGCTTCAAGCACCCACCGAGGGTTTTGGAGAGGCCATTGTGATTCCCGCCATCCTTGCGGAGAACTTTGAAATCAAAACGGGTTTAATGTCTATGCTTCAAGCAAACAAGTTTCGCGGTCACGAAAAAGACAACCCACATTATCACATTAGGCAATTTAATCGTCTCACCGCGACAAGCAAGTTTAAGGATGTACCACACGATGCCATTAAGATGATGTTGTTTCCTTACTCGTTAGATGGACCCGCCAAGATTTGGCTTGAGAAAGAACCGCCGAATTCGATTTTGACATGGGCCGATCTCGTGTCTAAATTTGTGAATCAATTTTTTCCACCATCTAAGACAACACATTTGAAAAACGAGATTTCACGTTTTACACAAAGACCAAATGAAAGTTTTTCAATGGCTTGGGAGAGATTTAAAGAAATGCTACATGAATGTCCACACCATGATTTTTCCGAATTGCATCAAATTGACACTTTTTATAATGGGCTTAATGAACATGAACGAGATTATTTAAATGCCGCCGCGGGTGGTAATTTTTTGTGCAAAACGACCAATGAGGCTTTGAAAATCATAGAAAATAGGTCTAAGGTCTATAGCCCTCGTAACACACCGAGTGTTGCCAATTTGGGCTCGTCATCATCTCGTTCCATTAATGCCTTGCAAGATGAAGCAAATGAGGAGAATAGGTTTTTCGATAGGTTTTCGACTCTTATGTCTCATTGGAAAGCTCAAGAAGCTTCAAACACCGCTTCGGTTAAAGCGGTTGCTAAGAGTTGTATTTCGTGTGGTGGAGCTCATGATTTTTCCGAGTGCATTACCGCGGATGGTAACACTTCGAATGCTTATGTAGCCACGGGAACTTATAACCAAATCGGTCAAGGTTCACGTTCAAATCAAGCTCCACAAAATCAAAATGCTAATAACTATCGAAACAACAATCAAGGTGGAAATTACCAAGGAAATCAAAGGAATTATAACAAGGGTAATTATCAAAGTGGAAATGGGCAAATTTCAAACCAAAACCAAAACCGTGATTTTCAAACTCCTACTCAAGGTTTTCAAAATGCTCACACTAAAAATTTGCAAGGAGAATTTTTAGATTATGCTAAGGCTAATGATGCTAAATTTGATAACATGCAACGTGAGATGATTAGCTTAAGATCCGAATTGAAAAATGAGCTTAAAACCGAACTTGCTAATGAACTTAAAACTCATGCTAATAAAATGGAAGGAAATGTCACACGACTCCAACAAAATCAACAAAAAATGGAGCAAGGACAACATGAGATTAAGCAAGAATTGTTGAAAGCGGATGCTAGGCAATCTAAGTTTGAAGACCGTATGGCTAAAATGTTTGAAGCTATCATGTGTAAGCCCACTTCTTCGGGTGGTCTTCCTAGTGATACCATCGTGAACCCGAAAGGAGAATTGAAGGTTATTACCACTCGAAGTGGTAAAACTTTCAAAGAACCAATTTCTCGTCCAAGTACTTCTATGGAGAAGGAAAAAGAGAAAGAACCCGAGGTTGTGGGTGAAAAGGAGCACATTACAATCCCACGAAGTACCGCTTAAACCACACCTACGGTTGAACCAATACCCATAATGGAACCCGAGATTCCAAGGCCGATGCCTATGCCTAATTTGCCCCAACCCACACCACCTTTACCCTACCTATCAAGACGAGACAAGGAAAAGGCACAAGAACGAAATAATTATCAATTTGAACTCTTTATGAAAATGTTTCGTGACTTGCATTTTAATATAAGTTTTGCCGACGCCTTAGTCATGATGCCTCGATTTGCCGCAAACTTCAAAAGTATGTTGAATAACAAAGAAAAATTGCAAAAATCATCTAGTTGTTCTTCGGTTTTTCTAAGCCGCATACCTCAAAAAGTCGGTGATCCTGGAAAGTTTTTAATCCCATGTGCTATCCAAGACATGGAAGAATGCTACGCCTTGGCCGATCTTGTTGCTAGTATTAATTTGATGCATCTTGAGATTTTTAAGTCACTCAATCTTCCAAATCTCACTCCTTCAAGAATGTCAATCGAAATGGCCGATCATTCTACGATTCTAGCTTGTGGAGTTGCCGAGGACGTCTTCGTGAAAGTTGGGAAATTCTATTATCCCGTGGACTTCATAGTTGTTGATATTCCCATCGATCCTAAAGTTCCGTTAATTTTAGGTCGATCTTTTTTGGATACCTCGAGAGCACTTATCGATGTGCATGCAAGAAAAATCACTCTTCGTTTCAATGAGGAAGAACTCGTCATTAATGCAACCCAAAACTCCACTCTTTCTCATGTTTATTCGATCACATCTTTGTACAATGTCAATCCCATCAAAAACATTTGTCAAAAGATTTCAAATAGAGTTTTAGGAGTTGATAAAAATGAAGTTCCGTCCCCTCCGCCGATGGAGGTTAAGAGTGTTAAGCCTATGATTCCAATCTCGAGTGATTCTTCGGATGATGAATACGTTGATCCCGATGGGGAGGTTTTCTTTGTTGACAAAAGATTTGAAAACTTACCACCACCTAAGCCAAAACGCTTTCAAAATGTGAGAATTTTTAGTGTGACTAACATTGTTTTAGATACACCAAATATTTTTGACATAATTAAATCGGGTTTTCACAAGGAGAGTGTTAAAGATGAAAAAGGAAAAGATTTTGAATCTAATTTAAAAGATTTTTCTACAATTCTAACTCCGTCATCACCGCGTGTCTTGAGTACTACAAGCTCGTCTTCTCCTTTTGACGATGCTTTGTGTGGACCTAGTATGGGGGAAGCCCCTTATGTTTCCTCCCCTTTCTCCACCGAGGACGAGATATTTGATCCTGGAATTGCTTTTATAGGGAAATCTCGGTCTTCCACCGATGCAATAAATGGAAAATCTTTTCATTTGATTGGTGCGAGTCTACCTTGAGTAGCTCAATGTTATGACTTACCCATTGTCCCACCCTTCTATTTCTTCTCTCCTATTTTCTTCTATCCCATTGGGATTTGTGTTGGAGTTGTGTTGTCTCGTCTTTCATCCGAAAACGAGGACGCTATCTTTGACCCCGGTATACGTTTATCGGATTTTTAAAGTACTTCATGTGCTTTTGGGCCTTGTTTATCATGTAAGCCCCACCAAAAATTGACCATACCATGATTATCCCTAAATGATCACATTTATGGGGATTCGAGTCGAGCTTTTGACTCGGTTATCAAAAACAAGGTGCCTCGTGGGGGAGACCCATGCTTATCCATGTACATATTATTGCTTTCTAATTAGTTTAATGTGAGGGGATTTGTGCCCTTCCAACCTTTGTTCCATGGTTGTTTGTGAATTGTGTCTTTTAGATCATCATCTCCACGATTGGAGCCTCTCGTGTTCGTTTCATGGGAGCACTCGATCGTTTGCTTTGGAGGCCATTCCCAATATCCATATGATATATCCTTTTATGTTCTAACCTTAGGTTTTTTAGCACACTTCATAAACGGCTTTAAACTTAACGGTTACACCCTTTCCATGCTAGATTAGGCATTCGACTACGTCTCTAGTATGGGGGTGTTTGCACCCCTAGACTCGAAACATTGAGGACAATGTTTAACTTTAGTATGGGGGGGTGAATAGATACTTGCCTTGCCAAACCTTCACGCTTTCCAAAATTTATCGTTTTGTTTATCGTTTTTCTTGCAAAATAAGGCTAAAAATGGCCAAATTTTAAAATTTTTCTCATGTTTCATAAGTGTTTGAAGACACGAATGTAGATTTTCCGATGGCGAGAATAAGAGTAATTTTTGACTCGACCGTGCGTGTTGAGCACTTAGCTTTGATTCCTTAACTATACATTAGGCTAAGTCTCTTAAATGAGGACGAGAAATGATAGAGTTAATTATAAGTTACTATGCTAAACGTAGAGTACTCGTATTCTTTCAAAAACTCATGTGTTCTCGTTGTTTGCTTATTCTCCCTTCGCTTGTAAATATTTTTGCTTAATAAATATTGATTTAGCGGTTTAGTTAGGATTGTTGGGTTTCTAGTCTTTTCTAGTAGCTTCCGTGTAATTAAATTGGGAAGACATTAAGGTATCGCCAGCGTCACGGTTTTGAAGTATTGGCACCCTAATAATCAAAAGCTTCACCCAATAATAAGATTTCAAGTGCTCACCTAAATCTAGCAAACAATTTGAAGCCCCACAAGGCCTAAAATCTATGCAAAATTGAAAGTGAATCAAGCCTTAATCTTCGAAGCTTTAAAGATCCAAAATTCGCTTTAGCGTGAGGATATACGTCTTTGGCTAATAAAACCACCGATGATGGCGGATAATAAAAGGCAAGGCAAGACCGAAGTCATAATAAAAGCTTCATGGCGAAGTTGAATAAAAGATGGAGGTAAACCAAAGATAATAAGGTCCTTCCGTTAGGGGGCGTATAAAAGTCTTGGTAATAAGTCTCATGTTCAAAACTGTTATAAAACCGTGTTTATCGATTCTTCTTGTCAACTTAATTTTTTAACATCGTTGTCTATTAGGAAGGGTTATTGATTTGATGGTCTTAATTACACCGTTAGGACTCTATTTTTAGACCTAAATCTCTATTATCGCATAAGTCAATGATGCATCCTCGTGATCATTAAGACAAAATAAAATATAAGAGATACAACTTAGGAATAATGGGAGAATAAGTACGTGATTAGGGCATATGAGTAGTGTTAGCATTACTAACTTATAATGACAATGATCTCGTTGCACGCTTGGCATGGAATTAAAGTGAAAATCGAGGAAGACGAAATTATTTCTAACGAAGCATTCACGTGTTCTTATTCTATGAACCTAAACGTCCCATTTTGCGATGAAAATCATACATTATGTCTAAAACACAAGTAGTAGTAATAGTATAGTATAGCTAGTTATCATTTCAATAAAAGTGAATAAAATTAAATTTTGGAGATGCTTCGATACTTTATTCTAGCATTACGTGAGGGCACGGCAATGGTTTAGTATGGGGGAGTGATGAGACTGCTTTTATACATGGTCTCATCGTCCAAAACGGCCTTAAATTGCATAAAATATCATAAAATATGCCAAATATATGCTCGTGTTTGTTACTTGTGTATTTTTAGGTACGGATATTGAGGAATTGGCAAAAGAACACAAGAATCAATCAAAAACGAACACGGGAAACGAAGTCGCACAATGAACCGGGCCCAAGTTTGGAAATTTGCAAAATGACCCTTGAAGAATTGAAGATTGGCAAAAATGGCCCCTCATCTTTGAAGAACTTGTTACATTTGACCCTCAAATTATCAAATGTACAAGTATAATCCTTGAATGTTTGAAGATATTACAAGTTCAGCCCTTGGGAATCAAGATTATACATTAAATACCCCTTGGAAAAGTTTTTGGAAGACTTTGTGCCACTTTTGACAAGTTGTCAAAAGTTGACAAGGCACAAAATGGGTGCTGACAGCTTTTGATTGCAAAGTGGAAAGAAGTTGATACCTTGGGGACCATATTTGTCAAACCACCATACTCCCACACCCAACCAAACACTGACACGTCAACCCTACCCACCCATTTACCCACCAACCCGTATCTTGCCTGACCCTACCCAATACCCTACCCGGTTTATTGTTTAAACATGGTCAAAGGTCAGTCAAATCCCACTTACCCTTCCCTCCTTAACATATATTTAAAAATCACTTAATCCCATTTTAGATTAAATCCTAACCTGCTACCCACTTTAATCCCATAAACCCTAATCTCCACATTAATCAAACCAAAGGGTTTTTCCCTCTAAACGTGCAGATCACTAATTAACCGTCCCCTAATCCTTTCCCACCTCACTTGACAAACCCACATGGGCTGTGGACCCCTCCCCAAACCTCCCCTGCACCCGTCTCTTTCCCACAACCCCAAAACCCGACCAAGCCAACCATCCAGATACTCCCCTTGGTCCCCAAGCCCAAATGGACGTCCAAGATCAAGTCTTCAAGCTGGCATCCAACAGAATCACATGGAGCACAAATTTGACCAATTCTCAGTCAAATTTTCAAAGGGCCTTTTAGGCATTTTAGTTGCTAGGGTTTGTAGACCTAGAATGTTCTCTTAGTTAGTATTTAAAGGGATATGAGCCTGTTCATAAGCCCTTGTTCCAGTTTTTTTTGCAAAACCTTTTGTAATCCCTTTTTTATAATATAAAGTTGGTATTTGTTCATTACAATTTAATTCCTTTTATTTTTTATGAAAAGTTGGTATAAGCTATGCAATTAAACTGAGTTCCATTAAATTGTGAAAGAAAAAGAGTGTTTTGAATTTTCAAAAGGTTTGGTAAGAAATCAGAAATCACAAAATTATATGAAGTGAAAGTGGAATATAATTTTGTGTTTTTGTGATTGTTAGTGTTTTAAAACGTTGGTTTTAAGTTTGGAAGAATTTTGAGAAAAGTTTTTAAGAAAAAAAGTTAAAACAGAAATATTGGATATTGCTAGTTTTTGCTTGATTTTTCTTAAACAGGTTGAGCATTTGTTTGTTGATCCTTGTCTGCTCCAACCCGAGTTGGAAGGAGGTGGATAATCTTCCACAAGAACCTAGGAAGTAAAGGTTCTAAGGTAACTTCTAGTCCTATTTAGAAATTTCAGAAAAAAGGAAATTTGGTGATTTACTTGAAAAGGTGTTCTTAGGTGTTAAAAGTTGTTGGATTTGAGTTATATAGTGACATTATGCATGTTAGATGTTACTAGGGTTGGTTTGGATTAGTTTTTAAGTGATTTTGTTTGATAAAAAACGTTTTCAAGTAGTTAAAGGGGTGTTTGGATTCAAGTTTTAGCAGGGTTTATAATTTGATTGTGCTTTGAAAAACGTGTTAGAGAGCTTCAAATAGGATGAGATAGTTGGGGTACTAGTTGAAGTTTAATTTAGATCAGTTTTGTATCAAGTGCAAGTGTTAAAAGTGAAAAAAAGGGTAGCTCAAAACTGCACATTATTAATCTGCTCATTTTTATGTGATTTTTGATCCATGGTCTTGCAAATCTGTTAAGAATCAGGTTAAGTGAGTTGTTGTTGCTGTTAGAGTACCTATTGGTGATTGTGTATGCTAAACTTGAGGCTTTGTAGTTCACTTGAGTGCTAGAAAAAAAGTTTAAACAACCACCAGACCCTAAAAAGGTTCACAGAAACTTGTGTTGCTTTTGTGTGCATTTGGTTTGCTTATTCTTGTGCTTTAAGTGTTGATTCTTGCTTGTGTTGACTCCTTGTGCTCAGAAAGAGCACAAGGGTGCCTTGTGTTCCACAAAAACATCACCAAAAGCCAAGTCCTCTTGGCATAAAAATTGCACAAGTGAAAGAATAGAGAACCTGGTGTTCATCACATTAAAACCTGGAAACGTTTTATTTGAATTTAATCTTGATTAAATTTGGATTAAAAAGGGTAATTGGTTTTCGTTTAGTGGTTAAAAGTATAAACAGTGTTGGATTGAAAGGTTAAAAAAAAAAAAGAAAAAAAATAAATTTGGCAAAAAGGGGTTCTTCAGGCTCAAACCCCCTTCACCACACTCACACACATCGTCCTTAACCATTGCGCCCTTGGGTCTTTTACTGACCAAGGGTGCAAGGGTTATTAACTTAACCTGTTTTCAATTTCATTTTTTAAATATAAGCCGTGACTAAATAAGCCATTCTTGGCTTATTGGCTTTTTGTTTTAGCTTATTTCTATTTTTCCTGAGTTAGTTATAGGTTTGTTGATTTTTCTAGATTAGTTTCAAATTTTTTCCTTTAGTCAATTATTTTTTTATAATTTATTTTGTACCCGGTTTTTATAAAATCATTAAAAAAGAGAAAAAATAGTTTTAATTTTTAGGAAAAATCATTTTTAGGTTTTAAAATAATATTTTGAGGTTTACAGCTTATTAGGTTTTCAATTTGGCTTATTTTTAATTTTATAAGATTTTAGTTTTTTTTAGCAACTTTAAAAATTAATATAAAATTAATTAAGAGGTTTTAGAAACTTTAATTTACATTTTCTTCTTAGTTAGAATATTTAGGATTTTTGAGAATTTTTTAGAATTTATTTGAGAACTTTTAATTTTTTAGAATATTTTAATATTATTTTATTCATTAAAATAAAAAGTTTTATTTTTATTTCTTTTTCATTTTTCCTAGGTTCTTTGTCATTAATTAGGACTTTTCCCATTTGTAGAATAATTTTTAGGCTTTTCAATTAATTTTTAGAATTAACTTAAGATTTAATAGATTTTATTAGTTTTTAGGAGTTTAAAAATAGTTTAAATTGGTTTTAAAATTTAAAAAAATAGTTTTTAGTTTAATTAGGTTATTTTTGAGGTTTACAAACTATAAAATCTTGTTTAGGGCTTTTTAATATTTAAAAGTGACTTTTAGGGCTTTAATTAGCATTAAAAAGGCATTATTAAATTATTTAAAAGGTTTTGGAAATTTTGGATTTTTTGTAAACCCTTAGAATATTATTTGGGATTTTTTAGTAATTTTTAGGAATTTTTAGAATAAAATTTTAAATTTTGTGTTTTTTTTTTTTACGTTCTTCGTCATAACTTTCTAGTAGTGTCTTGCCTTATTTTTCTAATTTTTTCGTCTTCGTCATTTTCTCTTCTTTTCTTCTCATTAATAATCAAAAACATAAATCATCATTCATTACACAACACACTAGCCTCCTCGAGAGAACGAACTCACCTTCTTAAGGGTCATTAGTGGTCGGTTTTCCTAAACCGACACTTAACGCTTACCGCTTTTTGTGTTGCTCTTACAAAACACAATTATCAATTATACAAGAAGGGTCCTCCAATATTGAAGAATTTACACTTTAAACCCTTGTATATTCATAATTACAAGTTTGGTCCTTAAAGTTTGTCAAAATTACAAAAAGGACCCTTAACTTTGAAGAATTGGCAAGAATGGTCCCTCTTATTTGAAGACTTCTCACTTTTAGTCCTCCACAAAGTCAACAATACAAGTCAAGACCTTGAAGATTGAAGACATTACAAGTTTGGTCCTTTAAATATCAACAAATAGCAAAACAAGTCCTTGAAAACCCTTTGTAAAACTTTTTGTGGCAAAAGTGTGAAAAACATAACTTGATTTACAAAGGAAATCTGATTTTGGCCTATTTAATTGCAAGTGAAAGGAGAAAGAAAGAAGAGGGGTGACTTCTATATGACCTTTACACACGGCTAACCAAACACGAAATCTATATGATCTAGATGACGAGATGAATTAGGACGAGATGATGATGGACACGAAATGAGAACAAGATTATAGAATATGAAGAACAAGATTAAAACAAGAATGGAGGATTAGATTAAGAAGAAGAAGAAAGAAAGAACAAGGAAGAAGAATGTGTGATCCTAGTGAGAGAAAGACAAGAACTTTCTCTCTCTACAAACTAACATACTAGAAAAATAGAAAAAGCACACACACAAATGAGGGGTTTGTTTCCTTTTATACTAAGAAGGAAACTTGACAAAGGCTTTCCTCATTTGTGTGTTCGGGACTAATTCTAGTTACATACATAACAATAATGTAGAACTCTCAACACCATTGAATAGCATTTTCCACGAGCTTCGCAACGGTATATTATATGACCATCACTTTAAATACTTCTAACAATCTCCCCCTAAGGGGTGGTCATATAATATGTGACTTCACTTCTTTGACCATTACTTTAAATACTTCTAACAATCTCCCCCTAAGTGGTGGTCATGTATTATGTGACTTCACTTCTTTGTTGTTGCAGACTTTGAAGCTCGTTGTCTTGAGAGTTCTTTCATCGTTCCTTTCATGACTTGTGATCTTGGATCTTTGATCTTTGCCTTGACTTGATCTTGAAGCTTTGCCAGCTTGTGTTCTTGTGTCTTTCTCCACATAATCATGTTTTGTGTTGACTTGAAAGCTTGTAAACAATCTCCCTTGATCATCAGAGTAGCGGAAGTATTTGTCTTTAGATGTTCTTGAGCTTTCTTCAATAATCCTGAATATGTGGCCTTGAACTGCGACTCTTGAGATAACGCCACCGTTTGCATTCCACCGGTTTCCCGTTATACAGTACGAATACTGTACCTGTGATCAGGTAAGTTCAAAGAACTTCCTTGAAAGGATTTCCAGCTGTGGTAGCCGTTCTCAATACTTGAATATATCGAAAGATAATTCAAAGTAAGGAGTGAATCATGCAGTTCCATTCTGCTGATTAAGTCGTCAATTCACTTTCCTGGAACAAGTCTGAATCAATTAAGAATCAAACCATCGTTGCTTTCCAGTTGACACAAGCTTGATTCATATAGAATCGCACAAGTTACCTACCACAATGCTGTTTGATGATGACACTGGAAGGATTTCCATTCGTCACTGTAAATACTGAAAAGTATTACTCTGAATGTTCTGGCAAGATCATAAACATATTGCGTCGAGACCTGGAACGAGTTAGAATCAATTAAGAATCAAACCACTGTTGCTTTCCAGTTAACATATGTTTAATTCAAGTGAATCTTACATATGACCTACTGCAATGCTGTTTGATGTTAACACTGGAAGGATTTCCATTCATCACTGTGAATACTAAAGAGTATCACTCTGAATGTTCTAGCAATACCACAAGGATAGAGCGTAGGACACTGTAAATCATCGCTTGTGTTCTAATGATGAACAACAATTGATCTATGGAATAAGTGTCCTAATGAGATTTTTGTCGAATCTCGTTGGCTCTAGACTCTATAAGTGCACGTTTATTTGGTGATCGGAGGCTGGAGCAGACTGCCACCTATTCAATATCTACTATCTCGGAGTGAGACAGTTGATAGAAATTAGTTGAACTCCGTGACAATAAAACAAACTTCTTTTGAGAGAAGCTTGAGTAGACTGGGAAGGGTTGTGCATTGCATCACTGGGTCCATGATGCTTTGTCTTCAGTATCAGAAATCATTAAAGTGATTCTGATAATAGATGTATTGACCCGGTTTCTGCCTAAGTTGTATGGAGGGCTTCTTTCTTTACACCCTTTATCCTTACATTTCTTTTTCATTCTTCAACCCCTTCAATGCTTACCAAGACGTCATAACTAGCACCTTGTTGTGATTGTTCCAGTGCTAGCTTAAGTCATTAGTCGGCATTATTCCCGTACACTCAACTACTCCATCTTTCCTAAGGACTTCTATTTTCTAATGGATTGTCCCTGAGAAGATCCCTCCGGTTCTGGTTGGATCATAGGACGAATACCTAACCACCTTTTGACACCATTACCATCGTGAATTTATGTGTTGAAGGGTATAGATATCGTAACCAGAAAAATCAATTGAAAACGCAGTCAAGGTGTTGAAGAAATCAATGTTTACACCTTGAAAGTTTTTTATAGCACCAAAAACGCTCCCCCTACATATGTGCATCATAAACAGAAAGGTTTTTGCATATATTAGGAAGGGAAAGCACTTATATCAAAGATCTTATCCAAGATAACACATTTTAATCACTATTCTCCCCCTCAAAAATTGCATGAAATTGAAATTTTTGTGAAACTAGTGATGAAACATGGAGAGAATAATGTGTCATGAAACTTTGGAACAAATGTTTATGAAATCATTATAATCCCCCTCGAAAAGAGATTTTATTTAAGTAGGGAAGTATATGAGCACACTATTTTGAAATACTTTGAAAAAATTGTGCTCAAAAATCCGAGAAAAATTATGTTCATGAGCTTAAAACCTTGAATGTTTTGATATAAGCTCATGACCGAGAAAAATGAATTTCTCGTTGTTGAGGATAAGTCAAAGACTTTCCTTTATTTAGGGACCGGGTTATAGTCTGACATGTGACTATAAGCCATTATAAGAAGAAAAATAGAAAAGACATGTTTTGAAAGCATTTGAACTCTCATTCGAACTTTATGTACGTACCCGTGTCGTTATTGAACAACATTTCTAAGCACGTCCATATTATCGATGCTGAGAGACATATCGGAGAAGAATATTTTTGGTATTTTGAAAGATTTTCTCATTTTTTATTTTGTTTTCATAGGTTTTATATTTTTGTATTTTGATTTTCAATGTTTTCGAAAATAATATAAAATAGACCTTTGTATAGAAGAAGAGGGTGATGTTGAATGTACATAATTGGAACCCTTTGAAGAAATGGATTCAGAATCCATTGAAGTACCTGCAATGACAGAAGAAGAATTTTCACAAATACTAGTGTTAGGAGTAACAAATGTATTTTCTTCATTCAGAACACTCGCATTAGTGCTGGAGCCGGTGTCATCACACTTCTCGATGGGAATCCACTTAAGACCAACTTCCTTGAAGATCCTACCCGTTGGTTTCCACTGAAGACTAGATCTAGGAGTAGTGTTCTCTTGCACAGCGGAAGACTTCTTAGGAGAGAAACTAGTTCCTACATTGATCCGCTTGGAGGATTTCTTGTCATTGCTTTTCTTTGTGATAGGTGTGAATCTCCTTGTTGTCTTATAGGATTCTGCATTCTTTCTCTGTGTGAAGGCACGAGAATTTACCTCATAGAGGTATTGCAGAATGCAATGAGCATGGTTTCCATGGTGAATGCCCTTTTTACACGTGGGGCATACAGAGAGTTTGGGATTCTCGAAAGGTCTTGTGTTCCTAGGGTTTGCTGACCGTTCAGGCACCATGTTCGAAACACGACTACTCATTGGTGATTGCCAATTCCTAGGTTGCTGGGAAGGGATCCTAGGTTTTGGTTGATTACCATTAGGTGTGTGTTGAACTCTAGCGGTTGTTGGTTTACTAGGTTTTGAATACATATGGTTTACTTTCTGAATGTTCCCTTTTTGCTTACCATCCCCTAGGTTTTTGGTTTGACCAACGTCATTTGAACCTTTAGATTCCTTTGTGGGCGTAAGATTCACACACTTGGGAGTACTCTTAGAAGTAGTGCAAGGTGCATTCACAGAGTTGTGTTTAGCAAGAGTGGGTTTTCTAAATGGAGGAACATAGGGTGATATGGCGGGTTTTGGTACATTCGATGGCACATCGGTATTAGGAGGTAACCTAGAAACATTAGAAGGCGGTTTTCCTAAGATAGATGGCTTTGGTACTTTGTACGCATTGGGTTGTCTAACAACTGGTTTTACAACCTTAGGTTCCACGGTTTTTCCATCCATCTTTTCAACAAGTTTCTTCAACTCAGCAATCGTGATGTCCTTTTCTTGCAACTGCGCTTTTAGATCAGAAATATCCTTGCTCTTTTCATTCAATTCGCGAAATGATTCAGAGAGTTTTACTTGTAAATTACTGTCATCGGGAAATTTTACAACTTTGTTTTGCAGAGCAAGTTCAAGAGAATGACAATGTTTCTGAAGAAAATCATATCGGTGTTGAAGAATCGTGAACTCTTTTTGATTAACATTTGTTGAAGGCTCACTATCGCGACATTTGCCTCCTAACTGAGCTTGCAGCTGTTCGATTGTTTGTTGCAGTTCAGTGTGAGCTTTATCATACGAGTGTTTGTCATCCTTACATTCATCACATTTTTTGACATATTTATTCCAAAGATCGGTGAATTCGTTATCCTTTTTGATGACATAAGACTCCATTTTTTCTTTCGTACGATCAAGCTCATATTGGAGGGTCGCATTGTCTGACCGAGAGTTGTTTACCGCAATGGGGTTACTATCAACACAATCACCACTATCAGTTGATTTCGAGAGACATGCCAGGTCGCTTTCCAAGACTTTAATTCTATCAAGAGATTCATCAGCCTCCTTCGCCAAAGATTTAAAGTCTTCAACAAATTTGGTTAGTTCTTTTAGAAAAGCGTTCTCAAGATTGCCTATCCTCGCATCAACTTGATTAATAATGGGATTAATTTTAGTATGAAGCAATTTTTGTAACTCAACATGAACGGGTGATGTAAAGTTTCCTCCAGTCATTTTGGCGTTAACAACCCGTTTGAGAATGACAAAATTATCTTTGAGCTCGGTTAGATACCTACGTGTGATACTCGGTTTCGGAGGGTCATCAGACAATTCCTCACTTGGTAGCAAAAGCATTTCAGAACTCGTTTTAGACCGAACAAAAACAGTTGGAGGATTAACTTTCGGATAATAAACAGGTGTCACTTCTTTATCAAGTGTTTTCATTCTTAAACGAGTCTCTACTGCAAGTTCAGTAGTTTCCTCGGAATCATGCACACTAGGAGGATCATGCTCATCAGACAAGAGCACATTACCATTATATAAGGTTTCATTAGTGGCCTGAACTTGTTTAAGATATCCTGGATTAGGAGGAAGGGGACAACCTAAGGCAAATTTGTATCGAGTGTAGTTTATCTCATTCACTTTTGGTGCGAGCATATTTATTGTCTGCATAGTTTGGCCACGTTTTACCAAAAGGTTGTCTAATTCCCTAATCCTATCCTGAGCTTTGCAAAAATCCTCAAGAAGCCCATCTTCTCGAATTTTGAAATCATGTTTCAGCTTTTTTCTTTCTTCTTGTAAATCCAAAATGATAGATTTTTCAGTTGAAAGCTGTTTATTAAGAGAGGTGATTTCATCATTCAATTCACTTATCTTTTTAGCACTACTTAAATGTAAGGCATTTAATTTCTTTGTGGTGCATTTTTCTTGATAAACCGATGTAGCATGAGCTTGTTCAAGTTCCTTGATTTTAGCCTGATGAATTTCAAAGCTTTTCTCCCTTTCCTTATAACCGGCAAGCTCAGTGGTCAATTTAGCATTAGTTTCTCTAAACTTATTATTAACCACATTCGCATGAATAACATCCTTAGCAAGCTTATCAAATAATGATTTATAATATGCATGCGTCTCGTCAGGAAGGGTTGTAGGTTGGGCTACTTGATCTCCACTAAGGTCCACATTGGGCGCATTAGAAATAATATTGCTATTATTCGTTTGATCCCCGTGTGTCTCAGTGGAAGGCTCAAGTGACTCAGTATACTCTTCCTCCTGATTAGACATATTATATAACTCATTATCATTGAGACGTGGGTGTACCTCAGATGAACCGTCTGAATCATACACAGGAGCTCTGTCAGCCTGAATTACAGATGTTGATGCTTGCTGTGAATTAGCCATCAAGATGGAGTTGGTAGTGACCTCTTCTTCCTCATCATATGTTGCTGCAGATGCCATGAGATCAATCTCTTCAGCTAGAAGTGGAATTCCTGCTTCTTCCTTTTGAGCTATACGAAGCTGAGTCTGGAGATAGGCAGCATCCCTCTTCTTTTTGGTAGTACAATCACGATTCTCAATACCCGCAGCATGAATGTCTTGTTGAGATGTCATTGAAGAAGTCGTGTGTAAAGCAGGATCTCAATTCGTAGAAAGCGCGTTTCGAATTCTCAAAAAAATCAAATTTTGCCGAAATTTTCCAGTCCGACAAAAAAATATCTTAGTCCGATGTAAAATAAACTGAAAAAAAATTGCAAAATGCCAAATTTTGAAATCGAGTTAGAAATAGCCAAAAACAAGTAGGGAAAAATCTGAAAATTGAAAAATTTTGACAAAAATTAAAACCGAAAAAATTCGAATTTTGGCCGAAAAATTTGAATTTTTGCTCGAAAAAATTTTCGCTACGCCAAAATTTGAAATTGAAGCTTAAATGGCCTAAAAATAGTCTAGGAAAAATTAATTTTTTTTTAATCTTCGTGTAAAAGATAGTCCGAAACTAGTCTAGATACTCGCTAAGTCTAACAATACATCGATCGAAAACTGGCTAAGATTCCGCAATGTCAAAACATGAATGATTTCGCAATATTCAAACAATAGACAATTCCGCAATTCACAAAGATGACGTAATTCCGCAATTGGGAATAAAGAACAATTCCGCAATTGGAAAGATACAATTTCGCAATTAAGATCAACCACACAATTCCGCAATTGGAAAGATACAATTCCGCAAAACCACAATTGCGAAAAGATGCAGAAGATTCCGCAATATTCAGCTTCAATTCCGCAATAATTTTATTGCGGAATTATACAATGATTTCGCAATTGGGCTTTAAATCCGCAATACCACCAGACAATTCGCAACACCAATAGTTGCGAAATGATGCACCAGATTCCGAAGTATGCAAGAATTCGCAATGTTCTGGATGAATTCAATTCCGCAAAAGAGACAAAGTTGCGAAATTTTGTACTTTTTTCCTAAAAAATAGGATATAGGACAAGGACGAGAAATAGCACACTTTTCCGAAATTTTGTAGGATTTTGAGCCAATAAAAACCACCAAAACGCTAACCACGAATCCCTTGGCGAATGATACCACTTGTATGACCTTTACACACGGCTAACCAAACACAAAATCTATATGATCTAGATGACGAGATGAATTAGGACGAGATGATGATGGACACGAAATGAGAACAAGATTATAGAATATGAAGAACAAGATTAAAACAAGAATGGAGGATTAGATTAAGAAGAAGAAGAAAGAAAGAACATGGAAGAAGAATGTGTGATCCTAGTGAGAGAAAGACAAGAACTTTCTCTCTCTACAAACTAACACACTAGAAAAATAGAAAAAGCACACACACAAATGAGGGGTTTGTTTCCTTTTATACTAAGAAGGAAACTTGACAAAGGCTTTCCTCATTTGTGTGTTCGGGACTAATTCCAGTTACATACATAACAATAACGTAGAACTCTCGACACCATTGAATAGCATTTTCCACGAGCTTCGCAACGGTATATTATATGACCATCACTTTAAATACTTCTAACAACTTCTGCCAAGACAAGAAAGTTACCTTAACCACTCACAGTTGGACACGGGCCCCACTCAACCCTCCTAACCAATCACAACTCACCAACTTGCCACATCACATCCCACTAATCCGGTTTTAATATTAAACCAAGATTTGGCTCCTTAACACATTTTTAAAACATAAACTGGATCAAAACCCTCACTATTCACATTATGAACACGAATTAGGGATTTCTTATTCAGTTTGAATTAAGACTTGATTTCATCCAGAATGTTGATTAAGGTTACACTAATCCTAAACCCACCCTTAAACCCCCATCACCATCACCTCACATGATTCTACCACCCTCCCTTGCCCCACTATTCACTCCCAAACAAAATACTTGTAGAGAATCAACGACCCAAACCTTTGCTTACATCCTAAGTTTGCATTAGACCCCTTGGATCAACTTTTCACCACTGGCATCACATGTATTTCCATACAAGTCCTAATTCGTCAAAGGTTATTCAAACTTCAAAGGGCATTTTGGGACTTCTACACATTAGGGTTTCAAGTTTATCTTTCAGCATTTAAGTCTTGTATGGCTCTATATAAAGCCCTTAGCTTACAACATTACAACTTGTTCTTGGATTCCTAGGTCAAAAATATGTAAAGCCTTATTTTCAAGTGAATGAATTAAGTGTTTGATTTTGTGACAAATTCCAAGTTCCAATATTTATATTATCTTGTTATTGTTATATGTTTGTGAGTTTGAAGTCTCATGGTTTAGTTTTAAAGATTGTGCAAGATTTTGCAAAAGTTTCAAAAACCTGATTTTTCTAAGTTCTTGTTCAAACAGTTGAACTTTTTGGGCTATAAGCTGATCATAATACCCTGATAAAGAGTTTATCAAGGTGTTGTGAGGTTTGTGGTTTGGGAAGGATCAAGGGGTGGGGTTCAAGCTTGAAAAGATCTTGGTTATTTTCCATTTTTTTCTTTATATAATCTGTTTTGTTTCTAATCTTGATGTTCTTAGCAGCTTGTTGGAAGCTTGTGGTTGTTAAGCTACCACATAAGCTCTAAAATTCGTGAGTGTGGATGTGCATTCATGAGGTTTTTCCTTTTTTCTTGATAAATCTATCAAGAATTTGGTTCTAAGTGATTTTTGTGGTCTGCTGGTGTATGTGTGTTTTTATGCATGTATCTTGGTTCTTAGTTTATATATTTGATGTTATGATTCTTATTTGAGCTTAAATCAGTCTTGAGAATACTTTTACTTTGTTAAAATTGGATTTAAAAAGTAAAAAGGGTGTTTGAGATTGCTATTTGGTTCTAATCGGCATGAGTTTGAGTAAGATTTAAGGGTTTATTTGAGTTTGTATTTTTTATTAAGGTGGTTGTGTACTGATATTTGCAAGTTTTGTGCTTTCCAACTATAAATCTGAATCTGTGGTCTATCAAGCTTGTTTTAGGTCTATTTGAACTGAAATCTTATGCACACCTAGGTTGTATGTTAATATAGGGATAACAAGTGATAAAACATAGTTATTGTAACTTGTTGAGTAGATTTGTGGCTTTGAAATTGGATTTGTGGTCAACTGTATCAGCAAATAGGTCACTTGTGTTCATCTTTGTTCATCAGTAACTTGCTTGTGCTTGAATCTTGTTCAAAACTTGGAATTAGTGTATGAAATGAGTTAATTTGTTTGTCATTAAGTTTTATTGAGCTTGTGTATGCATTTGGTGGACTGTGGTCAGCTTATACTAGCTTAATCATTAGCTTATATCACTAGACCTGACTGTTTCATATCTGGACCATATATGAGCACAGATTGATTAAACTGTATCATTTGGCTGGGTGATTTTGTGTTTTCTTGCTTGTTATTAACTCCTTACAACCCACTGGTTGTAAGGGTTCCTTGATTGTCCAAAGAAACCAAGTGATTCTCTCTAAAAAAGCAAGTAAAATAGTCAAAGCAGTGGGAACCCTTTCCCACTGTTGCTAGCCACTGCTAGTGTAAATTGGTCAACATCTTATTTTTAAGTCATTATAGCTTATTTAGACCTACAACAACTTTGTTTTTGTAATCAATCTTCCTTAATTGACCCATTTGACTATTCTGGAGCATTTGAGACTTTCACTTTTAGGTTTGACTAGAAAACCAACTTAGTTGACTTTTACGTAAGTGGTTATTTGCTTTTTCCAGCTTATTCAATGTGCTTTTTGGAAATATTTTTTATTATTAAGCTTTGTTAAGTGATTTGAAACATTTTGCAACAAGAATCAACCCTTGAATTGGTCTAGAAATCGAAAACGACTATTTTGTTGTTTTGTGTAGAGAGCTTTTGCTTATTTCAGGCTTATTTCTTGGGCTTATTCAAAAATTCTTTTTACAAACAGCTTAATTTGGTCAAGAGAAGGATGTGTGTCAAATTTCAGCTTATGGCATCAGCTTATAGCTTAATGGGCCAAAAAGCCCATTAAGAATAAGTTGTTTTGAAATAAGCTATGATAAGCTCATTTTCAGCTTTTGGGCCTTTGAATTTTGTATTTAAAATTGAACTTTAAGCTTGCCTGGAAGTTTTGGGCCATTTTGTGAACATTTTTCTTATTGGGCCAATTTGAGCCCATTAAGGGGTCTGTTTTACTATTTGGCCCATTTGGAGGCCCATTAGGGGTATTTTGTCATTTCAAGTTCATTTCTGTTTAAATTAGGTTAAGTTAAACCTAGTTTGCAAGTTTTTAGAATTTTTTATAAATTTTGGATTTTTATTAATATTTTATTATTATTTTATTATTAAAATTAGTTATAATATTTTTGCAACTTTTTCATTTTTCCTAAGTTAAATACATTAAGTTAGGATTTTTAAAACTTTTAGATTAATTTTCTTGTGATTTAATTAATTTTTAGAATTATTTTAATATTTTAATAGTTTTTAATCATTTTTAAATAGTTTTAATTAATTTTAAATTTTCCAAAAATAGTTTTTAGTTTAATTAATTTATTTTAGAGGTTTACAAATTGAAAAATCTTATTTTGGGCTTTATGTTAGTTAAAATGATTTTTTGGGCTTTAATTAGCATTAAAAAATTATTATTTAATTAAATAAAAGGTTTAAGTGATTTTTTATTTTTTGTAAACCCTAATTACATTTTTTAGGATTTATTGCAATTTCTAGGAATTTTTAGGGTAATTTTTAAATTTTGTCATATTTTACGGTTTTACGTGTACGACTTTCGTCTTAGTGTAATTTTAATCGTAACTGTCATCCTTTTCTCTTTTCTTTTCTCATAATCATAATAACAAACATTTAATAATTTCTTTACACAACACTCTAGCCTCCTTGAGAACAATCCCACACCCATCTTGGGTCATAAACACTTGGTTTTCCTAAACCACTTGTTTAATACTTACCCTAATTACCTCGTTTTCCTAAACGAGCGTGAATTTACAACTATCATTTTTGGCGCCGCTGCCGGGGAGGCGTGTTGTATTTTGATTTGAACAAATTTTGTTTTTATATTATCCATAATAACTATTTGTGTGATTAGCACTCTAATCATACGTATTATCGGTTTTTCATTTTTTTGTGAATATAATTACTATATTGTATACGTAAAACAATAAATTCACAAGTACTCCAAAAGTATGAAAACACAACCTTGATTTGGGATTTCATCATTCAATCATTGTATTCGAATCTCAAACAAAGAAAAAAGGCAAAATAGATAATTACTTTCGTGAAGCTTAATTTTGAAAAACACAAACTATAAGGTGTGTATAAGGCGGGTGTTATAAAATACACCCTAAAGAAAAAGGCTCTTAAGTGCTTCGCGCCGCCTCGTTTCTCTGCTTGCTTGTGCGTGTTTAGATAAAAGGGCTAATCGAGGGTTTGCCAACCAAAGTATTATCTACGTATCTATATATTTTCTAGGTTTCAGAGATTAAACCCTCTTGAACGTTTTGGTGTTCAACCAACATTCTAAAGTCATCGAATGCGTTCACTTCACGTGATCTTTTTCATTCCTTGAGGCTCCTTTAATCGAGAGATTTGATTTGAGGAGAGATTTGTGGATTTTAGTCTACCTAATACATCACAAAATCCAAAAAAGTAAAAACAATCAAAAATAAAAAAAAAATTGGAAAAAGTTAAAAACACCCAAAAGAATCTTCTTAGCTCATCCTCACGTTGTACGTGACGTTTATGCAAACTCGTAACCAAGCAAGATGTGCACGTAAACGTCGTAATCGAAAGGAAAACACACCAACACCTTCTAGTGAAGAATTTCCAGGTGAGGAACCTATTGTAGAACAAGAATCCACCATGGCTAATCGTACTATGATGGAGTTGCTTCAGCACCCACCGAGGGTTTTGGAGAAGCCATTGTGATTCCCGCCATCCTTGCGGAGAATTTCGAGATCAAGACGGGTTTAATGTCTATGCTTCAAGCCAACAAGTTTCGCGGACATGAAAAAGACAACCCACATTATCACATTAGGCAATTCAATCGTCTCACCGCGACTAGCAAATTTAAGGATGTGCCCCATGACTCCATTAAGACGATGTTGTTTCCATACTCGTTAGATGGACCCGCCAAGATATGGCTCGAGAAAGAACCCCCAAATTCGATTTTGACGTGGGTTGATCTTGTTTCTAAGTTTGTGAATCAATTTTTTCCACCATCTAAAACAACACATTTGAAAAACGAGATATCAAGATTTACTCAAAGGTCTAATGAGAGTTTTTCTATGGCTTGGGAAAGATTTAAAGAAATGTTACATGAATTTCCACACCAGATTTTTCCAAATTGCATCAAATTGACACTTTTTATAATGGGATTAATGATCATGAACGAGATTATTTGAATGCCGCCGCGGGTGGTAATTTTTTGTGCAAAATGACCGATGAAGCATTAAAAATCATTAAGAATAGGTCTATGATTTACAACCCTCGTAACACACCGAGTGTTGCCATTATGGGTTCATCATCATCGTCTCGTAACATGAGTGCCTTGCAAGATGAAGCAAATGAGGAAAATCGGTTTTTCGAAGGTTTTCGACGCTTATGAATCATTGGAAAGCACAAGATGCTTTGAACTCTACATCGGTTAAGGCGGTTGGAAAGAGTTGTATTTCGTGTGGTGGAGCTCATGATTTTTCCTAGTGCATTACCGCGGATGGTAACACTTCGAGTGCTTATGTAGCAACGGGAACTTATAACCAAAACGGCCAAGGTTCCCGCCCAAATCAAGCTCCACAAAATCAAAATGCTAACAACCATCAAAACAACAATCAAAGTGGTGGTTATCAAGGAAATCAACGTAACTATAACAAGGGTAATTACCAAAGTGGGGACAATGTGCAACTTCAAAATCAAAACCAAAACCGTTATTTTCAAACTACTACACAAGGTTTTCAAAATGCTCACACTAAAAATCTTAATGGAGAATTTTTGGATTATGCAAAAGCAAATGATGCTAAGTTTGATAACATGCAACGTGAGATGATTAGCTTAAGATCCGAGTTGAAAAACGAGCATAAAAACGAACTTGCTAATGATTTGAAAACTCATGCTAATAAAATGGAAGGAAACGTTCAACGTCTTCAACAAAATCAACAAAAGATGGAACAAGGTCAACATGAGATTAAGCAAGAGTTGTTAAAAGCGGATCCTAGGCAATCAAAATTTGAAGATCGAATGGGTAAAATGTTTGAATCAATCATGTATAAACCGTCTTCTTCGGGTGGTCTTCCTAGTAACACCGTGTCAAACCCGAAAGGAGAATTGAAGGTTATTACTACTCGTAGTGGTAAAACTTTCAAAGAACCAATCTCTCGTCCAAGTACTTCTACGGAGAAGGAAATCGAGAAAGAGCCCGAGGTGGTGGTCGAAAAGGAGCATACCCCAATCCCACAAAGTACCGCACAAACCACACCGACGGTTGAACCAATACTAATTGTGGAACCCGAGATTCCAATTCCGATGCCTATGCCCCAACCCACACCACCCTTACCTTACCCATCGAGACAAAACAAGGAAACGTCACAAGAACGTAACAATTACCAATTTGATCTTTTTATGAAAATGTTTTGTGACTTGCATTTTAACATAAGTTTTGCCGACGCTTTGGTCATGATGCCTCGATTTGACGCAAACTTCAAAAGTATGTTGAATAACAAAGAAAAATTGCAAAAATCGTCTAGTTCTTCATCGGTTTTTCTTAGCCGCATACCTCAAAAAGTCGATGATCCCGGTAAATTTTTAATTCCGTGTGCTATCCAAGATATTGAAGAATGCTACGCCTTGGCCGATCTTGGTGCTAGTATAAATTTGATGCCTCTTGAAATTTTTAAGTCGCTCAATCTTCCTAATCTCACTCCTTCAAGAATGTCAATCGAGATTGCCGATCATTCTATGATTCTAGCTTGTGGAGTAGCCGAAGATGTTTTCGTGAAAGTTGGAAAGTTTTACTATCCCGTGGACTTTATCATTGTAGACATTCCCATCGATCCTAAAGTTCCTCTAATTTTAGGTCGTTCATTTTTGGATACGTCAAGAGCACTTATTGATGTTCATGCTAGGAAAATCACTTTATGTTTCAATGAGGACGAACTCGTCATAAATGCAATTCAAAACTCTACGCTTTCTCATGTTTATTTCATCACGTCTTTAAACCATGTTGATTCAATAAAAAACATTTGCAAAGAATTTTCAAAGAGAGTTTTAGGAGTTGTCGATAAAAACGATTTTCCATCTCCTCCGCCGGTGGAGGTTAAGAGTGTTGAACCTATATCTTCAGTCACGGAATATTTTTCATGATGATGAATATGTTGACCCTGAGGGGGTGGTGTTCTTTATTGATAAACGTTTTGAGAACTTACCACCACCTAAACGTGACATAAATGGAGATTTTTTAGTGTGCCTAACATCGTTTTAGAAACACCAAATATTTTTGACATAATCAAATCGGGTTTTCATAAGGAGTTTTCAAAAGATGAAAAAGGAAAAAAATTTGAATTGGATTTAAAAGATTTTTCTAACTCTGTCATCACCTCGTGTTTTGAGTACTACAAGCTCGTCTACTCCTTTTGACGATGCTTTGTGTGGTTTTAGTGTGGGGGAATCCCCTTATGTTCCCTCCCCTTTCTCCACCGAGGATGAGATACTTGATCCCGGAATTGCTTGTAAAGGGAAATCTCGGTCTTCCACCGATGCAATAAATGGAAAATACTTTCGTTTGTTTGGTGTGAGTCTACTTCGAGTAGCTCATGGTTTTAGTGACTTACCCATGGTCCCACCCTTCTATTTTTTCTCATCTATTTTATTTGACCCCTTTGGGGTTGTTTTGGCTTCGGTTGAAGTAGCGGTGTTTCGTCTTTCTTCCGAAAACAAGGACGCTAACTTTGACCCCGGTACACGTTTATCGAGTTTTTAAAGTACTCCACGTACTTTTGGGCCTTGTTTATCATGTAAGTCCCACCAAAAATTGACCATACCATGATTATCCCTAAACGATCACATTTATGGGGATTCGAGTCGAGCTTTTGACTCGGTTATCAAAAACAAGGTGTCTCGTGGGGGAGTCCCATGCTTATCCATGTACATATTATCGCTTTCTAATGTAGTTAACGTGAGGGGATTTGTGCCCTTCAAACCTTTGTTCCGTGGTTGTTTGTGCATTGTGGTTTTTAGATGATCATGTTCAGGATTGGAGCCTCTCGTGTTCGTTTTATGGGAGCACTCGACCGTTTGCTTTGAAGAATTTCTCAATATCCACCATGATATATCAGTATATGTTCTAACCTTAGGTTTATAGCACACTTCATAAACGGCTATTAATTTAACGGTTACACCCTTTCCATGCTAGATTAAGCATTCGACTACGTCTCCAGTATGGGGGTGTTTGCACCCTTAGACTCGAAACATTGAGGACAATGTTTAACTTTAGTATGGGGGGGGGGGGGGGTGAATAGATACTTGCCTTGCCAAACCTTCACGCTTTCCAAAGTTTATCTTTTTGTTTTTCGTTTTGCTGCCAAATAAGGCTAAAAATGGCCAAATTTTATTTTTTTTCTCATATTTCATAAGTGTTCGAAGACACGAAGTAGATTTTTTGATGGCGAGAATAAGAGTAATTTTTTACTCGACCGTGCGTGTTGAGCACTTAGTTTCGATTCCTTAACTTTATATTAGGCTAAGTCTCTTTTAAATGAGGACGAGAAATGATATAGTTAATTATAAGTTACTATGCTAAACGTAGAGTACTCGTATTCTTTCAATAACTCATGTGTTCTCGTTGTTTGCTTATTCTCCCTTCGCTTGTATATATTTTGCTTAATAAGTATTGACTTAGCGGTTTAGTCTTGATTGTTGGTTTCTAGTCTTTTCTAGTAGCTTCCATGTAATTAAATTGGGAAAACATTAAGGTATTGCCAGCGTCACGGTTTTGAAGTATTGGCAACCCGAATAATCGAAAGCTTCACCTAATAATAAGATTTCAAGTGCTCACCGAAATCAAGCAAACAATTTGAAGCTCACAAGGCCGAAAAATCTATGCGAAATTGAAAGTGAATTATGCCTTAATCTTTGAAGCTTTAAATATCCAAAATTCGCTTTTAGCATGAGGATATACGTCTTTGGCCATAATAAACACCTCATGGAGAGGTTAAATAAAAGGCAAGGCAAGGCAAGACCGAATTCATAATAAAATCTCAATGGCGGAGTTAAATAAAAGATGGAGGTAAACCTATGATAATAAGGCCCATCCATTAGGGGGCGTATAAAAGTCTTGGTAATAAGTCTCATGTTCAAAACCGTTATAAAACCGTGTTTATCGATCCTTCTTGTTGGCTTAATTTTTTGACATCGTTGTCTATTAGGGGGGGTTATTAATTCGATGGTCTTGGTTACACTGTAATGACTCTAATTTTAGACCTAAATCTCTATCATCGCATAAGTAAAAAATGTATCCTCGTGAACATTCAAGACAAAAATAAAATATAAGAGATACCAATTAGGATTATGGGAGTCTAAGTACGTGATTAGGGCATATGAGTAGGGTTAGCATTACTAACTTATAATGACAATGATCTCGGTACACTCTTGGCATGGAATTGGGGTGAAAATCGAGGACGACGAAATTATTTTTAACGAAGCATTCACGTGTTCTTGTTCTATGAACCTAAACGTCCCATTTTGCGAGGAAAATCCTACATTATGTCTAAAACGCAAGTAGTAGCAAGTAGTAGTGTAGCAAGTTTATAATTCAATAAAAGTACATAAAAATGAATTTTCGAGGTGCTACGATACTTTATTCTAGCATTGCGTGAGGGCACGACAATGGTTTATGTTAGCCTCAAAATATTGAGTCAAACAAGAATGTTCGGTCATAGGTTATTATTGTAACATTAATTAGAACGTTATAATAAGTAGTTTATTAGTCGTGGTTCACGGGCTTGGATTTAAACTAATTAAAGTCCAAAAGACAAGCCCGACCCAATATATAGCCCATTAAAGCCCGCATGTGGGTAGACTATATATACTACCCTCCTAGCATGTTAGGAGGGTGAATGGTCATTTGTATCTAATCTTCTTCTAATCTAATATTCACCTAGTTAATTACTTTCTCTCTCTACTTTCTCTCACTACTTTCTCTCTCTAAAACTCATATCTTTT